>JAJEKB010020502.1:0-30650 GCA_022393335.1 Macrotrachela quadricornifera | reverse complement strand
AAAAAAACTCGAACAACAACAACAACAACAACAACAACAACAACAACAACAACAACAGCAACAGCAATAGCATCAAAACCAAAAACTAAATCTAGTAAGTGTATTATAAAACAAATAATCATTAGAATTTTATAACTCAGCATTTCATAGAATAGAGTCATATGTAAAAGACAAGTAAAATAATATTTTCCCATACGATATTATTAATAGAAATACAAAGCAAAACATGGCTTACTAAGGAACTATCAATGAAGTAGGAGAACGTGACAATACTGAGAAATAAAATTGTCAAAAACGTTTTATTAATATTACAAACTCATTTTTTACATATCACTCTAATCTTTACGACATACCGAAGATGTCCATCGCCGGTAATAGCAGGTTTGCTTTCGTAGATATCATCAAATTGTATGAAATTTAACTAAGATTTGACTATTTACAGATGTAAGACACAAAGACTAAATAAATCTCATGAAATGATTGCAACAGTACTAGTTTGGGATAATAGTAGCAGAGATTTTAGAAAGATTTTTTTTTAAATACTATAGTAGCAACAGTAATTTTTCAGCTGTAATTGATGTTTCTCTGATGTACGATGTATGATTGAATCACATGTGTATAAGTAAATATCTGTAGAATGTGAAAAAGAACTATACTGTTGTTGAGCATGCGACTAATTGCCTTTCAATCGATTGTTGTAGACATATTAAATACGAAAAAAGTCGTAATTTCAGCATTAGTAAAAAAACAAAACTGTTAAACTCATAAATTCTATATGCAATGATTAGATTTAAATATTCTCTAGAATATGCATTTAAAAATGGTAAAAATTCTTGAAAAATAAAATTCGTACAATATGTAAAGAGATTCAATAATTTTCGAAGAATATATCAAAGTTTTTAGTTGATTTTAGTTCAGTATAATTTAATATGATTTTATTTTTTATTTAGAATCTAAATCCAAACAATCATCAATATTTGATATATATGAATTTGATATACGTCCTCTTGAATATGCTATATTTCCATATATATCAAAATATCTTGAACGTTTAACAAAAAGTACTGGTAAAGAACGTTTAATTATTCTTCGTTGTGTATCAACATTAATGGGTGATCTTCATCGTTTATTAACAACAAATAATTCATCAATATCATCTATAGGTATAATTAAAAAACGTTTTGATACTCATACAAATCCAACAACATTCCATACTCAACAAATGCATATGAATAAAAATGATGATGATAATGATTTAAATGAAAATTTTGATGATAAACTTGATTTTATGACATTAGAATATTTTGAAATGTTTTTAATACAAATTTTACATACTATGAATTATATTCATATGTTTATGAGTACAACAAATAATGATGATATAAGTCAATCAATGGATATAGATGATGATAGAAATACTTTAATTGATTATGATCAAAGTCGAGATTTAGCTAGTCGAGCTTTTTATTATGCACTTGATAGTTTTTATTTTTTATTAAGTTTATTTAAAGTAAAACAATCTAATTGGCAAAAAGAATTAAATAAAGATGAAACATGTTTAAGTCATTTAATAAAAATTTTTACAAATCATATTTTAATAACAACAAAAATAAATGATAATGATAATGATAATGAACGAATTCAAATATTAAAAAAATTTTTTTCATTTACAAATATACTTAATTTAATTGATTCAACTCGTCTTTGTCAATGTATGGAGTTATTTATTCAATTATTTGAAGAAGAAGCACATCAGGTTTTTATATATTTCGGAATTTTGACCTTACATCATCTCGTTTAATTGTCATCATAAGCTCACATCTCATTAAGAATATATTGGTTCTGGTTCATATTGTAGAAAGCTTCTAGTGACTGTAAGGTCGAACTAGAGAAGAAACTTCAGCTCAAAATTCTATCATTCAGATGTTCAGAGATCTACGATGATATGCTAAAGATCGAATAAAATGACTGTAATTCCACAGGATGAGACGAGATAACCAAATTCAAATAGACTTTTTTACTACTCATCAAGACCGATCGAATTGAAATGAAATCATGCAAAAAGAAATTTAATATTTTGAGATATTTCCTTGTCAGTGAATTTTCAATGGAAAAAGAATCCTTTGGAAATTATAGTAAATTAGTAATACTCTACACGGTTGAAAATAATATTATTCCAGGAGGTGGTACCGCCTGTAATTTTCAATAGAAGGGATAATGACTTTTGTATCAAATGAAAGCTCATCAAAATTTCGGTTTATTGGTACTAAATAGTAAGGATTACGCAAGCTTTTCAATGCCGAACAAAAAGCTTTCAGAAATTTTATACTTTTTTTTGCAGTAGAAAAGTAAGATGGTAGCATTTAAAAATGGAATAATGTGTTTTTCTTAGTTATTTTTACACGATTCGATAGATCTCGTCGAGCTATACAAAGATGTATATACGAAAAAATTCCTTAGTTACTTTTGGTTATGAAGAAAGACGAAAAACTGTTTAAAAAAGTTATATTTTTGATATGGTAGAAAATCACTGAAATTTTCAACAAAATTAGCCTTTTTTGATTATTTTTTCTGTCTCAGACGTTTCTAAATATACTCATTTGATACAGGGTGAAAAACTACATCGAATGAGAATGCTTTCAAGCATCTTACATAAGGATACTAATGAAAAACAGCTGAATTTAGTGTAAAAAGACTACTTTTTCCCTATAAAAAATAGCAAAATATGCGTGTTTTTTCGGTTCATTCTTTAAACAGTTCTCAACGAATTTTAATCCAACAACTATGTGTACAAATTTTTTCATATATACAGTTCTGTAGAGCTCGACGAGATCTATCGAATCATGTAAAAATATCCAAGAAAAACACATTGTTCCATTTTTTGAATTACTGGCATCTTACCTAGCTACTGCAAAAAAAGTATTAAATTTCTGAAAGTTTTTTATGTTCGACATTGAAAAGTTTGCATAATTCTTACTATTTAGTATCAATCAACCCCATTTCTGATGAACTTTCATTTGATACAAAAGTCATTATCTCTTCTATTGAAAATTATAAGCGGCACCCCCTGGAATAATATTATATTCAATCGTGTATATAATAAACAAATTACTTTAATAACTTGAGTAACTATCTGCAAGTATTCCTAGAAAATGAACTAATTTTTTAATAAATAATACGAAAGGCTATTTGTGCATAAAAATTCATATGAATTTGAGATTTAAAAAAAAATAATTTTTTTTTTGTATATCAAAAAATGACAATCCTAAGGCTTTAAAAACAATTATTTCAATTAATATTTATGTATTTTTTCTTTTTAGGATGAACTTTATAAAATATTCACTGGTAAATGCCGTCAATTTTTAGAAGAATGTAGTCTTGATATAAATTCAAGTACAGTTATATCATTTTCAAAATTAACATCTGCACGAACAGTTGAAACACTTCTTAATTTATATTTACTTCATTCTGAATCAAATGAACTAACATGTATTATTGATGGATTAATTCAATATTCATTAAAAATATTTACACGAGCAGAAAAAAATTTACGAGATGATAATGAAAATTTCGATGATGATACATCGGATAATTCTATTACTGATTTATCAACATGGAATATGAAATCAACATTTATTGTTTATTTTCGTTGTCTTTTTAAACATTTTATTATTAAAGCTCGATCAATTAAATTACCAAATGAATCAAAGAAAAAAAATGTACTTGAAAATATATGTACAGAATGGTTGGAACTTAATGAATTATTTCGAAAATTTGTATCATTTGTTACAATTGATCAGATATATACAAAAAATGTTATGGTAAATAATATATAGAATTATTTAGAATTGAATATCTACAGGATCATTTCCAATCTCGGAAAAAATCTGTTTGTACCGACAGTTTTTAAATTCATTTATTAAAACGTATCATTAAATTTAATGTTTGTATTTCAAAAATTTTTTGTTTCATTGAACAATACGAAGGAAAAATGTAGAAAACGTATTGCGATATATCAATTTTCTACTTCTTCAAACTAATATCCTAATATTTAATATTTCAATCTATTATATACATTCATTTTAATACTTATTCATTAATAAGAAAAATTTTTTTTTATTGTATTATTTCAAAAATTAATAATAGATATTCTTCTAGGTTATTTCAACTATTCTTCGTTGTTCTAAACAATATATTGATGTATTTCGAGCTCGTGCAATGCCGACATTAGATCTTTATTTTTTACATGATACATATGGAACAAAACAATTATTAACTGTATTACAAAAATCAACTCGACTTTTACAATCACTTTGTAATATGGTTAAAAAAGATCAAAAACATATGTCATGCATACGTCTTGTACCGGCATTAAAACGTACACTTGAAATGCTTATGTGTCGAGCTAAATTAATGGTAGATATTAATAATTGTCCAGCAAATGTATTTTGTATAGGTCAACTTAAAGCAAAAGATTTAAAAGGAAATGAATTATCTGATATAACTTATCGTCAACAACAAGAACAAGAGAATGAAAGTAAATATTTTAAAATATTTATTTGGATTTTATATTCATGAAATTTTTAGATGATAATTCTTCGACAATTGATGATGATTCAAATGATGTACAACCAGATCAAGATGAAGATGAAGATGAAAATGAAAATGAAAATGAAAATGATGAAGAAGAAGAAGAAGAAGATGAATGAAAGATATTTGTCAGATATATATTTTTTCTCTTTTCTTTTGTATATATATGTTCATATAAAAAATAGATAGTATAATTCAAATAAAAGATCATGATAAGAAATGAATATTATTTTTTCTTGTTAACATATTTTTCAAAAGAAATTTTTTTTTTTCTTTCAGAATGGATTATCTTCTTTTTCTCGGATTATTCTCATCAGCTATTGCTATGCGATGGATTGTTGCTCGATATCCTTATTCAGGTAAATTAAAATCTTTTAAATTATTTATTATATATTTTATTTAAGGTTATAACAAATCTCCTATGTTTGGTGATTTTGAAGCACAACGTCATTGGATGGAAATAACAGTTAATCTACCAGTTAATGAATGGTTAGAAAAATATTTTCAAAAAAACAAATCATTTTTTTTATAATTATTTATATATAAGGTATCGAAATTCATCTTCAAATAATTTAACTTATTGGGGTTTGGATTATCCATTATTAACAGCCTATCATTCATATATTTGTGGATGGATGTAACATATCTAAAAATAATATTTAACTAAATATAAATTTTTCTTTATAGTTCTAATAAAATAAATCCAACATGGTGTGCTTTGAAAGAATCACATGGACATGAAAGTAGTTCACATAAATTATTTATGCGTTATACAGGTAAAATAAAATAGAATAATTATAAATTTAAATATAGTTTTATATTAGTTTTTATTGCTGATTTGCTTATTTATTATCCAGCTGTTTTGTATGTTTATCGATTTGATTTACTTAATAAAAATACTGCAACAAAAAAAGTTTGTATTGATTGAATTACAAAAAGTTGTATTGTTAGTATTTTCAAAATTTCTCTTTTATTTGTATTCTTAAATGAAATACTATTTTTATCAAAAGACTTCACTTGGATTTTAAACCAGTTATCATACTCAGAATGATCGGGTGTGAACGGATAAAGAAATTGACAAGAATGATATTGTTCATGAAAAGAAATAAAATTTCAGGAAAAGCTGTATGTAGATAAGGACTGATAATGTCAATAATTTTGGCAGATGGAATCATGAATGTCGAAAGATATACTAAAGAATTTCTTCCAATAGGCCTATGATCTAGCATCAAAATGTTAGAAGATAATTGAATATACTAGTAAGATGGTGCAGCACTATCTTTTGATATAAAAAGATTATTTTAATTAGAGAGTTAGTAGAAGAGAATTTATGAAGATACTAACAACACATTTCTTTAGAAATCATTTAATATATTCATTGATATTATTTTTTTAGTTAACTGTATTATTAACAAATTTATTTTATCCTCTTATAATATTAATTGATCATGGCCATTTTCAATATAATTCTATAAGTCTTGGTTTAGCATTAATTGCATTTATAATGGCTACTCAACAAAAATTAATATTATTTTCAGCTATTTTTTTTACTTTATCTCTTAATTATAAACAAATGGAACTTTATCATGCTGTACCTATATTTGTTTATTTATTATCAGCATATTGTTGGGAAGAAAGAAAATTAAAGTAATATTAATTTTATTTTTTTATAACAAAAAAAAATTTTTTTAATTAAGATTAAAAACATTTCTATCATTGGGATTAGTTGTAATTTTAACATTTTTTATTATATGGTTACCAGTATTAAGACATGATCCACTTAGTGTAATTAAACGACTTTTTCCATTTGAACGAGGATTATATGAAGTAATATATATATATATATATAAATAATTAATCATTTTCAAAAAAAAACCAAAAAAATTTTTTAAGGATAAAGTTGCGAATTTTTGGTGTACACTTAATTTAATTGTTAAACTTCGATTAAAATTTGATCATGGAACATTAGCAAAATTATGGTAGGATATAATTAATAAAATATATTTTGTATTTATTTATTATATTAATTAGTTTATTAACAACTTCATTCAGTATTTTACCATCATGTTGTATGCTTTTTTATCGACCAACTGTTCGAAATTTTTATTTAAGTCTCGTAAATTTATATTTAAAATGAAAATATATCATAGAATTTATAAACTTTTTTTTCTTCATATTTTAGTTTAATGTTTCTCTTTGTTTTTATTTATTTTCATTTCAAGTTCATGAAAAAACAATTTTACTATCATGTTTGTAAGTATTTAATTATTTTATATTAAAATAAATAAATAAATATATATTTTAGACCAATGATATTACTTTCAGCAACATATTCAGTAGAATGTTTTACTTTTCTACAATTTGCTATGATTAGGTAATAAAAAATTAATCTTTATAAAAGAAGATATGATAAATATTTTATTGTTTAGTATTTTTCCATTAATGATCAAAGATAATTTAGTATTTATCTTTATAATAACATTTATTAGTTTTACAATTCTTGCTTTACAACGATTATACATTCATTTTAATCATATATCATTAATTCAATTAGGTTTTGTATGTTAAAAACTTTAAAATCATTCAAATCTTTTTATTTATTTTTTTCTGTTTAGTCAATTTTATGCACAACAACAACATGTCCTTTATTATTTGCTGCTATTTATATTAAACCACCAGTACGTTATCCAGATTTATGGGTTGTTCTTATTAGTGCTTATTCATGTATTTATTTCTTAATAATTCTCGTTCAATTTCATATATATCAATTAAAAGAAACAACATTTAAACAATCTCAAATAAAAAAAAAAAACTAACTAAAATTTGTTGATCTTATTCATTCGTTTTTTTTTTGTTTTTATTGATTTATTGTTTGACATATTAAGTATGTGGTAGGACGTGGATACACAACAGATGGAACAGTAAAAAATATATGTTTATGATAAATTTAATTTAAAGATTTTGTTTTTTTTTTGGCTAATAAATTGATTGAAGAATTGGACGAAGGCCACTTGAATCCATATTAAGTAATTGTCGATTACGATCAGTTTCTGTATTAGGTGTTATTTCTGTATTAAGGCGACGTCGAGTTTCTAATGCTCGTTTTTCAAGCATAATTGAATTTGATTTAACAGCTATTTCATCTTCAATTCGATGTAATTGTTGTTGAAGAATATTCCATGCATGTCTATATAATGAAACAAACAAAAAAATATTTTATAAGAAATAAAAATTTATTACTTTGTTTGTTTTAATTGATCTTCTAAGGCACGTTTTTCAGCTTTTAATTGTTGAATTTCATCACATAACTAAATATTAAATACGAAAAAAAAAATAAAAATAAAAAAATAATAATAAGAAATAATATACTCCATATGAAACTTCATCACGAACTAAATCCATTCCAGGTCTATTATGACGATTTTCTTGTCGTGACATGGCTAATTTAATTAATGGTTCTTTATCTAATATAAATTAATAAATAAAAGATTTTTAAAAAAAAATTTTTGTTTGTTTTCTAATTTACCTCGAATAGCTTTTTCTAAACGATCAATATCATTTTCATTACTAAGAATTTCTTCTTCAGTCTAAAATAAGAAAAAAATAAGAAAAAAAAACAAATTTTTATTTTAAATAATATAAATACTTGTTTTTTTTGCCATTCAAGTTCTTTAAGTGCTCGTTCAAGTTCATGAAGACGTTTTCGTAATGCATATTCACTTGCTTTTCCTTGGGATTCAAGATCAGCTGATGATTGACCAATTGTATGAAATATACTTTCACGGAGACGTACTGATTCATACACTAGAATAATAACAAAATCAAAAAAAATTTCTATTCAAATTTTTTTTTATTTTTCATACTTTCTTTTTCTGCTCGATCTTTATTATATTTTGAAAAAGCAAGCCATTCTTCTGGTGTTATTTGTCCTTTAATTGGTCGACATGGATCAGGTTTATAACTAATATTTGGTGAATATTCATTTAATTGTAAATTTTCTTCACATATAGCAAAAGCTGTATGTTTATCTTGTAAATCCTTAATTATTAAAAGAAAAATAAATAAATATATATATATATTTATAATATAATTTACACGTATTAATTGTTGTTTAGCTTCAGTAAGACGAGCAATTTGATCAAAAGCTGTTTGAACTTGTTGATGAAGTTGTCGTTTGATACCATCGATCACGTAGACCTCCTACGTAATAATAAAAAAAAAAAAGAATGTTATTATTCATATCTATGCGTAGTTTGATTCATTTTTATTATTGTTTCGTTTTTAGTTAGTTATTTTTGAGGTTTTACAAATGCCACGTATTCGAACATATAGTTCAACTCCTGAAACTCGAAGACGAGAACTTATTATATTAAAATCATCATCAATTAATGGAAAAATTCAATTAGCTTTTGAAGAAGCAAAAGTAGTTGTTCGAAATAGTCTTGAATATAAAAATGAAAGAACATTATCATATGCTAAACAATTTAAACAATCTGATATAATTGAATTAAATGATTTAGTTGAACATTCAACAATTTTACCACCTATTCATCGTGTTAGTACAACATTATTATTCAATAATGATGATATTAATGATGATAATGTTAAAAATCATCCACGTGTTTCATCAATTACAGAAGAATATATTGATAGAAGTAAAGGTTTATCATCATCATCATCTATTTATCATGTTGAATTAGCAACAAGTGATGATGATAATGATGGTGAATGTCAATCTCGTTTTATAACTTGTTTTAATATTGAACCTAATTATATATTTTCTTATTGTGGTCGTCGTCGTCGTACAAGTTCATTACCAAGTTCTACAATTATTGTTGATCTTTCAAATTCAACTAAAATAAATCATAATAATCGAAGTTCAAGTTTAATTAATTTAACATTATGGCAAAATAATCCTCAAAAAATAATAAATCTTAATAATTATCAATATCATTGTCAACCAATATCAATATTAAATGAAAATAAAATTCTTTTATCTGATTCAACACATATTGATATTTATAATATTCAAACAGGTTTACATGATAAAAAAATATGTTTTCAATCATTAAATATAAATTGTATAGCTATATGTTATAATAAATTTAAAAATGATTTATTTCTAGCATCAACATCAGATTTATATCGTTATAATCTTGTAGAAAATGAAATTCATCATGAAATTCATTTACCGGGTTTTCCATTTAATCTTGATTATAATAATCAAATTAGATATCTTACATGTAATTCATCATCAATTTATCATGGATATTTTTCTTTTACATCAGCTTGTACTTCAACAATTCTTTCACGTTTATCACATTTTCAATTAAAACATGTTTGTGATCTTGAATTTGATGATGCTACAATGCATGGTTTACATGCATTTGAAAATTATATTGGTATTGTTATACGTTATGGACGTTATTCATTAAGAAAACATGAAGAATATTGTTTATATATATATGATGCATTACTTGATAAAGAATATTATCATATTGATTTAAATGATATTGGTTGTATAACATGTTTAACTGGTTATGAACGTACTTTAGATTGGATATTATGTGATTATAAAACACAACGAATTATATTTATTAATCAAGAATCAATTGAATATGTTCAATATAATGAAAATATAAATCAATGTATTATGTTAAATGAATTAAATTGTTTAGCTGTTTGGTCTTTAAATCGTATATTAATTTATACTATTGAATAAATAAATTACCTTTTTCAATTCACGTTCAGCTTCATCATCAACATTATCAATAGCTTTACGTCCATCACGTGTTACATAATTTTCCAATGAAACATCTTTAAATAAATAATAATTCAGTTCTTTTTCTTTTTCCTAATAAATTAATTACCTAATGGACTTCGCATATGCTCTAAATAACGTTCACATTGTTCTTTAGCTGATTGAATTGCTTGAATTTCACGATCAACATCTTGAATTGTATATTCAAGAGTTTTACGCCATTTATCAATTTCATCAAGTCGATCAGAAATACGTACATCACTGAAATATATGTCGGAGGACATATTAAAATTCAGTTCAGATTTACATTGTCCTAGTTCAGATTAAAATTTTAATCGAAACTAGTACAGATTGAACTACTGAAGCCATATGACTGTTTTACACCTGTAGATAACACAATTGCTCACAATAAATGAAATAATCTAACTGGAAGTCAACAAATAATTTATAAATAGATTTTAGAATGAGTATAGTCACACTAAAGATATATGGATTTGTTCTGGGTATAGTTTTCTCTAAGGTTGATGAAATACATTTCACAAAACTTAATAATTTGATTTAGGTCTCATCAATATTCATAAATATTAGAATTGAAAAACTTTTTTAAAAGAATCGCATCGGATTTTCGGAGCATTTTAACAGTCCGATCTGACTAATAGAAATCTTTAATCGAAAGTCCAATTATTTGCGACAGAATCGCGTTTGAATCAAAAGTCAAGTTTAAACGTCCTGCGAAAAAAATACCAAGAGTGAGTATAGAGAAGCATTCATCCATTACTGTGGATCATTCTCTCGAAAAATTCTCCACACTTGCTTGCGCCTGGCTATCTCTAACAGTTACCATATGACCGTTTTACTCGAAAGTGAAGTCACAAACCAAATGTCTCAAGAGAAGTGAAACAGGTTCGGAAGTTTGAGCCAGCCCTTATCTGATGTCACAAACTCACTAGACATTAACTGCAAAAAAAAGCACGAAAAATATTGATGAAGAGTAGAATATACCAAAATGCCACTTTAGCGGCGTTCTGATATATAAAATGTATTTATTACTGCATGTTCAATTTATTGGTCAAGGTTTTTTAACCTACAGAAAATGCTTCATTTTCTAAACCAACTTAAGGCTGCTTCGGATATAAAAGTGAAACATTCTAAGAATTTCTATTCATTCTTTCAGTATTTATATCTGTCCTCCGACATATATTTCGCTACAGTCATTAGTACAATTCTGACATATTCAAATAAAATTAATACTTATCGAATCTTCAATTCATCAGATATGAGATCGAGTATGATAAAAATTTGACAACATTTCTTATTTCATATACATCTTTGCATGAAAAAATGAGAAAAATCTTGGACTTTCTAGCAAAAGTTGTGTTCTCAAAATCTTTGTATACAGTATATGAACAAATCTTCATCACAATATGAAAAACTCTTTCAATCAATTTTGTAATGTTCAATACAACGGGAAATAATATCATCATGTAGATTGTTCATATTGAGTATTAAAAAAAATTATTAGAACAAATAAATAGAGATGATTTTCTTCTACAATTTTTATCGAATTTCTCCATGGCACATTTTTTGAAAAATAAATCAAGATAGCATCATTTTCCCATGCCGAGATACATGTAATGTAAGAAATATTGCAAAACTTTTATTACATCTGGTAAGGATATTAATTTATAGATTTACTTATCGTGTTTATTCCACCATGATTCATTATATGTTTCATTAGTTAATCTTCGACCATCTTGTCGTACTTGATGTGATACATTTCGACTACGTTCTGCATCATACGAAATCGCATAACTAAAAACAGAAATATTTTAAAAGTAAAATTTTCGAAATTCGTACTTATGATTGAACCAATCTGGTACACTATATTTTGCTCGTGGTTTTTGTTCAAGTGTTGGATGAATTGTATGTATGGCAACTTCTGATCGAGGTTTCAATGGTTTTGAAAGTGATTCAAAGCCACTCATTATAATAAATATTATGTTCTATTGAAGAACAATATTATAAAATAAAAAATAAAAATGATGATGATAAGTGGTATTTAGTAAGCATAAAAAGTTATGTTTTGTTTGCCATTCTTATCCATATCTCTATGGATAACCTTGACAACTATTAATTTTATGATGTAAAAATTTCAAATTTTTAAAAAAATTAATTAATTTAAATATTTTTTTTAAAATTATTTTAGAAAACTTTACAATAGAAAAAAGAAACAGTATAGAGAGGTCGCTAGAAAATTTTATTTTAAGTTAATTGTTTTGTCCATTTTATAAGTGTTTTATTAAGTTGTTCAACAATAATTGGATTAACTTTAAATAAATTAATCATTAATTCAGTAAAATGATATTGTCCTTGTTCAAAAAATAATCGAATTAAATCTTCAATTGTTTCAATATCATATTGTTTCATTAATAAACAATTTGTTTTTGATAATAATCTATTTAATTCATTTATCGAATGATAAGAATTTCTAGAAAGATTTTCATTTTCATTATATTTACGTATCATTGGTTCACCTAATGCTATACCAAATTGTTTACCACGACGTAAAATTATTCCATCAGATAATTGTTCAATAATATTTGTATTATTATTATTAAGATAAAGTTCATTAGATTTAAGCGTTTCTTCATGCTTGAGTTTTGTTTTTACGAAAAAAATATTATTTAAAAAGTATAATCAAATTTTATTTTATGAAAAAATTCGTACTAAGACTCGATTTATTTGAAAAATTGGTTTCTTTATAAATATTTCTATTTCATTATGATGAATGTAACAAAATCACTTATTGAATGAGTATGTTATTGCAAAAAAAAGTAGCAATATTATATGTTAAGCATATGCGAAGGCAGACAAAAAGAGATTAGAGTTCCAATATTTAATTTTTATGTTAATTGATGATACTTCTAACTTATATTTATTATCAATTTTTAAAACGTGATTATGTTATTAATTCATGCCTCATCATAAAAATTATTTTTTAATATTTGTCATGTTTTGTTTTTTCTTTACAATGTTACTTGAGCTAAATTTTTTCCAGTTTCTGATATTCATTATCGATGATTCTGTCACGAGTTTATAATTTCATTACAAAAGTTTGAATATATCTCAGCTCTATGCGATTTCATTCTGTTAAAACAACTATAACAAGTACATTTTTATTTGTTTATCTAAGTAGAAATTTTCTATATACTGAATATATGTGACATCTCTTTATATCCTCCATTCTGTTCTCAAGTCGATATTTTCTTAACATACTTTGAATAAATTTGAATATATATTTTTATGTATATCATGTTTAACTAATGATTTATGATTCTTGATATTATTGTTATTATTTATTGTTTCAATAAATGATGATGATGATGAATTTGGTAATGTAATTAATTGTTGTTCGTTGTTATTTGAACATGATTCACTTAAGATTTTTGATAAATTTTCTACACATAAATTCATATTTTCAAATATAAGATTTCTCATTATATTATCTTGATTTGAATCTAAAATATTCAAATAAAATCAAAAAAAAACTAAATCAAATTAACTAAACCTAAAATTTTCTCAAAACAAAATTTTTTATTATTATTGTTATTATTATTATTATTTATTTCTTGTTCATTTAAATCTAATTTCTTCTTTTTAAGTATACCAATTGGTGTAATACTATTATTTATTATTGGATTATATGATAATGAATCTAATGTATCATTAGAATTCGAAAGAGCAATTTCGGATGAAACATGACAAATATTTATATTTTTATTTATTATCTAAAATAAATATTTCGTTTAATAATATGATGATCTAAAAATTATGATCATTTAAGGAATACGTAGAATATTCTTATAGATCAAGTTTAATCCAACAATTTGTGTTATTTGTGAGAAAAGAATTGCAAATTTTTATTCTTAGAGACAAAGTTGAAAGTGTATCACTGATGAATGTCATAGAAAAAATTTTTTTTTTTTCCAATCGTAGAGGGTAGTATACAGCATTTGTCATCGTTATCTCACAATTTAAATCAGTACAGTCTATTCCGAATGTTTTATAATCATATTTTGAGAAGAATTTCTTAGTTCATACCTCTCTAGAGAACAGTTTGTTTCTGAAATAGTTAAAACTTTAAGAACTAGTGAAATGAGAGTACTGAATGGTTTTTTTTTTTGAGTTTGAATATTCATGATCCTGATATTGTTGCGTTATTTTTTATAAGAATATATTAATATTAATTTTTTTTTGCATATAACAGTCATTAGTGATACATTTTTAAATTTTGCTTTTGAGAATTTGAAACTCTTCTCTCCCAAATAAAAACGATTTTTAAATTAAATTTGATCTGTAGAAAAAAAACAGTTCTAGACATTTAGTAAATGATCATAACTTTTGGAACACCTGGTATTTATTTTTACATTCTGAGTACCAATACTAATTTTCATTAGATTACGTTGAAATGGATTTAAATCATCAATAATTAAACATGTTTTTGTAGATATTTGTAATAAATGAGCTTTTAATGGTATTGACCAAAAAAATATAATAGAAAATTCTTGTTTAAATATAAAATTATTTTTTTGTTTGAAATTTTCTTTTGATAATAAGAATTGATTTGTTTTATATTTATTTATAAATAAAATATTTCCTTTTTCTTTTTGATTAATTAATGGATAATACATAGATGAATATGAAGGTTTTAAAATATATTTAATAATTCCTTGTTTATCAACAATTGTTGATGATATAGTAACTGTTTCATATTTTGTATGTGTTGATTGTTCATCATCATTAAATATATAAGATATTCCTGCAGCACCAGCTGCAGCACATGCAGCTGCTGCTAAGATCATAAATGAATATATATATATATATTAAAAAAAAATTTGTTAAATTTTGATTTTTCTTTTTTTAGATTAATTTGACTTTTTTTAGCGGGTAATTATGAATGTATTAAAAATATATTATTCAGAATTAGATTCATTAAATCGATTAATACCGAATATTGATTCTGAAGGAAAAGAACTTTTTCGTGGAATTTATTTAACAAAAAAATTAACAAAAATTCAAGATATTCAATGGAAAGAAATCATTAAAAGAAAACAAATATTAAATGATAATCAAACATTTCTTTTTAATCTTTTATTAAATTGTTATACAAAAAATCGTCTAAATATACTTTTAATAAATATGAATATAAAAAATAAAAATTTATCATTAAATACATTTAATTATGATGATTATATAAATAAAAATTCTTTAATAAAACATATTTGTTTATCAAATATATGGATAAAACGACGAAATTTTTTATCAAATGAAGCATTTATTTATCTTTTAAGTGAATTTACTATAATTGAATGTTTAAGTCGTCAAAGACAATTATTTATTCAAATAAGTGGAACATATGAAACATTTTATAATTTACCTTATTATATAACAAGAAAACATAATGAAAAAATACATTCAGATTTAAAATTAAAAAAATTTAATACAAGAAAAAGAACAATACAATTTCATTTACATGCTACTAAACAAGGACAACAAGCACATTTAACAGATTTATATGAAATATTAATTTCAAGAAGTATGATGAATTATCATATATCAAAATATGAACGTTTTGATATTCATCATCCAATTGAAAAAGTTTTTAATGGACAAATGTTAGTTGATACAATGTTTTCTTCAGATTTTAGTAAAACATTTATTAATCATCGACCAAAAGAAGAAGTAGTAAGCAAAATATTCATAAATTGCACTATATATTAATATTCAAATAATTTTTTTTATTTTCACAAAAGAATTAGTTACTTGATTCTGAGTCAAATGTTTTACCACTAAACACTTACAATCAATTTCACATATGAATATCTATCAATAATTTTCAGTTCCTCTTCTAAAATTTTATTGATTAGTTGATAGCAGAATATGAATTAGTATCTAGTAGTCATGATATAAAGAATTATTTGATGATGATCAGTCGAACAATGATAATCGAAATTAAAAAAGATCACTACGACTGAGAAATTCACTGATCAGTATATATGATGAAAAAAAAGTATATTTAATACTATATAGATAAATGTATGGTGTATTAACAAACTAAAATTTGGCAAGTGGTTTTGAATACATAACAGAAGTTATATTCTTTAAATAAATGTGATATGTTTTTTCTTAAGTACAAATAATGTTCATATAAATTAATTGTAAAGATTCATGTTGTTATTCGTTATACTATCGTTATAATTGTTATCTGAATAACGGATCATCATCATCATGTCCCATAGGTTTAGCGCCTGTTGGGGCCAACCATTTACGAGATTAGATTCTTCGATGCTCGTTGGTCTTGTTCAATATGGAACAAGTCTTGTCCACTGCGTTGATATCATCCCGTTCTATCATCCAGTCACTCTCTGCATGAACATCCTCGTTGGGATTTTCCGTTCATTTTCACAAATAAAACGTGTTTGATTAATCTGTTATCGTCCATTCTGCAGATGTAACCGAATAATCCTAGTTTCCTTTTTTTGATGATGTCTATTATGGTCTGTTTTTACGATACCATTTTTTTTATATCTTCTTTTTGCATTCTGTCTCCCCAATTAAGATGTACATATTAGGACACTGAAAGCGCATGTAGTTAAAATCTTGAGTTTATTTCCTGTCTTCAGTTTCTTGCTCTTTCATATATGTTTTCATGAAATCATTGCATCCGTCGTTTTTCCTATTTTTCTTTTGATTTCCTCTGAACAGTTGGAATGACGGATATAAGCAACAATACGAACGCAAAAAAATACCTTCATAGCATTATGGTTTAAACTTGAACAAAACCAACAAGATTCCTCATTTTTAACTAATAGTAACCTGTTTATGCGAATTATAATCTTTTCCATAATCGTTTGAATATATACTCAGGAGTTCATAATCACGATATGTTTTAGACAGATAAATACAAGTGAATTTCAGGTTATATATATACAACTATTGGGTGATTAATACAAAATCTTTTCTAAGTTTATGTATTTTTCTAATTAGGAACAAATTCGAGAAAATTTAATACCTATATTCGAACAATTTCGATTAAATCATCATAAATTCTATCTTCGACGTCGATCTTGTTTACCACTCTCTTATACACATCATCATATACCTGAACCAACTGCTACAGTTGATCAATTAATTTCATTAACAACACCTGTTTCTACAATACAAAATTTTGTCCGTATCTGGTTAACATATGTTTTACCAATAGAATTTTTTGGTACAAAATATAATCATAAATTATTTATACGTAAAATGTGTTTTTGTATTCAATTACCACGAAAACAACAATATTCATTAGGTGATGCTATAAGAAAAATAAAATTTCAAAAATGTCAATGGACAAAAATTCAAATAAATTCATCATCACTTATTCAACAACTATATATTTGTCATTTAATCTATTTTTTAATACAATATGTTCTCACATTAGTTCGATCATATTTTTATGTTACTGAAGCGTCAGCACCTTCTCATCCACTTGTTCTTGTTTTTTATCGACATAAAATTTGGTATAAAAAAAAAACAAACTATTTTCATTTAAAAATCTTTCATATAATCTAATTATATTATATAGGTATGTTATACAACAGAAATCTCGTAAAGAATTATTAGAAAAATCTTGTTCTCCAAGTGTTGAACAAGAATTTGTAAAAGATTGTGAAGATATACGTTATTTATGGAAAATACGTTTTGTACCTAAAACAACAAGTATACGTTATTTAGCATGTGCACAAGAACCATTAAATATAAAAGAAAATATAAATCATTTAAAATATACAAATGAAATATTAAAATATCTTCGAAGACATAATACACATTTAATGGGTATTGCAACATTTAATCGAGCTGAAATGCATCGACGATGGCAAGATTATTGTCGAACAGCACCAACAATAGATAATAAAAGCATGATTTATTTTTTGGTAGGAATTATATACTTATTTGTTATTTAATATGTATAAATTTTGATTTCTAGAGAAGTGATGTTTCGAATTTTTATGATTCAATTAATCTTGATTATCTTGATAATGTAAGTAAATATATCAAATGAATTTAGACAGCGTCGAGTATCTAAGCAATTCTCCAAGAATTTCTTGACGTATGAAAAACTTTCTAAAAACAAAAAAAAAAAGAAGAATTAAATTTTAGGCATTAGTTGAATTTCTTGATAAATGTGAATTTAATTATAATTTATATATTCATACAATATACAAAACTCAATATTATAATGGACGTTTTATTCGTAAAAAATTTATTTATTGGGTAGGTAAAGAAAATGAACAAATGTGTGAAATAATGACAGATAATACAAAACATACAAGTAATGGAATATTTCATGATATGATTATATATGATAATCATATTGAAATTTATAATAAAGAAAAATTACTTAAATATATTCGTGCTCAATTATTTAAGTAAACATATGGTTTTTAAAAATTTTTTTGTATTATAAGAATAAATATCTAAATTTCAGTTCCCATCTTTATACACGTCATTATACAACATCACCGATAAAAACTTATCGACGTACTATTGGTATAAATCATGGTTTACGAATAGCATCAATGCTTGGACAAATATATTTAAATAAAATAGATAATGATATTAAATTTAGTCCATTATTTAATGAATTTGCTGTACGTCATGAAGATGATTTATTAATTATATCTCCACATCGTTATCGTCTTCGTCGTATTAAATTAAACATGACAAAAAAATTAAATGAATTACATCATATTAATAATCATTTAACAAATTCATTAAAAACAAAAACAAATATTCGTCATAAAAATATGAATAAAATTCATCCTGTTGAATATTGGGGTTCACTTGTTGATATAAAATCACGTGAAATTCTTGTATCAATAAATCCTAATGAATCTATTTATAATAAAATAAATCATTTAACAATAAAAATTACACGTGAAACAGGTTATCATTTACGTTATTCATTAATAAATGCATTATGTCTTCGTTCACATTCATATTATTTTGATCGTTTATATACAACAGAAAAAACTTTAATAAAAAATTTTTATTTTTTATCATATTATTTTCTTAAACGTTTACATTCAATGTGTTTTCGTTTTATACAATTCTATTCAATTAAATATATTAAATCAAAAAGTTTATTTTTATTTCGTACAATGCGTTCAGCATTAAAAATTTTAATTAAAAAAGTATTTATTCATCATAAAAAATCTATTAAATTAATTAATCAATGCAAATATATTTTTTTTATATTATGTATTCGATTAGTTAAACAAAATAAATATTTATTTAATAGTGATATTATTGAAAAAAGATTTTTACATATGATAAAAAAATTAAAATATTTAAATAAAAAACAAAAATATGATATTAAACAAATTATTGCTATTGGACAATCAAATTTATAACTGTTCTCGTTTTTTTTTTTTTTGTTTTTTGTATTTTCTACATTTGAAGAAGAAAAAGAATATATATATGTGTGTAACAATAAAGTAAATCATTTGTCATGACTCGTATCGTGTTGACAAAATAATGCCATTTATTTGAATAAAAATTTGATTGTTGTAATATGTCTCAAAGTAAAAGAGAAAAATCGTTATTTAGTCGTCATGATTACGACCATTATAGTTTACCAATGTATGACACCAATGAAAAAAAACAAGTATATGCAAATACCCATGGACAAGAACCTTACGTTAATAATTCGTTGAATGCTCTACCATATTCTTCTTGGGATCAATCAATGGGACATATGTCTTATGGTCAATATCCACCAATTGCATATTATCAACCATATAATTATCAGATATCTCAACCTGTTCAACCACAGAATATATCTACTCCTGTACTATCACCTGCACCAGTTTCAAAAACTTCTACTACTAATACTAAGACTGTTTTGCCTCCTGCTCCTTTAGGTTTTACTCCTCAAACAACAACTGAATCTTCTTCGCCTCCTTCTTTTCTCAATCATCCTGCTGTTTCCGCTCCCGTTCAACATATTCATGAACCATTAATACAACCTCGATATAGACAATCTCCTCCACCCTATTATTATTCACATCCTCCGCCATTGCCATACTCTCATTCACGTCGTCCGCCTGTGCCATATCATTATTCTGACAGAAATAGTTTGCCACAGTATGTTTCATTTTCTATTAGATTTGATAGTAAATTTTGATTATTCCTATGTAGTGTACTACAAAGAGAAAGACGCAATGAACGTGATTATTCCGATCGATATCGTCATGAAGATCCTCTTATAATGTCCTATCTTGGTCGACGTTATGATGTTAATCCATATCCAAAACGTAATCGTTGGTATTCTTAATAAAATTATATTTATTTTTCTTTTTTGTTTTTTAAAACTATTAATATAATCCTTTGTTTGTTTGTTCATTCAAGAGAAATTATTAATTTTTGTTGTATCTTTCATAATCATAAATGAATCGATAATAGGAGATAAAAGTTTTGATTATAAATACTCTTTTCGAATTGAATTTATTGATTTAGTATAGGTATATATTCGATTAAGAGTATCATTATGTAAAATACATACTAAATAACGTTCATATGGATAAAGTTGAGAAATAATTGCACGAATTTTCTTATCTAACGCCATTCTCGTCAAAGATCGATGTTGTGCTATTAATGATATGGATAATTTTGTACACTTAGAAGTCATTACTCAGAATAAAAAAAAATAAAAAATAAGAAAAATACTATAGAAAGAACATAGTTTTTGTTTTTTGTTTTGAAAAAGATAAGTAAAAAATTTTGCCAAGACGTTTATGTAAATCTAATATAATTATCTGTCATTTTTAGCTAATCGTTATTCGAGATTAATTTATATTTATAAAAACAATTAATTAACAGTATTCTATAGTGTATAATTTCTCTCTTTTCAGTCTTATTATTATTATTATTTCTTTTCTATTATTTTCATTTGTCTTTGTTTTTGTCTATCTGTCATATAATTTAATTTGAAGAAACAAATTTATTTATATTAGTTAATATAACTTTATCCATATGTAAAGGACAACATTGTTTTCGTTGAATCCATTCATCTAAACAATGTTTATGATAAATACATAAACATTCAAGTCTTGCAACAATATCTTGTTGACAAAAAGGTTCAAAACATATAACACATTCTTGTTCATTATTAAGATTATTTGTAAGAATTTCTATATTATAATAAGGTATAAGAAATAAATTAATAATATGTTTTTGTTTTATATCTAATGAATCAATTTCATATTTATATTCATATTGTGTAAGAGATTTATTATGAAAAATATGATATTGAGTAATATGAGAATTATGTTGTGAAGTATCTGTTAAATCAATACGATTAGAAGTATTGTTTTTCATTCTTTTACGAGTATTTGAATAACATGATTTATTTCCCATACATGATATTAAATTGAGTATATATATAGTATTTTTTATTTTCTTTATTAAATTATCAAACAAATGCGCGTCAAAGATTTTTCTATTTTTATGTTTCATTTTCCAAATATTTGAAGAAATGATTATTACATTATAGTCTTCCTTTTCGGAAATATTAGAATAAAGATTAAAAAAAAAATTCTATCATTTTTAGTTCCTTAATCAGTATATATTTTTTTCTTATGTCCTGCTCTCTAATAGTAGTTTGATTAGACAGTGATAATGCTCAATCGGTCTTATTATTGAAAGAAAAGAGATTTGTGAGTACACGCTCGTATGCATTTGAAGAGACGACGCGGAAATGATGGTTTCTTTTCATCTCTAACACCCTCGATACTAATTCAATAGCTCGTTTTTATTGGTAATCTCTATCAATAGATAGATTCTTTTTTTCTCTTCTTCGTCTCTTTATCTATATGAATATAAAGATACTAATCATCTCGATAGTAATAATACGAGACTTTCATTCGGAAAGTGATCATATGAAGCTCGATTTCGTCTATCATTCATTCATATATTCGTTGAGTGAGTCAAGAAGATAGATAGATAATGAAAGAGACATGTTATTACTGCTGAAATCAGTGCATTTTCTTTTTTTTATTCATTCATTTGGAAATATATGTTAACGAGACCAATGGCAGCATATAGAAATATAATCGCATGACAAAAGAGATATAAAATAGCATATAAAGTTTAGTAATATGGATTTTACCTAATCTACAGAAACGACAAACAAAGTTGGAACATGTGTCTTATTGATTGTTAACCTTCACTCTTTTATGATTATTCCTAAGTACGTTACTCAAGTGCGTGTTAATCTGTATTCATATTTGTATGTATGTATGTGAGAAAAACTTAATCAGAACTTTATATGTGATGAATTTTGCTCAGGTTCATGCTAGAGTCATGTATAATTCCGGAAATGAATAATCATATACAACATATATACATAGAATGACAGACATTGATTATTCAGACAAAATCCTTTTGTCAAACAAATTGTTATGAGTTTTTAGTAAAAAATATCATAACTTGTAAATTTTTCTTGTTGTTTTTTTTTGTAAAACATTATAATAAACCTAACGCTATATTGATTGCTGAGGAAAAAAACCTAGACATCGCATTTTTTTTTTGTTCTGTTTTTTTCTCTTTTATTATTATTATTATTATTATATCTATTTCAATCTAATGAATATTCTCAATGAGTATTTTCTTTTTTTTGCTAAACTAAGTATCATAAACTGAGAATGAGTGCAAATTTCGATTGATTCTATTGACAAATCTCTCATTCTCATAAACTAAAGCCTACACATTATTTTTTCTCTCTCTTCTAGATATATATATATATATATAAATTAGATTGACAAAAAGAATTAAACATCCTATTTCAGATTTAGCCCAAAGCATCCTTATTAAACAATGTACAGTAGCAGAAATTCAATTTTGCTCATTGCTCTTACAATATCTATTAGTAAGTTGTTTTGAAAAATTCCTTTTTTTTGTTTTCTCATCATATAAATAAATAATCTATTCAATTTTATAGTTCTTCTTTGGTGTACAGTTCAACCATCATATGCTGATACAAATGAAGAAGAACATCATATGATTGAAAATAGTGAAGAAGATAATAGCGCCGGTGATGAAATGGATGAATTCGCTGAATTATATCGACGTGCATCTCTTCGTCCTGTTGTTTTAAATCAACGAGCATCACTTCGACCATTTGCTGGTAAACGTGCATCACTTCGACCATTCGCTGGTAAACGTGCATCACTTCGACCATTTGCAGGAAAACGAGCATCACTACGTCCAGCAAATTTTATGGGCAAACGAAAACGACGAAGTATTATGTTCTATGATGAATAATTAAATCAAATAACGGTTATTTCGTTTTTTTAAGATAACTAAAATTATCTTCGCATTCATGCTTTC
This sequence comes from Macrotrachela quadricornifera, assembly GCA_022393335.1. NCBI lineage: Eukaryota > Metazoa > Rotifera > Eurotatoria > Philodinida > Philodinidae > Macrotrachela > Macrotrachela quadricornifera. The sequence continues at coordinate 6,865 of JAJEKB010020502.1, read as the reverse complement.
TCTTTGTTTCGCTTGCACAACATCAAAGAAATAAAAAAAAAACACTTAAATAAATTTACTTTACTAACTTTAAAATAACATGTGGCAATCGAATTTCATTGATAATAATAATAATAATAATAATTAGCATAACATCTGTACAACAGAATGTCCTACTAGAATTAAAACAAATAATAACGGCAGAGAAGATAAATAATGTAAATGAGTTCTTTGTTACTAATCATTTAGTTTATTATTTTATTTTTGAAAAAAAAAAAACATTCAATTAATAATAGTTCATATTGAATGTGATATAGAAAATTTCAATGAGAATTTACAATGCTAATACTTTACAAAGATTAATCTTCTCTATAAATTTTTTCTTGATTGATTCTCAGTCAGGTTCACTGCAAGAAATAACTATTTAATGATCATTTTTTATTGTTTCAATTTTCTTTTTAATATAAAAATAAATCTTGTTTTCCTATCTAATAGTTAAGCAAGATTTGAAAACAAATTCTCAACATATATATATATTTATTGATCATTCATATTTCATATATATACAATTTTTTTATCAATATTTCTATTGTATTATGTTTTAGTTTATTTAGTTTTATGATGACCTAAAGATAAAATAAATGAATGAATAAACATTAACATTTATAAACTTTTGACACGAATTAATTAAAAACACGATATTTGAATTTAACAATTCAGTATTATAAGAGTTCGTTAATTTATATTTGATAAACGTATGCTAATATAAAATAAAATTTGGACAAGTTTCTAGAAAAAGAATGCGTACAATAATTATGATCATTATATGAATCAGAATTTTTTAGTATGATTAATAAAATAGTATAGAATTTTCCAGATCATTACAAAAAAACTGAATTAACAGTTTTGTGTAAAATTTACAAAGAAGAAAAACCCATATTGATAACTTCAACATACAAGAGACAATAATTAAACTGAATAGAATATGAATATATTCATAACTAGATAATGAAAATAGAATAAGTAATAATGCGCCTACAAAAGTTTATTTTCATGAATATATCATTATGATTCATGATAAGAATGCTGTGTCCTTCTTTTTAATTGGTGCTTAAAAAATATTAACATACGTACCGTTCGTACTGATATGTTTTCTATAACAAAATGAAATATATTTTACTAAATTTAGAATCAAGAAAATAATCAATGTCAAAGATTCTTTTTTTTTCAAAGAGTAATATTTTCATTCTTGGATATTTAAGTAATATTAATCATAAATATGACAAGATTAATTACTATAAAATGATTTAAATTTATTTATTAAATCAAAACTAAATGCAATATTAGTCATGCTATGTTTATTTTAAATGGCTTTTCTATTCTTCACACCCAGTTATAGAACAAAAAAAAAAACGTAAATCATCATCTTTGACATAAAACATACGTTTAAAAAACTAAGAAAAAAAAAAGAAAACAAATGGATTAAATAAACAAAAAAAATACTTTTAATAATATAAATAAAACATTTAAAACAGATTTTGTAATAATCGCTTCTTTGTTTTTAAACTACTTTCTAAAAAATATACAATCAAATGTCATTTTAATTGTTTGTTGTTCAAAAACATTTGATTTTATTTACTGTTTAATTCACATAATTAAGCTTTTTATTAAGCGTTTTTTTAACTTCATTTATAAAATCTTTTGTATTTAAATACATATCTTCTTTAACACTAAAAAAAAGATATAGATTTTATTCTTTCTTTTTTTTTAAATTTTTAATTCATACTTTTTAAGACCATGAATACAAGCAGCAAGATCTTTTGTCATTTTTTGTGAATCAACTGTTTCTATACAAGCTTCTTCAAGTAATTGACACCAACTAGATAAAAAAAAAAGAAAATACTTAAATAAAATTATATTAAAAAAAAAACTGTATACCGTTGAAGTTCTTCATTTCCATCAAGTTTACCACGATGTTCAAGACCACGTGTCCATGCAAATATACTAGCAATTGAATTTGTACTTGTTGCTTTTCCCTATAAATAAAATAAATCATTTATAAATTGTTAGTTTTTATTTTTATTATTAATTATTTTAACCTTTTGATGTTCACGATAATGACGTGTTACAGTACCATGTGCAGCTTCAGCTTCAATTGTTTTACCATCGGGACAAACAAGTACAGAAGACATAAGACCAAGACTACCATAACCTATAAGAATTTCATAGTAATAATAATAATGAATTATTTTATTAAAATACCTTGAGCAACAATATCTGATTGCACATCACCATCATAATTCTTACATGCCCAAACAAAACCACCATTACTTTTAAGTGCTTGAGCAACCATATCTATAGAAAAAGAAAACATAACAAATCATGTTATATGATTATAAATAAAATAAAAAAATAAATATACCATCAATTAATCGATGTTCATACCAAATTTTATTTTTTTCAAATTCTTGTTTATATTGTTTTTGGTAAGTTTCTTCAAAAATATCTTTAAAACGACCATCATATCGTTTAAGAATTGTATTTTTTGTTGACATATATAATGGATAATTCTATATAAATAATGAAATTTTATCATCAATAATTATTATTTATTTTTATACTTTTTTAAGTGCATACTGAAAACATGAATGAGCAAATCCAGTTATAGATTCATCAGTATTATACATAGCTAATGTAACACCACCTGTATTTTTAAAATTATATACTTCAACTTCTGTTGGTGGTGAACCATCTTCTGGAGTATATGTAAGAGTAATACGTCCAGGTTTTTTAATAACCATATCTTGACATCGATATTGATCACCAAATGCATGACGACCTATTATAATTGGTTCTTTCCATCCAGGAACTAATAATGGAATTGATTTGCAAATAATTGGTTCACGAAAAACTGTACCACCCTGAATTATAAAGAATTTTTATTTTTTTTATATACTTTTTGTTTTGTTTTTTAGAAAATTATAGCTTACAAGAATATTACGAATAGTTCCATTTGGTGAAAGCCACATTTTTTTAAGTGAAAATTCTATAAAAAACGATTTAAAAAATAATTTTTAAAGAAAAAATTAATTAATTATTTAACCTTCTACACGTTGTTCATCGGGTGTAATTGTAGCACATTTAATACCAACATTATATTTTTGAATAGCATGTGCTGCATCAATTGTAACTTGATCATCAGTAGCATCACGATTTTCAAGACCCAAATCATAATACTTACACTCAACATCAACATAAGGAAAGATAAGCTATAGGAAAACTAGAACTTTTTTGTCGATATATATATATAAAAAACAACCAACAAACCATTTCTTTAATCCATGCCCAAATAATACGGGTCATTTCATCTCCATCTAATTCAACAATTGGATTATCTACTTTAATACGTTTGTGTGATTTATCAGTTGAACCTACAATAGGATTATTTTGTTTTTTAATATAATCAATGTACCTAAACGAATTATTTACCTTGATTCACGGTATTTTCATGCGACGACATCTCTGTAAGGAAAATTTGATTTTCGTTGTAAACAAAATGACTTGTCGTGTAATAATATAGCACGAGAATAAAGTCCGAAGTAAGAACGAAACCATTGTCAAGGACAATAAAATATTTTGAAGAACGACAAAAAAAGAAAACGATAAAATCGATAAGCTAAAAGAACAGAGAAGAAAAGGAAAGATAGAAAGAGAAAAAACATTTTATGTATTCGTCATATATAGATGTGTATATTTTTTTTTACAAAATCGTAATGATTGAGTTTATATTAGAAGAGATAATCATTATAATATTGAATTCTATCAAAAAAGTTCTTTCATTTTATTTCAGATAACTTTAGAGGCAAATGTTTGACAATAATGAAAAAATACTAACCAATAGATATAAAGGTAAATTAGTATATTACTAATATATGACATCATTCTTGCGCAAGAAAAGGAAAAAACCCATTATGACAGTATATATAGCGCGTCACAAATCATCAAAAAACTTTTTTTCTGTTATTCTTATAAAGTTTTCTTTTGTATTTTAGATGTCTACTAGTATTCCTTTTTCGTCACACATTGAAATACATAATCCAATAGAAGTACCTAGAGAATGGCTTGATTGTCCAAGAAAATCAGATATTATTGCTGGTAAATATTCATAAATAATTTTCACTGGTAATAATCTATATGTATATATATTTATAGACAAATTTATTGCATTTAAAACACCATTAGATGATCGATATAAAAAAAACGTTCAAAATGGCAAACAATGGACATGTTCTATGTTGATTAAACATTTGAAAGATGATCAAGTAAATAAAAATTTATTTTTATTAAATTTAATAATTTATTTTTCTGTATATAATAGAAAAAACTTGGTCTTGTTATTGATTTAACTAATACAACCCGATATTATAGAAGTGATGTCGAATTTATTGGAAAAAATATACAATATGAAAAAATTGCATGTCAAGGGTATGTATTCTCTGTTTTTTTATACATATATTGTCGAAAGATAAATAGAATAGTCTTTTTCAATAAACGACGTATTATTAGTTTTGTTTCTCTATATGTATAAAATAAGTTTTTCAATAATTAAATAAGAATTAGAATATATTGAATCAAGATACATTTCTAAACATGTGAGTTTAATAAATGTTACAAGATATTAAGACATTTTAGTTGATTCTACTTCTATCTCGTTGAAATTAATTATATGATTTGTTTTTTTTAGACATAATCAACCACCAAATGACGAACAAATTAATCGTTTCATTCAAATTTGCCACGATTTTGTAACCAGAAATCCAAATGATATTATCGGTAATGATTTTTATTCATATGAATGATTCTAGTGTCTACTATACCGTTTATTTGAAAAAATGATTAAAAAGAGACAAACGCCTGCCCTTGAAAGTATTATCAGTGGATAGAGAATACTTCAAAGTATTTAAAAAATGAATTTTGCAAACTATCAAATTTTTTGTGTCATATCTAGACCAAAAAAGCTATAGGAACTCAGAAAGGGGTATTGTGGTACATTTAAATAGGAAACAGTTGACATTCTGCCATTAATATGATCTTATATATTTCAAAGTATTTTTTTCAAATGACGCATTCAGAAAAAATATAAAATGATCCATGCGAAAAAGAAATTTTTTCCAGATTTCTCTCGTTAGAAGTAAGCTGAGTCCATGGCAGTTATATCATAAGATATACTTCCCATCTGCATCTACTGTATAAAAAGTCAGCTTTTAATTCTTTGTATTTTAATCAGAAGAAACGTTAAAAGAGGAACGAACGAACTGTTGGTTACACGTCGGTAGACACTATTAAAATGTTAATTATTCGAAGATAAAGCAAGCTAGTGAATTGCTGTTTGTAGCAATCGATAGTACCGGAATTAATAAATCTTTTTATATAAAATAACCTATCGCAAAGGGGTAAATATAAACTAATATCTAAAAATATAGTAATCTGTCCCTAATTTTAAAATAAATCTATATCTAATATAGGATGAATTTATATCTAACTAAGACAATAATATATCTAATTTATTAAGTAACATTACCTAATAGCACGAGAGTAGCTGCCTAATTCGAGTTCGAATATAATTGGGCGTTCAAAACAGGAATACCATTAGAATTTTCTAGGAATAGATTTAGTTTAAGTTTAACTCTAGAGTACATAAAAAAAGAAACCAAGAATCTAATCCATCTATATAGAGATATTTCCTCCCTCACTCCCTAGAGAGACATATGTTCTCTCTCCTCTTACTCTAGAGAGTCAGATGGTCTCTCAGCTCGCTGTACAGAGGCATATAGTCTTTTTCCTATAGAGAGAATATGCTTCTACTCTTTTATTATAGAGACACAAATGCTCTCCCTCTTACCCGCCCCCTCACTCTCTAGACAGATATATGCTCCCCCTCAGCTTGGACTACCTCACTTTCTAGAGAGCCATATGCTCTTCCCCCTCATATACTCCTGTCTAGAGAGACATATGTTCTTCCCTCTCACACATCCCTCTCTAGAAAGATATATACTCTCTCCCTCACCGCATACATATGAATTATATCAAAGTTAAACTAAAACTTTTCCTAATTTTCTCCAGTTATTTTCGAATTGATAGTATGCAGCTGAGTGTTCATCTATATTCGAATTCGAATTAGGTGGCTCATGTATAGATTACGTTCAAATTAATTAGATAATTCGATAAATTGATTAAGAGTCATCTGTTACAAGTGATAATATATTAAATTAAAACACAGAACATTTTTTTAATTCAGAAATTTAATTGACTTAAGAGATGTTTAATTAAAAAGTTACATTAAACAATTTTTTTAAAAGTATTATTCCACCGAAATAGATACTACTGTATTAAGTTAGGAAATATTCATATAGTTTAGACATAGATGGCTATATTTTTAGGTATTATATTAAATCCATGCCTAACACAAAATGTTTATTATATTTATAGTAGATGCAAAAGGATATAGGACACATTTTTGACATTTTCTGGAGTCAATGATAGAAGTTCGATTTTCTATGACATGAAGATACTTAAAGAAAAAAAAACAGAAGAGTTTGAATTGATAGAGAATTTATAATGATGTCATAATAAAATATTATTTTACTTTTGCCATTTTTTCCTAGAAAAAAAGAAAAAAAGCATAGGATGAACCATCATAATCTGATTAGAATCATTGATACATTAATTTTTAAATAAAATTTATTCTTTCTTTTAGGTGTTCATTGTACACATGGTTTTAATCGAACAGGCTTTCTTATCTGTGCATATCTTTGTCAAGAACTTAATTATAGGCATGCAGAGATAAAGAAAGATTTTCTTTTCTTTAAATAATAACATTAATTTT
>JAJEKB010020500.1:77808-137827 GCA_022393335.1 Macrotrachela quadricornifera | reverse complement strand
ATATATAAGATTGTAAACTGGAATAATCCTATATATATATATATATAAAGGAAAGGAAAAATCATATATATGTTATAAAAGGATAAAATGGAAATGTCCTAATATCGATGTAGGGAAGATACCAATATGTATATCTCTAGACATATTGGATAATACCAACACTTTTAACAACTGTAGTCCTGAATAGAAAATCGGTGTAATCCAGGCTTTTTCCGACGAATCACTTGAGTGCCTGGTACATACTAACTAATCACATGTTAGCCATAAGAGCCTTTTTATACAAGTCAGCCAGATAGTCGGTATGCTATCGTGCAGATGATCCGAGACAAACAGCTTTTAGTGACTTATTCCAGCATATTCCGTCTGATGGCATTGACGTTCGAATACAGTAGCTTGTAAATGTGTCAAACATATTAGCCACTCAGCCATATTGGCTTACTCTCATGTCATATATGTCTACGCAAGGCTTTCGATACTGAATTTTCCAATGCATGCTCAAATAGCAACACAGCAATAATCCTTCGAAATAAAAAAGGTTGAAAAAATGCTGTGAAACCGATTAATAATCATCCTTCTATATACATTAGGCTACGTTAAACTTAATATGGAGTCAAAGTAGTCTAAAGTTAACACTCCACTTGCATTTAACGACAATATGAGCATGATTAGACTCGACACTTGTATTATCGATTTCAAAATGCGTACCTGCTAAAAATTCTAAAAGTCTATCATGTATTGATGATGAGATATTGTGAAAACATTTCATATAGATAATTGTTAAAAAATTTCTTAATTTAATGACAAGTTATTTTGGATGATATTAGTGGAGTCATTATATCTCAGCCAAAATCTATTTCTTTCGCCTAAAAGTTTGGCTATATACATAAAAAGAATTGTCCTACAAGATGGGATAATTTTGATCTAAATCTAAAAGTTTCGATTGAACACAATAAATGTAATTTCTATGCAATGACTTGTATGTATAGACGCCTAATGAAGAATATATTCAATCTTTTATAATCATTTTTTGATCATATCAAAACTCCATCGAAACTCATTAAATCAGATCATTCATTATCTTTATTACTAAAGCTTACAAAAATATCGACCTAGTAGACTATCAAAATAGAATGGAAGTTTGATCGACCAAGCTGAAACTTTCAGAATTGATTACTAACTTTGTCTTCTATAAATACTAAAAATTTCACGCCAAATGATCTTTGCTTTCTAATTATACAAAAATCACCTAAAGTACCGTTTATTCCATACTATATAGAAAAATAGTACTTTCTGTAATGAGGCTTACTCGGTCAAACTTCAAGATCCTAAACTTTTGAATGCATGGCCAAGTAGCACTAAAGTAGTAGTCTTTGAGAGAAAAAATTGAGCAAATTCTATCACACTGATCTGAAGAAAGCCTATCACCAAGATAGACTAGTTTTGACTATAATATATATGTAGGGCAGGACTATAGTAGAAATTTTAATGATTATTTTTTTACAACATAGGCATGTTTTGACTTGATAGTTATATTCTCCATCTCAAAATGTATATCTGGTGAAATTTTCAGAGTTCTATGACGTATTGTTGAGGAGATATTGTGAAAACATTTCTAATGAAAAGTTGATAAAAAGCTATTTTGGATGCTTTTAGAAAGATTATCATATCTCAGCCAAAATTCATCGTTTAGGTCTAAAAATTTGGCTATATACCTAAAAAACTTTGCTCTACAAAATGAGATAAATTTGAGTTCAAAAGAAAATTTTGATTGAGCAGCCTTCGGCGTGGTTCTCGTGCAGTGACTTTTAAGAAATAGTTGATTTGTTGTAAATTGAATTTCTTAAGAAGGGTGCAATCGTTAGGTTTGAAACTTGTTGATTGGATTTTGCAGGTAAATCAGAGCCATAGGATAAAAATTCACTAAAACAATTATAACTCAGCCTTACAGACTCATGGACACGAATTCTTTTAGGCTTTTGCTTGTTATATTGAGGTCTACTTAGAGGCAAAGTGTGAGTTCTAAACCGATGGGACACTTAGGGTACCTCCCTCGTGAGTCAGTATTTTTTTATAATATAAATCAAATCACATACTAATAGTGATCTTCTATACTTTTATTAATTACATTCATATCAATTTTACTACATTCTTTTTTTTTCTTAAGTTTCATTTAATGGAAATATATTTATAGTATTTAATTAAACTTTACTTCGTAGGAATCTAAATTTTTGTAATACTTTGTGTATCATTCATAATTCAAACAATAATATTGTCAAATGAAATATATATGTACTCTATGCAATTTTTTTAAGTAACATAGTAAATAATGAATAATAATCAAAATAAAATTCATAAGAAATGACCAAAAAAATAGTTACATTTGTCAATTAAAAAAATTCTAACATATTTTTCTCAATATCCCAACAGAGCCCAAAATCGCTACTTGAATAACTAAAACATTTGAATTCAATTAGATACGATTTATCAAGATGATTATTAGAACCACTGTAACTGTAAAGAAGTTCCATGGACTAGAATTTTAAAAAAAATTCTCCTACCCAGTTCTAGTCACTAAAAATATAATATCTTAGAAATATATTTATAAAATGAGAAACTAAGTTAAAGTAATGGGAATTTCACAATTGTTGACGACGAAGAAGAGCGAGGAATACTTGAAATAGTCTTACAGGAATACTACAAAAATTTCAAAAAATAGTTTTACTCGTTTTTTAGTAAATACAGAAGAATTAATTTTATATTCCACCGTCGAAATACATAATGATTGATTAACTATTAAATTTCGACTAACAAGTTACCATTCAACAATTAAAGAAATTTTCAAGTTATAAATATTGATAGTCAACTGGTATATCATCAGTTATTGAAAGTTTTATTAGTCACTAATAACGATAATAGAATTAGTAACGAAACAAAAATAAGTATAAAAAAATAATACTGTATTTTATTTAACCATAAGCATTTGCTTTATGTTTCGGTAAAAATTGAAAATCCGGCGAAACTTTTCCCAATAAAAGTTCCGTTAATTTGACCCAATCAGAACAAAGCTTTGATGACATTAATGTTTCTAAAAATAATAGAAATAATATTAATAAAATAAAATTCTTTTTCTTTTTTTTTTTTCATTTATTACCAAGATCATTTCGTCCAAAGAAATATGGTGGTCGTTCATTTAATTTATGTGGAGGACGTTCAAGTAAACCAACAGGTATATAACGATAAAGAAATGAAATCCATTCAAGTAAAAATCTTCGAGTTTTTTCTACACCAGCTTGATCTGAACCCCAATGTTCTAAACCATAATTTGTATAACGTTTTAACATATCAAAACGTTCATTAGCTGATATATCCCATGTACGCTGTTCTTTTATTTCTGTAAATAACCATGGTTTAATTAACGCACCACGTGCTAACATACAACCACTAACGTTTGTTTCATTTAATCTTTGATAATAATCTTCAAATGAATAAATATCTCCAACACCATATAATGGAATTGGATTTGCTAATTTGGCACATTGGTCAATATAATTCCAATCTGCACTTTTTGAATAACGCATTTCTTTTGATCGACCATGTAAAGTAAATAAATCAACAATATGATCTTCATCATTTTCAGTTTTCCATGATTTAACTAATGAAATGACATCATGTGCATTATTTTCAGCAGTTAAAATTCCTGTACGTAATTTAAGTGTTATTGGACGTGTTGAAAGACATGATATTGATCGACATATACGTTCAAAATCAACTGTTCGTCGTGTTAATGCACATCCAGCACCTTTCTTATAAACAAGATCAATTGGACATGCACAATTAATATCAATAAAATCACAATCAAAATTTTCTTCCAACATTTGAACTGTTCTTGTCATTGTATCAACAAATGAACCACAAAGTTGAACACCAAATATAGTTTCAGTTGGATGACGACGTAATAATGCAAATTCAGATATTTGTCCTTGAAGTAATGATGTTGTCATTGCCATTTCTCCACATGTTATTTCACATCCATATTCTTTACAAATACGACGAAATGGTAAATTACCAACTGTAGTTAATGGTGCAAGATAAAGTCGACGATTAAAATCAATTTTTATTTTTTCTCGAGGTTTTAAACGAATCATATCAACATCAGTTATAGTACCAAGTGTTCGATATGGTACTGGACGTGATGCTTGTTGTTGATCACTATTATTTGTATCAATTTCATTTTGAATATGTTCATTTTCACCTGGCTAAAACATTTAAAATAAATATCGTTTCATTTTATGAAAACGTGTAGAATAAATATATTTAGATAAAAGATAATATTTCACTCTTATCTAAAGAGTGTAAAAACTAGCGCTCTATGTTTAATCGTTTATTACTTTTAAACAAGAATAGATATCATCTTTTGTACTTGAATTATTGATTATCACGCTTTAAATCAGAACATAATTTTTACTCAATCTTAGATAATCAAACCCATTGTTCAAAAACTACTGTTATGATATCTCTTGTTCTTATTTAAAAGTAATAAACAATTAATAAATTAATTTTTAGATATTTTGTATAGATAAATAAATATATTCAAGTTAATTTTAATGTTAGGAAGTCATATAATCCAACAGAATATTATTATTAATGATATAAAAGATGAGACAATTGAAAAAATTTATCATTTATTTATAGAATTAAGATTATTATTAACAAATACGGAAAATATTAATGAAAGATATTCACCAGGAACAATTTTAAATGAATTAACAAATATATGTATACGTTTAATTGATCGAAATTATTATAATGCTATGAATACTATAGATATATTTGAAATAATATTAAAAAATTATATTTTATTAATTGATACAAATGAATTTCTTGATATTATTATGCATCATTACTTATTAGCAAATCACAATTTTATTAGTGAATTTTTTCATTCATTAACACCAAATGATATTCTTGATGTAATTAAATATATGAAATTTGAAAGTCAAGAAAAAATCTATTATCGTTTACTTGATCAAATTCATTCATCAACAAGAATTATTTCTTTTCTTAAAAATAAATTATTATTATCATCGAATAATAATAATAATAATATTAAACAATCAATAAATAATTCATGTGAAATAATATTAATTATGATTTTAAAAATATTACGATGTATTCAAATAACTAAAATAAAAATATCAATTACAAAATTAAAAAAGTATCAATATACACTTTTTACTTCATTTATTACATATCTTCATGAACAAATTTCAGCAAATAAATCTTTAGGAACTAATCTTTTAATTAAAATTATATTAGAATTTTTTTCTAATCTAACTAAACAAACATTAATAATTCCAATATTTTTTAATATTAATTTTCCACAAATATGTTTACAATGGTTATCATTAACATATTTAAGAGATATTGAATATTTTTTTATTATACGTATTTTATATAATATTGCACGTTATAATGAAGGTATAAATATTCTTAATTTATATAAATGTGATGAAATTTATTTTCAATTTACAAAAAATATTTTATATACAAAAATAAATTTTATTATTAATAATAAATTATATAATGATCTTCATTTTATAGGTTATATGTTAATATTTTTAATAAAAAATTCTGATTATTTTCAAAATACATTTGGTTATTATATTATAGATAATAATTTATTACCAGCAATTAAATCAATTTTATGTTCATCTATATATGAATATCAAGATTTTCATATATCTGAATTTTTAATTATTCTTATGAAATTATTTACTAATGATAATATTATGAATTATATTCTTCAAAAATGGTCTCCTATAGAACAATTTTTTAATATTTTAAATAATATTTTATTTGATATAAAAAATAAAAAAATAATTGATAATGATATTGATTTAAATATTTTAATAATTATGACTATAGGAAATATATTCTGGAGTATTTCATTTCATGATCAATATAAAAATATTCTAATAAAAAATATTAATACAATTAAAACACTTGAAACATTATTTGAAAATGGTATAATTAATAATTTATCATCATATACTCTTATATCTCATTATATGTTTTCATTAAAAAGAACAATAGATGGTATTAAGCAAAATTTATATTCATTATCAACATTACAATCTCATATTCAATCTAATATATCTTTTCATTCATTAATGATTAGTTATTCTTATAATGATATTAATTTTTGTCGAAAATTATATGAAATATTAATTAAAAATTCTAAATTATCAATATATGTTGATTTTGATAATTATAAATATTTATGGAAAGAAATCGAAGAAATTCTTCAACATACAGATATTATTCTATTTCTTATATCAAATGAATTTTTTTATAATAAATCATGTCGACAAGAATTAATCTATGTTACAGATATATTAAAAAAACCATTTATTCCAATATTTATTGATTTAAATTATGAAGTAAATGGTTGGCTTGAAAATCGAATAAATAAATTACCATATATACGTTTTGAAGAAAAAGATATTCTTAATAATTATGATGAATTAATATTAATGATAAATGAAACATTTTCTATAAATTTATTTTCAATTAAAAATTCTTCAGATATTCAAAAATGGAATGATAGTGATGTTAAACAATGGTTTATTAAAAATAATATTTTATCTGAATTATATGAATTTTATCAATTTCAAAATGGTAATGAATTATTATTATATGCTCAAGCAATATTAAAATATCCATGGATAAAAGAATATGAAAGAATTAAATTAAGATTTGAAAAAAAACAAAATCTTTCTCCACATATGTTTTTAAAATTTATAAATGCATTAAAATATTTAAAATATTAAAAAAAAAAATTTTTTTTTTCTGTTGTTATTTTTACCTCATCTTGATTTTGTTGATTTGTTTTAAGTGCTGAATAATAAATATCTACTAGTGATCGATCTTCTTTTTCTTCACTATTAATATTATTATTATCTTCTTTTATTTTATCTTCATCTGTATTTAATAAATTATTTCGTTTTGCAATATTTTGTTTTGTTATTTGTTTATTTGCTATTTTAATTAAACGATCCGATAATCTATAATCATATTTTTTTCGTCGTAAATAATGTTTAAGTGTTGGAGAAAATTTATTTAATGATTCAATATAATTTTGTTTTAAATTTAAATCAATTTTATTATAACCTGTTATTGGATCAATATGAGATTGACCAAAACGACATAATATACCAAATGAACATTGTCCATATGTATCAAACATATAACAATTTGAATCAATATCTTTTGGTCGTTCGGATAAATAAGTTGTTAAAATATGAGAATGTTTACAATTTGTTTGATATGGACATTTTTCAAGACCACCTCGTACAAAAAAAAAACATAATTGATGATTATTAAAATTTGATGATGATCGAGCATTGATTTCTAAATGTTTACGATTTTGACCCTAAAATTAATTATATATATATTAATCTACTAATAGTTTTTATTATTATTATTAATACTTTAAATTTCTTCTTTTTTGGTTCATCAGCATTATTTGTTTCTTTGTTTTTTTCAATAACTAATTTTTTATCTGCTTCACTTAAATGATCCAGATTTAATTTAACTTCATGATCAAAATCAACAAACCTTTTAAAAAAAATATTTTTGTAATTTTTATTTTTTTGTTTATTATTTGAATACTATATTTTAAACATACTCAAGTTTAATTTGTGCCATTCCTGGTTGAGTTTTCCATGTTTCATATTTATTTAATTGTTCATCAGTTAATTTTAAACGTTCATTTATTGGATGAGTTATGTGCTGAAATAGAATAGATGCTGTTTGTTCTATTTCATTTGAACTCATTATATTAATCTAAAAGATAAATTTTTCTTCTTTTTTTTTTTTCTTTCTTTCTTTTTTGTCATGAATAATTAATGATACTATGCCCAAAAAAAAGCGTTTTTATCATGACTAAACATCGGAATTACAATAACAAGACAACAAAAATAAAAATATGTTAGATATTTATTTCGATTTAAAATAAAGCGTATAATCTGATGTTTTTCCAACTTCTTTATATTCATGTTGTTCAGCAGTTGGTTCACCACCATTGAGTATTTGAATATTATCAATATTAGCAAGTGGTTGAATCAGATCACTATATTCACCAAAAAGTAATGATACTGGTGATGAACTATGAACGTAAACTAAAATAGACAAAAAAAGAAGATGAAATAAATTATAGATCTCATGAAATTTTAGAGTTTGCTAGGTGAAGAGATGATATACAAAATCACTCGATGAGACTCAAGGTAAATTTTTGGGGTTTAGATTAGATTGTCAAACTTTTTTTCAATCTAATTCAATTTGCAGCTCTCTTAGGGGTGATGATAAAAGAAGCTTAAAAAGTGATTGGATTGTTAAGGACATTCTTTCTTTTATATTTCATAAAACTTACGATCATCTTTTTCTTTGGAAACAATCTTATTTGATGAACGATACGAACGAATTTTATTAATAGAATCATAAATAAGTGCAACATTTGTTTCAATTTTTTCATTGCGAAATTGTTTAAACTAAAATAATAAATAAATAAATATAAATGAAAAATAATAATAATCATAATAATAAAAAGAAATTTTTACTTGACTTGATTGTGGATATGGTGTAACACATAAACTAGCTGGTGAATTTTTTCCTTGACTTGGTTGTGGTAAACGTTGATAAAGTTCTTCTGAAACATATGGCATAATAGGTGCAAGTAATCTTAAACCATTATTTAAACATGTATATAAAATTAATTTAATGGTTTCTTGTCGTTTTAAATCTGGTTCTTTTGCATATAAATCTTTTTTAACATATTCAATATAAATATCACATAATTCATAAAGCCAAAAATTATAAATAGCTGTAGTTATTTGTGGAAATAAATAATTATTAAAACCATTTTCACACTGTTCAATAGCATAACTTAATCGACTTATTATCCATAAATCACACGGTTTTTCTGCACCAGTAAGCTAAAAATACAAAAAAAAAATAATAATAAATTTTAATTAAAATATTAAATATTTATTAATAATTACACGAAATTCATTCGGTGGTTGAAAACAATTTGGATCATTAATATCTAAATTTTTTGCCATTGCAAATCGAATAGCATTCCAAAGCTTATTACAAAAACGTCGATAACCTTCAATACGTAATACATCTAAATTGATATCTCGACCTATAAAGAAAATAAATAAATAGATCAAAATAAAAAAATAAAACTTACCTTGATTAGCATATGCACATAAAGTAAAACGTAAAGCATCAGTACCACATTCTGGAATACCAGTTGGATAATCATTTTGTTGACCTAATCGTGCACGTTCATATTCTTTTGGATCAAGATTTGAATTTTTTAATTGTTCATTAAGGTTTTCAAGTGATATACCATTAATAACATCAAGTGGATCAATAACATTACCTAAAGTTTTTGACATTTTACGTCCATGTGCATCACGAATAATAGCATGTAAATAAATTTCTGTAAATGGTAGACAATCACATAATTCTAATGATAACATAACCATACGTGCAACCCAAAAGAAAAGTATATCATGACCAGTTTCAAGTAATGTTGTTGGAAAAAATCGTTTTAAATCATCAGTTTCCAATGGCCAACCAAATGATGAAAATGGAAAAAGACCAGATGAAAACCATGTATCAAGAACATCTTCATCTATTTTAAATAAATAAACAACAAAATAAATTAAAATTTTATTATTATTTTATTACCTTGTGCTAATCGAATTTTTTCTTTTGGAACATTAAATCTTTTTGCTGCTTTATCAAGTGCTTCATCATGTGTATGAGCACTAACCCAATATTTATCATCAATATCATTTCCTGCAGGAATATCATCTGAACTGATAAAATAAGATGGTATTCGATGACCCCACCATAATTGTCGTGATATACACCAATCACGTATATCTTCTAACCATTTATACCAAATAGGTTCAAAAATACTTGGTAAAATTTTCAATTCTTTCGATCGAACAGCATCAATAGAACGTTGTGCCATTGTTTTACAATTAACATACCATTGTGGTTTAAGTAATGGTTCAATAATATCTTTACTTCGACTACATATTGGTAATATCATTTCATTCTCTTTTGAATCACGATAAAGACCACGTTCTTTTAAATCACGTAAAATTTCTTGTCGAACAAGAAAACGTGGTTTACCAGCATATGGACCACATTCTGATGACATTAAACCATCATCATTAATACATGTTATAAATGGTAAAGAAAGACGACGTCCACATTCATAATCATTTGGATCATGTGCTGGTGTGACTTTAACTGCACCAGAACCAAATGATGGATCAACCATCGTGTCAGTTAAAATTGGTAAACGACGTGGAAGAAATGGATGTTGAACAAATTTACCATATAAATGTTTATAACGTTCATCATTAGGATGAACAACAACGGCTGTATCACCGAGCATTGTTTCAAGACGAGTTGTTGCAACAATAATTTCTTCCTCTATAAAAATAAGAACAAGTTTTAGAAGAATATTTTCATAGAATGTTGAAGAATATTTACTTGAATTTTCAACTGGATAAGCAAAATAGGTTAAAACACCAAATTCAACTGGTTCTTCATAACCAGGAACACGAATTAATGTTCGACCTTTTAATTCAGTTTTTTCGACCTAAAACAAAGGGTATTCAAAATCTTTAAAATATAACAAAAAATCAAATTTATTTTTTTTTCATTACCTCAATATCAGATATAGCTGATTTAAGTGTACATGACCAACTAACTAATCGTGTTGACCGATAAATTAATTGTTTTTCATGCAGACGAATAAATGCTTCTTCAACAGCATATGACATATCTTTATCCATAGTAAAAACTTTACGTGACCAATCACATGATGAACCTAATGCTTTGATTTGCTCATAAATATGATCACCTATTTTATAGATAAAAAACTTTATATACTATCACTAAAAACTGATTTAGAAAACTATAATCTACTGAAAAATAATTTTCGATTAAAATGAATCTTTTAATATATTTTTCATAGTATAAATTTTAAAAACAAACCTTTTTCATTTTTCCATTTCCAAACTTCATCCAAAAATTTTTCTCGACCAATATCATGTCTTGTTATTTTTTTTTCTCTCATTAATTTTTTTTCAACAACAACTTGTGTTGCTATACCAGCATGATCACATCCAGGAACCCAAAGAACTGTATCACCACACATACGATGCCATCGTGAAAGTGTATCTTCAAGTGTACACATAATAGCATGACCTAAATGAAGATAACCAGTGACATTTGGTGGTGGAATAACCATAATAAATGATTTTCGTGGTTTAGAAGCATTTGATGGAGGATGTTCATCATAATATTCAGGACGAAAAAAACCTTGTTTTTCCCACCAAGCATACCAAGCTGCTTCGACATATTTTGGACTATAAGCTTTTGGTAATTCGCAATGAATATCTAAAAAAAAAATAAATAATAAATTTTCGAAATTAATTATTCATTAATTTTAATTACCTTTTTTTTCACCAATTCCTGTTGGTGATGTATATTCAGTGATAACAGGACCTTGAACTTTTTTATTTTCAGTACCTTTAGTTTGTTCATTAGCTTTTTTCTAAAAGATATTTTTATTTTCTTATAGATATATAAATGCTATTAATAAAAACCTGTTCTTCAGCTTTTATTCTTGCTTTCTGTTTTTCTTCAAATTTTCTTAATTTTTCTGCTTTTTCCGCTTCTTTTGCCAATTGTTTTGCTGTTTTTGGAGGTCCATCACCAGTTACAGCTTGTTGAGTATTTTCACCCGTATTGGGTTGTAAATTTTCGTTGTTTAATTGATCAGATCCACTTGTCGCCATCTAAAAATATAAATAAAACTAATTAAATCTATTGTGGTTTAAATAATAATCAATGACACATTGCATCAGTTCTCTTGCAATTTATTTCCGTCAGAAAATAAAGTATGATGAAAAAGAATTCGAAACATTAATGATTCATGAAATTATTTTGATTGGTTTTTAATTAATTGTTAAAATAATTATGACTTTAAATTGATAATAAAATTTAGAATTATTATTGCATATTTAATTTTTATTTTAAGAAATTTTTTTATCATTGCTTTATTATAATATTCGAATATTGGTTATTTAATGGACCAATAAAATTTCCTTAGTTACGTGAGATGTTGTAGTTGGAAACGAAAAATTTTATGCGTTATTTCATATTTTAATTCGAAAAAAAACCTTTAAATAATGGTAAACTTTTTTTTATTTTAAGTTTTTATGAATTATTAAATGTAATTCTTAAGCCTCGTCCATCAACTGCATCGAATAAAGGTGGAAAAGATGAATCGGTTCGAGTTGTTGTTCGATGTCGTCCGATGAGTGATAAAGAACAAGATAATGGATGTGAAAGGTTTTATTTTATTAAAAAAGATTTTAATTTCATAATAAATTTTATTTTCTATTAGAGTTGTTGATATTGATCCTCAACGTCGACAAGTTTCAATTCGACGTCCAAACAATGAAATTTCTCAACGAATGACAAGTAGTGGTGATGATACACATAATTTTTATTTTGATGCTGTTTATGATTGGAAGTATATAAAATATATTTTTTTTCTTTATTTAAAATTTAATTTTTCTTAATTGAATAATATTATTTAGTTCTAAACAAAAAGATCTTTATGAACAAACTGCACGATCACTTGTTGATTCAGTACTTGAAGGTTTTAATGGAACTATATTTGCTTATGGTCAAACTGGAACTGGAAAAACATTTACAATGGAAGGTAAAAAAAAACATCGAAAAATATTATTATATTAATATTTGAGAAAATAATTTTAATAGGTATTCGTTCACAACCAGAATTACGTGGAATTATTCCATCATCATTTGCACATATATTTGATTCAATATCACATAGTACATCGAGTCAATTTCTTGTTCGAGCTTCTTATTTAGAAATATATAATGTATATATATAGATATATTCATTTAAATTGTTTGATTATATGTTGAAAATGAAAAATATTATAGGAAAGTATTCGTGATCTTTTATCAAGAGATCAAAATAAACGTTTACAATTACAAGAACATCCAAAAGAAGGTGTACATGTACATGATCTTAGTTCATTTATTACAAAAAATACTCAAGAAATTGAACATGTTATGACAACAGGAAATTTAAATCGTTCAACAGGGTAAATTTTTATTTTTAATATGTAAAATAATATATATATATACATGAACAAAAAAAACTTTATTTTAATTAATTAGAGCAACTAATATGAATGAACATAGTTCAAGATCACATGCTATTTTTGTAATTACTATTGAAAGTAGTGAGGTAATGAATATTTCTTATAGAAATTGAAAATTTAAGTTTATGAATATTAGATTGGTGCTGATGGAAAAGCACATATTCGTGTTGGAAAATTGAATCTCGTTGATTTAGCTGGTAGTGAACGTCAAGCTAAAACAGGATCAACAGTAAGATTTTTTTTTAATGTATAAACATATCATCTTTCTTTTTGTATATATCGTAGGGTGACCGTTTTAAAGAAGCAACGAATATAAATTTATCACTTTCTGTACTTGGTAATGTTATTTCTGCTCTTGTGGATGGTAATTCACATATTCCTTATCGTGATTCAAAATTAACTCGATTATTACAAAGTAAAAATTTGAAAGAAAATTATCTAAAGAAAAACCATAGAAGAATTTCATAGATTCACTTGGTGGTAATTCAAAAACAATTATGATTGCTACGGTTGGTCCTGCTAATTATAATTATGAAGAATCTCTCACAACACTTCGGTAATAAAGTTTAACTAAATCTTTGTCATGTAGATAGTCTCATAATATGTTCTTAATGATTTTAACTGCTTAAAATAAATTGTCGGTAAGGGATATCATTGAGCTAACGAGAGAAGTTTTCCAACTGATTCTGAACTTTTGACTATATCTTTGGGCTAATAAGCAGGTTTCAACGAGACTAAAGGAATCTTAAATGCGTTCGTGACCATGGCTCTTTTCTCCCACAATATGGTCAAATATATATTCAAAACGAAACAAGCTTTTCTATCATTTGTTTTAAATTATCATTTCATCAAGCTATACCTATAAAAATAAAAGTAAAAATTTATTTAATGGTAATGATAGTCGATCTAGAACTGATGAAGACACATTGTGTTCCAATATCAGGAACAACAAATAAAACAAATAGTTGAATATTTCTCTTCGTTGCGTCATTCATATTATAGAAATAGCTAGGATGAATATTCGTATATCGACTCACGAATCAATTGTATTATGTGAACTTTAGAAAGAATGGTGCTGCCATCTATATGATATTAGCTTAATTTAAAAAGAAAAGGTATATCTCAAATCATTAAAATAAAAAGAAACGGTAATTATTTTAAAAAATGGCAAAAAAAGTCTATTTGCTTCGATATATATATTTGACCATATCTTCAGAAAGAGGTACCATGAGCACAAACACTTTTAGAGTTTTTTGTAACCTTACAGAAGCCTACTTAGAGTCAAAGGTTTAGAACCAATTGGAAAACTTTCTTCATAAGTACTAGCAAATTATTTTCAGCTTATATTTAATAATCAAGAGGATTTCGACTCACGCAATACCTAGCAGAGTCATACAAACTCTCTTTAAATTATTATCATAGAATCACGCAATCAAATAGGCAATAATACCAATACCACACGATATTGTCAATAAGGTTACATATTATCAATATAATAATTAAAAATATGTATAATTTAAGTTGAGAAGAATGACCATATTCGAGTTAAATTATTACACTCATACGTAAAATGTACTTGTATGGAGATACATTCGCATTTCAAGGTATTTCTAGTACCAATATAAATATTTAAAAATGATTTTCAGTTAGTTTTTTCTGATAGCATATATCTGAACTCTTGTTCAAATTCAATACCATACTGTTTTCAATAGTGTATAAAAGTTTCGTAGTACTTTATCTGACATTCTTCTTTGGAAAATCTATCGGTTCCACAAGTATTAGATTAAGAACTGATTCATTGAAGGGTTTTTAACCTTGAACCTAGTTAACAAATCTGTTCGCTACCTCGATGATACTCGATGCCTTTTTTTTGATAACGTGAACATGAATGCTAAGCACACTCTACAGTTTTTAATCTATCTTCTTAGTGATATTATGATAATCAGATTATAATTCATCGAGTTCATGACCAATATGGCATATTCTACTCTTTCAAATCTTTTTTTCTTGCTTAATTATCTTCAACTTTGATTTAATAACTCTATTTATTAATAGTTATGCTAATCGAGCAAAAAATATAAAGAATCAACCACGTATAAATGAAGATCCAAAAGATGCTTTATTACGTAAATTTCAAGAAGAAATTGCTCGATTAAAAGAACAACTTGAAGGGAAAGGAGGAAAAGGTGGTCAAAAATCGCGTCGACGTAAAAATCGAGATGGTACTGAAGTTGATATTGATGATGGTGAACAAGATGATGAAGAATTATATCTTAAAGAACAACAAGATAAATTAAATGAAGAAAAACGAACAATTATGCATAAAAAAAATATTAATGGTTCGTTTGATTGATTTGATTTTTTTATAGTTTTAAATAATAAATATTTTATATAGTAAATGAACGTGAAGCAATGCTTAAACAACTTGAAGAACAAAAAAATGAAATTGAACGTGAACAAGAAGAACGTCGTAAAACACAACATAAAATTCAAGAAATGGAATCAAAATTAATTACTGGTGGTAAAGATATTGTTACACATACAAGTGAACAAGAAGAAACTTTACGACAAAAACGGTTTTATTTTTTTGTTTGAAATTTCCTTTAAATTATTAAAATAAATAAATTTAGACGTTTGATTGCTGAAGCTGAACGTCGTCATCGTGCAGTTCAACAACAATTAGAACAACGTGAAGAAGAACGACAAACAATGAATGAAACATATACAAGTATTAAAGAAGAAGTTGAAGATAAACGTACTAAACGAGATAAATTATCAAAACAATTAAAAAAACTTGAAACAAAAAAACAAGATATTATTGAAAATCATCGAGCAGCACGTGAAGAACTTGAAGCTGAACAACGTGAAATTCAAAAACAAGCAAAATTATTTCAACTTATTATAGAAAATTTTATTCCTATTGATGAACGTGAACGATTATTAAAACGTGTTCAATTTGATGAAAGACAAAATTCTTGGACACTTAAAGAATTATCAAAACAATCGTATGATTAAAAAGAAAACAATTTAAATAAATCTTTTCGTTTTGTTTTTTTTTTCAAAAAAAAAAAATAGAGATCAAATGGTTGTTCGACCAGTATCTGCTAATAGTGATCGTCCATCAACATCATTATATTCTCAATCAAATGGTATTCCAGAAATAACTCGTTTTAAAGTATTTTATTATTATTTTAAAAAATTATTTAAAAATCAAAGTATACATTCATTTAGAATGAAAATATTATTTTACTTCAACTCGATTTTCCTAGTCGAACAACTCGTGATTATGAAGGTCCAATGGTTTCACCAATGATTCAAGCAGCTATTGAAAATGCTATGAAAGATGAAGAACATATTGAATTAGATGCAAAGTAAGATATTAATAAAACAAAAAAAAAAAAACGAATTCGAATTTTATTTTATTTATAGTGCTATTGTACCCGATAAACGTAAGAAGAAAAAGTAAGTTTAAAATATATTTGTATAATAAATTAATATATAATTATAGAAAAACAATTCCAAATAATGGTAATTATGATAATTATCCATCACCTGCATCACGTGCTGGTTATGGAGATATACAATCAGGTCGTAGTATGAATAGTGCTCGACGATAAATGTATACAACGAACAACGATAATATTTATCTTTTCTTTTCTTTTTTTTTTGTTTTTTTAAATATTCCCATAAAATTTATATAAAAATAAATTCAATATGTATATTCATTAATTACGCATAATCATAAATCGGTGAAATAAATAAATCTTTCGATTCTTATGTCAACGAATTGAAGGAAGGAAGTAGTATATTTACTTTTCTTTCTATACTTAGTATCAATACTCTTATCGTATATTTAAAGTTTCTTTCATATTATATTCATATGGTAAGTTTAATCATTTACTATAATTACGTATTTATAATTTATATGCATGACCAAATTTGATATAAAATTTGGAAAATAGTTGAATAATGAATATTTATTCTATTTTCTAAATTCAACTATATTTTTTTCTTTCATTAAAATTTTGATAATATAAACTAACTCGTTTCATGTTTCGGTTATAAATATTTACCAAAGCTTACGAATGTTGCGATTTTTTTACGTATGTGAAAAAGACACTTGATGTCTATAAGATAAGACTATGATATATATATTCTTATCTATTCGTTAGATTATTTAAACTATTTTATTTGAGAAGGGTGTGTACATGCTATTATTTACTTTTATTCTTTTCTGTTAGAATAAAATAAATATTTGAAGGACATATATACAACAAAACAACATACATATAAATAAGTCTAATGGCGAATACAGTTATCGAACAACATCATTATTCATCTATTCCGGATTTAATTGCTAAAAAACGTGATGGTTATGAACTTGATGCAGATGAAATAAAACAATTTATTAGTGGACTTTCAAATGGTGATGTTCAAGATTGTCATGTTGGTGCTATGCTTATGGCTATTTTTATTCGAGGTATAAAAACAAAAACAAAAACGTTTTATTAAAATTTTAATAATACAACATAATAATTTTATTTTGAGGTATGAGTGAAAAAGAAATTTGTTCAATGACAATGAGTATGCGCGATAGTGGTGAACGTTTAAAATGGCCAGAATATCGTGGTTCAGTTGTTGATAAACATTCAACAGGTGGTATAGGTGATAAAATAAGTATTCCATTAGCACCAGCACTTGCTGCATGTCAATTAAAAGTACCAATGATGGCTGGTAGAGGTTTAGGTATAACAGGTGGTACATTAGATAAACTTGAATCAATACCAGGTTATCGTACTCAATTAAATGATGAAGAAATTGTTCAATTAATATCAACAGTTGGTTGTGGAATATTTTCTCAATCACTTAAACTTAATCCAGCTGATCGTTATTTATATGCTATACGTGATGTTACAGCAACTGTACCACATAATGCATTAATTGTATCATCAATATTATCAAAAAAATCCATTGAAGATCTTGATGCACTTGTTCTTGATGTTAAATATGGTTCATCAGCATTTATGAAAACATCTGAACAAGCAGAAACTTTAGCTGAATGGTTATATAAAGTATCTCAAATGCTTGGCATGAAAACATGTTGTTATATAACTGAAATGAATAATCCAATTGGATTTTCTATTGGAAATTCAATTGAAATTAAAGAATCAATAGATCTTATGAAATATAAACCTGATCATTCATCTGATTTAGAAGAATTAGTATGCGAACAAGGTATATAAATATTATTTAAAAGAAATATATATATATATATATAATATTTTTAATTATAATAGGTGGTCGACTTCTTTTACTTACAAATAAAGTTGAAACAATTGAAGAAGGACGAGAAATGATTCGTGAAACATTTAAAAATGGTTCAGCTTTACAAAAATTTCATGATATGATTATTGGTCAAGGTGTATCAAAAACTATTGCCGAACAATTAATTAGTAATGATGAAACAGCAATTAATTCAATATTAAAACTTGCTCATATACAACATCAAGCAATAGCATTACAAACTGGTTATATACAATCAATTGATTCATTTAAACTTGGTACAATTGTTCAACGTCTTGGTATATTTTATATTTTCATTAATAAAATTAAAAATAAATAGAAAAAGAAGTATTTTATTTTTATTTATTTTAGGTGGCGGTCGATTAAAATCAACAGATAAAATTGATTTTTCAGTTGGTATTCATTTATTAAAACATGTTGGTGATGAAATTCATGAAAATGAACCATGGGCTATATTATATGCAAAGGATGATGCATCAAGTCGTTATCCAAAATTTTTACAAGAATTAAATACAGCATTACAAATAAGTTCAACACCTGTTAATCGTTTACAACGTATTCATAAGGTTTTAACTTAGATAATGTAGACTTTTTTTTTATCCGTTTGTTTTCTTTTCCTTTATGCATAGATCATTTAGAAGAAAATAAAAGCCTTTTTTTTTTCGTTATAAAATGTCTTTATTAACAATATAAAAAAATTCTTGCTATTATACGCTTACAATACTAGATCCGTTTTATTTTAGTCATGATATCAATGAATATGTCACATGTGTATATATTTTAAAAAGATTTAAGACGTTTTTGTTTGTTAAATAAAGTTTGTAAGATTAAGTGAAACAAAGATTAGATAAAAGTTGAGCAATAGAAAGTACTTTAAATGGTGGTTGATTAATTAATTTTTGTGCATTTGGATAAGTATTTGTAACATAGAATGTATCAAAATGAACTTTTGGATTATTTGAATGAATAAATTTTTTCCAACTTTCATTTGGAAATATTCCATGACCAACAAAAGCAGATACATTAACTGCACCATTTTTTAATAATGCTTGTGCACATTCAATAAGTGTACCACCTGATTGTACTAAATCATCAATAATTATACAATGATAACCTTTTGGATTACCTAAAAAAAAATAATTTCTTATAGAAAAAAAAATTTAATTATGATAAACCTTCTTTTATTGTTGTAGTACGTTTATCGTCTTCACGAATTTTACTACAAATTAATATAGGATATTTTTTTTCATCAAACATATGACCAAATCTTTTATGAGCTCCATCATCTGGAAATGCAATAGCATATTTTTCATTTTGATTTGTTCGATTTTTTAATTCATTAAATAATAATTCAACTGTTGATTCAAGACGAACGATAATATTTGATGAAAAATAAAATTGATTTTGTAATGCATGAATATCAAATATAACAACTTCACATGGACCAGTACGTGTTAATGGTATTGATGAAAGCATTTGTGCTAATGAATAAGCTGTTGCTATTTCACCTTGTATTTGAATACGTTCCATTGTACCAGTTGGAAAATAAGGTAAAAGAACTTTTAATGAACGACAAAGATATTTTGGTAAATGATAAAGAAGTGATATTTGTTCAAATATTGTTTGAGGATTATGAAGTGATGCTAAAAATAGCACATGACTATTACGTATTTGTTCAGAATTATGAATAAACATATTTGGCCAACTATCAGCAAATGAATTCCATTCAATTACACCTAATTCAATAAGATGTTGTTGACTACATGATCGTACTTCTTCAGCTAAATTTTGCATTTCTGGTGCATAAAATAAAATTGTTGGAAAACCATCACATAAAACATGTGGATGTTTTTTATGTGCTATTATATCAGACATAGCGTGACAATCGAGACATTTTGTTTCATCGGCCATTGGGAAATATTAAAAGTATTTGAGTCCTGACTTTTTTACCACTGGCATCAACAAACTGTCATTATTAGTAATTGGTCTTAAAGATATACGAAATAATCACTTCTAACCAGATATATTCTTTCTCGTCTGATGTCGCCACTATTCATGCATTTCAACATTAAAAAATACTGTGCTTCTTATTAGTGATTATACACAATATTGGATATAATTTTTCAGATTGAGTTATTTTTTTTCTACAAATGTTTGCAAAGAACTGGAGACAAATTTATAGAAAGAGGAGAAAATGAGTTGTATTTTAATGATTGGAACTATTTTAAAAGCAAGATACCTGTGAAATGGAATGGTTATTTTAGGATAGATGTTTGATAACAATTCTTTTTAAATATCATATTGAAAAGTAGTATATTGGACGCAGCATAAAATAGCAGATGATTTTAAGTTTCCTAGAAAACTTTTTTTGATTTTGCGAGCTCTTTTTTGACATAAAATAAGCATTTAATTTTATAGATAGTTTGCGTATAAAAATCCTTACAAAAGAATCGCTCTATAAGTGTTTATCATCGATCAAATTTGTAATTTGTCCGTAAGTAGAACTCAATGAGACTGGAAAAATTCTAAAAGAATTCGTCCTCATACGCTGTCCTTCTCGATTTATAGCCTGAAGTTTTCACAATAGATTTGGTCCGTAGCCATTAGATAGATCTAAAAATTTCAGTCTAAGAGAATGTACTATTCTGCAAGTATTGAATATAAAAAAAAGATTATGTATTACAACAAAATGCCATAGAACTGACGATCTTCAACATTCGATATCTTAAGAATAACACATTCTTTTAGACTGAAATTTTTAGATCTATCTAATGATTACGAGACCTATCGATGGGAAAAATTTTGGAGTTTAAATTCTGTAATCCTATTTCTTTTATGTATATCTTGTAGTAGATCAAAAAATCCAGTAAAACGATTATAAATCGAGATGGACAGCATATGAGAATGAATGTTTTTAGAGTTCTTCTAATCTCATCGAATCCTACTTATGGACAAAAAATGAACCCCATCAGTAATTAACACTTTCAGATATTCCTTCTTAAGATTAAGTTAAATTAGATGAACTCATCAAAACTGATGATTAATTGTATTTCAACAGACCCGAAAGTCAACTGATAGGATTAGTATGAATCTGTATTGAATTTTCGATAATTGTAACATACTAGTGAAAAAAACTATTAATTCACAAATAAAACTTATCAATTTAATAATACTTTTTTTTTTATATATCAATACCTCGTTATCTCATTACTAGATAATATTTCCGAAATACTTTGTGCATATTATTCAGCTATTTTTATTGAGTTAATGCAACTAAAGAAGATCATGGTAAGCCTTAAATTATTACCAGTTTTCAATAAATCTCTAGCCACTAGTTTCTAATTTTTTAAGCAAAAATTTGCTTTTCTATATATTTTTTAAGACTTTTCTAAATGCACACATGAAACATGCCCTCTCATGCATCAATTTGATGAATATCAGGAAAGTAAAAATCAGAAATCTTCTTCAACCATATATTTCTGCAATCTAGAAATACATAAAATCGTGCTTACCGTATATGTCATTATTTTACTGGCTGAACTAGAAAATTTAGTCAATATGTCAGCGGCCAATTTTTATAATTGATAAAACGCAATCGATAGCAATCCAAGCAACTTCAATGACCTGCCGCCATGTTCCAATGATGAAAATGATCAAATCTTTTCTATAGTTAAACTCATTTCTCATATTCACTGAAGAAGTTTATTAAATTTGAATAATTTGTCAAAGATTGTTATGATCAAAAACATAAGGTAACGAAATTTTAAAATATCATAACTTAAAAAATACAGACGAACCACAGTAGTCTTCAAAAATATCTAAATCATATATTCGATTCAAATTTTGAGGTATTTATTGTTTCGCATGATAAAAAGACAATAGTTTCTGGATTAATAATATGATTTGTAACAAATAATTATTATTTCATTTAGGACTTTCATAAGTTAATTATGTTTTGAAAATCTATAGAAAATAAAAATCAGTAAGATCGTTTAATATTTTATCTGGTATAACAATCGTGTTTAGTAGGCTAGCACAATAGCTGATTTTTCAAATTTTTCAAGTTAATATAGATGAAACTTTAAATTGTTTTGATTATGGATCATAGTTTGTTGAGCTTTACTCCATATAAGAAGGTTCTACCGATTCTACTTCGATCATTTGTTTGGGTATTTTACAGAAACAATATCGAGTGATCCTTTCATCGTGAAACAGACTTTTAAATAAAATCAAAGAATTGGATGATTTATATATTATTCGATTTGATTATGTAACCCCAAGATTAACCCTAAATAATTAAGAAGTTGCCACGATTTCCATAAAACTAGCTTAATTTAACCCGTTCGGGACGGGGTTCTTTTTTGTAAAACAAAAGAATGAAACACGAAATTAGTTAATATCAGTTAATTTTCCTTCTTAGTCAACTTTATTTATCTTTTTGGAACGGCTTTAGCGCATATGTGTGTCGTTATTACTGAACATTACAGCCATATTAGTTAGAACAACAGATAAATAGTATGTATTCACAGATGTGAATCATTTAGGACGAGTGGCCACTTTAATGGCCACCCGTCCCGAACGGGTTAAAACATCATTTTTGTATCATTTATTAGTTTATATCGAACAGTACAGATATGATAGAATTAGTTGTTCCGGATTAACGGATGTCACACACGCCTTAATTGAATATTATCATGATAAACAGAAATAGGAAAAGTCACTTATGTATTAAACTACTACATCCATAAAGTAAACCAATCGTCAACATATTGAACTCCGAAGGAATCTTCCGCCGTTAAACGAGTATGATCGATCAACCACTGGCGAAGATTTTTATTTGCTTCGTCTGATGGTGATCCATTAACATCAAACCAAGCGAGTTTACCATTCCACTGAGCAAGTGCCGTTAAGAACATTGAATCAACGGTTGTATGTGAGTCTTTCAGCTCAATGATAAGAATACGAAGATTACTGAATATTTGACAGATGTCTTGCAGTAGATCTGATTCACTCTTTGGCCAACCGCCGATATCGAGACGAACAATTCGTTGTTGCAACAGATGGCATGTAGATTCGTGATTGAGTAGAGTTTTGAGACAATCATACTGAACACTTAAATAGTTAAGATTGGGCGCTGCCTTGAGAAAATCGAGTTGTGGGCAAATTCCAAATATTTCAAGCTTTCTAAGGCGAAGCAAGTTTAAAACAATTGGTTGTGCCGGTGGTGTTACATCAACTATATTGATAAAGAAAAATATGTTACTCAGTATCAGATATTATGAGCTGATTTGTAAAAAAGCCTTAAAGATGCTTTAATGTTGTACATAGAAAAACAGATAGATTATGATTTGATTACCAGTTGTTAAAGTGACATTCTGAAAATATACTTTTTAAAAGAGAACTCTGAAAGTGACATCTTATCAGAGAGAGATATCGAAATAGTATGAACTCAATCTGAAGATAATTGCTAGATTTTGTATGTAGGTTTTGTTATCTTTAAAGTGTCTACTGAACTAAAATTTGACTGTTTTTTTCAAAAATGACATTCATATGTGTAAAAAAAAACTTAAACAAAATATTGCAATAAATATACTTGAAAATTAATCTATTACTGGTAAATCATCTAATTTATTTTTTACAAGTAATGAGCATCATAGACCTAGATAATATTTAATTCACAGTTTTGTTTTTTAAATTATTTAAAATAATAATATCCACAGTTTCAAGTGACAAGTCATCTTTACCAAAAGTCTACTCCCCACATTGTTTTCTAAAACGCAAAACAAACTTGATTTTTCTATTCTACTATGAGAAGGACACAACGTTCGTTATAGCCTACTATCCTCTTACTTAAGCCTGTTTGATTTATTCACATCTTAAAATATGTTATTTTTTTAATTTTATACTCAAGAAATTGATTATCCTTTTTTTTTTATAATTCTTACTAAAATAATAGTTCTCATGTGATGAAACGAAAGACTAGAGATAAAAACAAGCACATACGATGTTCTGATTCATCGCCTAAGTCGATTGTAAGTCTCCGAAGTCGATGGAAATGTTGTACTAAAACAAGTAGTTCGGTGAGATTTTTTGGTTCATAGACATATAACTCTTCAACTTTTTGTATATATTTCCAAGTTGACGATGTCTGCTGACCCATTTCTGCACGTAGAAAAATTGAAGGCATATTAAGAGGAACAGTATGAATTAATGCACGTTGCCATTTTTCATCCAACAAACAATTGACTAGAAGGTGAACTGGCCATGAAGCAAGTAAATCGTCGATGTCTGAATCTGGTTCAGGAAAGTAATAGCGAATTAACAAATGGAGCTGTGTTACAGATGAAGGTAGAGCTAAGACAAGATCCTTTCCCTTGGCAAGACGTTCATCATCAGTGCGCAGATTGAGTGAAAGTGTTTGCAACAAGGGCATTTGATGCAATAGATCATTAATTTCATCTAATGCCCAATGAGAATTGACCGAACATAATTGAAAATCAGTAAGGTGAACAAGAGGTGACATATTTGTGAATGCATTTTGAAACTCTAGATGATCCGATCCCACGTCGAACGTCACATGTAAACGACGTACATTCGGTACGATTGTGAAAAGTCGTGGAAACAGTGAACTTAGCTTCAAATTGACTATGAGCTCTTGGATATTTGGATAGGAAATTGTTTCATCACCTTCACATATATCCAAATAAACTGAGTCCTCATCAAACGAGACAAAGTTGAGTTGCCCATTATTAGCAGCACATGCTTTTGCTAGCAAAGTATTTTCAGTTTTTCCCTTAAGACATCGAATATCAAGTTCGATAAGTTGTGAAAGACCTTGAAGAGTATCAAGGAACGATGAAAGTTGCTCGCCAGTAAACCATTTAAGCGTTAATTTTTGCAATTGTGGAAATGTAGTTGATAATGGTGAGACAAAAAGAAAATTAAATGCCTCAGTAGACATTATTGTTTGCCAATTGCCATTGAGCACGAAAGATTGGACAGAAGAACCGATTTGAGGCAGAATATGACAGGTAACATAGTGAAATGGTAGGTATGCAGCTCCTAAGAGATTGATATAACGGCAATAGCCTTGTATTGTAATATTGAGACGAGCATTAAGATTAAAAAAAGAGTAGAGAACATCTGTTCCACTAAGATAACGACACACTTGCAATATTATTTCATCTGGAAATGTTTCATAATTGGAATACTCAATCATCTAGAAAAATCATTTATTATATTACCTGATGCAGCAGAGAAAATAAAAGTCAACTACTTTGTTCTTTCTTATTCAGTTGTGTAATACGATGCATTAAACGAAACGGCAAAAAAAACGATATCGAAACATTTGATTCTATTTTCCAATTGCACAAGCGAAACTTGTCAAAAACGAAGGAAAGAATTGCGAAAACGGTTAGAAGCGAAGAAGAATAATGAAAAAGTAAGATAAGAGAATAAAGAATGGAAAATAAGAGGTATATCATTACTAATATTATGTAGAGATAGCAAACGAATAACTTTCTCATTTGAAAGCACACTATAATGTTAAATAAATTGTAGCAGTCCTACACAAAAAAATCAATCTAAGAAGCCATTAAACTCAGACGCTTTGATCCAATGGTAACCGTCTGTGCATAGATAAGTTATGTTCAGAAGATGTCATAGCATTCCGATATAAATTGTAGTCTATGATATTAAACGCTGTGGTACCTTTAGCTAAGTGTGTATTTATCTCTTCGTCTAGTCGTTGATCTCTTGTAACATTGCAACCTATATAAGTGAAGTAATGAACTGTTTCTATCGGCTGATTTAGAAAATATATTAACAGCAATACCAGTGTTGATTTCTTGATGTTTTCAAACTTTTCGACGTCGATCTTCAAATTGTTAAGCCAAATTTTTCAGTGATTTTTTCAAATGTTTTGATAGAAATCTTAAATTGTTTACTGTCCCACACAATGACACGATCATCTGTGATTAACAGGTTAAAATATCAAAATTTACATAGTTGTCACATTAGTCTCAATAAAAATCATTGCTACTGTATGACAACTTTAAAATAGCGATACTGGCCTCTTCTATAACTTTCTTAGCATAATAAAATCATGTAGAATGTTAAATAATATTTGTGATGTTACTACATTTTTGAAAATTCTTGTTTCTATGATAAAACTGTCGGATAACTTGCCATCAATTCTAACTTTTGTCTTTGAGTTTCTACAAAGTATTTTTAGAAAACTAACAAGTTTCTTTGAAATTCTATACTTATGGCAAAGAAATATTTTAAAATTTTTTTTAGTACCTCAATATCCAGTTTACGATATGAATGAAAATTTTAATGATGATAATTCAGAAATACTGAAGATTTATCACCAAATTTAATGAATATAGATTGAAGTTCATTTGATCCTAGTCAATTACGTCCGGCATCGATATTACTTTTAAATTCGAATGGAACAGTAAATGAACTTTATATAAATACTCGAATGAAAAATTTTCAAGATTATAAACAACATTGTCAAATAATAAAATATTTATCATGGAATAATAATTGGTAAAATTTATTTATTTAAATATTTAAAAGGAATAATAACGATTGATCTAATTCTAATAATGAAAATCAAAATAATAATTTTAACTCATCTGAAATACATTCATTTTCATCCAACGATAATACTCAATAGAAATCTCAACAAATATCTAAATCTGAAACAAATCTAGCTATTATTTATACTAAAGCAAATAACGAATATTGTATAGAGTACAATCAATATACAACTGCATTACAATAAGCTAAGCTTGCACAACAATCAGGCATACAAATAACACCAGAACAACTACGATATTTAATTGTATGTCAATAAGAAAATTTTATTTATTTTTATAGTAGGATGAATGCTGATTATGACGCATCAAAAATTATTGCATATCATCAATGGTACAGTTCTTTTTCGAGAATTTAATTTATAAAATTTTTTCAATAATAACTATTTTAAATTCTGGATGTGCTACAAGGAGTACTAAAAAAATTTTTTGGTTACCTCTTTAAACAAATATTTAAAAATTAGTTCTGATGCATTTTAGAAATTAGCATTGCACACTAATCAAGATTCAAAAGTACTTCGTCATTCCATACCTATAATAAAGGAACATGACTTTTTCTATACAATAAATTAATTTCTTCACAATATAAAATCATAAATCGAATTGTTCTCATCAAATTTTAAAAGTCATATTGAAAAATTTATGTAACTGATCTGAAAGATATAAAATAAATACAACAACGCACAAAATACATACGTTTAAAATTTTGCATGTAATTCTAAATAAATCTAAGCATTATATTAGAATAGTTGTATTTAAATTGCGTCTTTTAAAAGAATCACACGAAAAAGTTTGTAATGGATTTGATAGAATGTGTGATTCTTTATCTTCTAGGTATGGACAAATGCAAATTGCAGCATCTTAGCCGCTATGTCTCAATCATAAATTTCAACGAATGCTTATAATAGATTATCGGTGAGTAAGAAATAATATATAATAAATGTGTATAGCACATACATTTTCAAATAATTTGTTTGAATTAATGATGAATATGACGAAACAAAAAAAATTGGATTTTTATTACAAACTTAGTGATATGTTAGTATTGCGTTCTACTTCTTGTTTCTAGCATGGAGTGACTTAATCACAGACATATAATTATATGTATTAAGTGTTCATATTAAATGCTTTGTTTCTATCGTATATGTGAACGACAAACGATTATATTGATGATGGTGTACGTGATTAGTGATTTTCCTATTTTATCTGAAGACATAAATATAAAAAAGTTAAGACAGTTGAGAATAAAGTTGCGTCTATCCTCCTCATTTTATCAGCACCAATCACAGACCAATACGTAATACATGCATATGCCTACATCTATTCAATTAATAATTATTCATCTTCATCACATCAATTCAAGTAATTCTAAATCTCAAAAAGAAACAGAATAATGGATAAAGAAAAGATTAACAAAGATATGCGAATTGTTTAATTCAATAATAGATATTTTATTCATTTTTTAGAATAATATCAGTAATCAACAATCGACAATAACGATATCTGTACCTCCCACTGTTTCATCATCACCAGCACATACAGTACAACATGCTTATATTGCATATAATAATCGAACATCAACATCTTAATATATAAATCAGTTTTTATTTATATTATATTAAAACATTCCGAAATTTTTTTTTTCGTCTATATTTATGTATTTTACTTTTTCTTTTATATATTAAATAAATCTCGACTATAGATATGTATATATGACTTAAATCGAGATCCAATTGTCATTAAATTGAGAGCAATAGTATATGGTAACAAGAACAAACGAAAGAAGAATTTGAGCTTTTGAAAATGTCACATATGAATATATTCTCTTCTACTTGCTATTAACTTCTTTAATAAAATTGTACAGATGATATTAGAATATATATATATAGAGAATTCGAGAAGTATAGAAAAAGTTTAAAATTTTATCTAAATATAATGACAAATAAAGACAATAAACAGTAAGTAGATACAGATATCATCGTTGAAAGGATTTATTTATTTAAGAAAATAAGCATAGGCGGGTATAAGTTAGTTATAATTGTTTTCTTAGAGATTTCATTGATTTATTATTGTTTTGTTGATTTTTGATTTGCGTGTTAAGTCTTTCTTTATATTTAAAAACAAAATAGAAAAAAAAATGTTACTCAATTGTCTAATATTGTTCATCGGATAATTGAAGGATATGTGTTTATGCATGTTCGAACAAACAAATCGAAAGATCGATGATGGCACTCACATTCAATTAATTTCACTTGATTTGATTTCTTTTTTTTTTCCAATAAGAAAAAGAAAATTTTTCATATTGAAAATGTCATTATATTTAACGAATCGAACAAATATATAAACGCGTCTATTCTAACAAGAACAATACTTTCAGTCCATTTTATACATTATGTACGGTTAGTTAACATCGAATAACGAATTATCAACACTGTTTACACTTTCTTGATTTGCTTTTCTGATAATTGAATAGGGAAATTACATGTGTGTATGTCTATATATAGATGTGAATTACTCTAAATATGGGCGGAACAGTTGATAATGAACAAGAATAAATTGTATCTGTCAGAAGATTGAGATCAAATATATACATATTTAGTTATTTTAATCATTATTCGAGAATAAGAAAAGATCTGGCATACAGATAAAATAACTAATTAGAAATATGTCAATAGAAAACAACATATATTAAACAGATAAAATAAAAATCAAGGATCATATGATTAAAATATCTATAAAGAATGTATTAAAATTTTTTTTCAAAGTACTTTTTCTTTTTTATTCTTCATTAAAATAAAATATTATTTAATCATATTCAAATATTTCTCACGTGTAATATTCGCGAGACAATATACAAGTACAAAAATAAAAATTATGTTGTCTGTCCATTTGTTATGTGCCATATTCAAAAAAGAAACATTTTTATTTAAAAGAAAATCTTTCTTTTTTCAATGTTTGTCTTGGACATTTATTATTAATTAATATTATTGTCTCTCATGGAATAATATTCTAACCAATCAATAAAAATCATAGATTTTTTTTCTTTCTCTTTTTCTATTCTGATTGGTGAAATAGAGAATTTTCCGAAGAAATGTTAGTGTGAAAGAAAAAGAAGAAGAAAAAAAAGAAGAAGATTAGCCAATGTGTGAATATTCATTGAATGATGATTGATTTATCATTTCGTTCATTTGATTGACGAATGTTAACATGGTAAGTAAGAACTTCTCTTTTTCTTTTTTTTAGCGAATAATTTTATCTTGCGTAATAAGTAATGTATTATGAAATCTTTCTTGACCCTTTTTTTTCTTTCTCCGATACATTTTCATTTATAAATTTAATTGATTATTTAACAACAATAACACATCTATTGAGATTTTTTTTTCCTTCTTTTCTTTCGTCTCACATGAGTATCTTTGTTTTTCGATCTGGTCATATAAATGTTCATTCAGGCATAGCCGAGAAAAAAGAAGAAGAAAAAAAAATGACCCTTACTCCTCCTTATCGTCGTCGTCGTCTTCGTTGAGTGAACACTTCTTACGCTAATAAGAGGAGACTCTTCGTTTTTTTTTATGTGTCTCAACCGATTTATTTTACTTTTTTTTACGTAAGAATTTACTATCATCAATTTTAAAACAAGAATAAAAAGAAAAACGAAAAGATCTTCATTTTGTGCGTGTCTTATTGATCGTATAGACTCCCTGATGTGATAATCGTTCTGTATATTGTTCATTTTATCGAAGGGCGGTAATATAAAAGTCTTTTGAATAATGAAATTAGCTGTAATTGAGAGTAAGAGTCTGAATAACAGGTGGTTAATGATTGCTTTAACTTGTTAGCAATCATTATGATGAAAAAAAAAAATTACAAAAAAAAAAGAAAAAAGAAATTTTTCTTTTTTATTTATTCATTCTTCTTCTTTTCGTCATATTTAGATTGTTCATCAGAAGAGACGTTCGCCAAATTATATTCAACAATCGTTGGTTACAGGAAAAGAAACAACAAATCACGGGTTTTGGCATAGAATGCAACATATATATGCAAATGATAATTCATTACCTCAACATGATACAGGTAAACTTTTTATCTATTTTTTCAACTAATTTTGTATATTATATTAATTTATATCGAGTACTTTAAAACTGGCATACGGCTTTTTTTTTTATAACAATATGTACTTATAGAATAATAATAAACTATTCTTATTAAATTATGAGATGTTATATATTTCATTATAAATAAAGAATAGACGTTGAGTACAAAATAATAAATTCTAGATAGTTAATTTGCGAATTATCATTAAGTTATAATTTTTTTGTCGTGTAGTTAAATAATTATAATCATTTATAATTTCTATCTCAATAAATTGAATAGAATTTTTCAAACTAAATAAAATCTTTTTATTAGACTTATATACACAATCATCTCATCTTCATCAACATCCTATGCATCATCATTTACAATATCAACATGAAAATCCTTCTCTTTCACCACAACAATCATCAACAAGTGATGCTGATGAAACATCAACACCTCCACCACCATCATCACTCAATCGAGGAGTAGTATGTTTCAATATAAAAAAAGAAATTCATTCAATTAATAATATCATATAATATTTTCTATAGAATGTTACTGTCGCTACTAAAATAGTCAAGAAAAAAAAACAACCAAAAAAGAAACGTAAAGATCCAAATGAACCTCAAAAGTAAATAAATATAAACAAAAATTTTTTAATAATTTTTTTTCATCTTTTTAAGACCGGTTTCTCCATATGCACTTTTCTTTCGTGATACACAGAATGATATCAAAAAGAAATTAGCTAATCCATCATTTGGGTAAATAAAAAAAAAATTCATTTCATAATATTTCAAATTTCTAATCAACATAAAATTAATTTAGAGAAATTTCAAAAGTTGTTGCTCATATGTGGGAAAATATTGAACCAGAAATAAAAGAACAATATAAACGTAAAGCAGCAGCAGCTAAAAAAGAATATCTTAAACAATTAGCAGCATATCGAGCTGTTCAAGTTTCACATCAAGTAAAATACATCATTTTTTTTTTAAATTAAATTTTCAATTAAAAATTTTTAATATAGACACCTAATATGCATCATATTCTTGGACAAAATACATTATCATTTGATCCAAATTCAATGCAAATATCATCGACAATTCAACATCAACAAAAACAATATAATACTGGAGGTATAACAGGACCTATGATGAGTGATAATAATAATTTCTTATCACCATCTTCTCATCATCATCATCATCTTGCATCTTACAATCATCACCATCATCATCATCATACACTTCAACAATATTGTCCTCCTCCTCCTCCACCACCACCACAACATTCAATTCAACAACAATTTAATAATTATCATTATATGAATACATATTCTCAAGATGCAACACATGTTTATAATTCTGAACCTCAAATACATTTTTCTAATCATCAACATCATTTTGATACACAACAAACATATTCATCATATGATTCAAATAATAATTTTGGAGATCAACAACAATATGGTTTACTTCGACCAGCTATTGAATCTGAACTTTATACATCATATTATGCTCAATCATCAAATGATGTTGAACATTCAACTATTGATCAATCATCCATATCATCAATAGCAAATGAAAATTTATTACATAATTTAAATAATAACAATAATAATAATACAAATATAAATAATACGAGTAATAATACACCACATTATACTGATTTAACAGCTATGTCAACAGCAACAACAAATAATGGAATTATGGAAAAACATTATGATTATGTTAGTAGTCTTCAACATGGTTCAACAACATTGAATGATATTGACAATCATAATAAAGAAGATGATCAATCAACATTACCTATAAGTAATGAAAATAATTTCCATTGGAATCAAACAACATGTCTAGCCACTCAGTGGTGATTCGTACACTTTTCTTTTCTTTTTCTTTTTTTTTGCAATTTTTTTTTCTTTTTTTTTTGTTGATTAAAAAAAAATTAATAAATTATGCACTTTAGATATCAAAATATGTTTTTTTCACTTAATAATTAATTGTATACTAGATAAACAAAAAAAAAAAAAAGAAACAAATCAAAAGTTTTGTGATGTTAATAAAGGCGCTTTCATTATTCAGTTGATATTGATTTCGTTAAATATTAAAAAAAAAATGTCTGATATTAAAATAGGTATTAATGGTTTTGGTCGTATTGGTCGAATTGTACTTCGATGTGCTCTTGAAAAAGATGTTAAAGTTGTTGCTATTAATGGTATGCAAGTTTAGTATAACGTAATTGAAATATCGTTAACATCTCCAGTTGTAAAACTAAAACGTCCAGTTTATTCAGAGATAGACTAAAAAAGTAGACTTTTTTAATGAGAGACATAGTTGAATATCTAATTGGTAGACGTCATCGACTCTCATATTTTAAGATTATAGAATTGATCTATGCTAAGATATTTACTGAATACGATATTATACTCATTTTAATGTATTAAATATAACTATAAAAACAAGTTTTTTTTAAAGATCCATTCATTCCTGTTGATTATATGGTATATATGTTTAAATATGATTCTACTCATGGACGTTTTAAAGGTGAATTATCATATAAAGATAATAAATTTATTATTAATGGTAAACCAATTGCTGTTTATACAGAGTTAGATTCAAAAAATTATTTTCTTCTTTTTCTATTTCATATATTTTATTTATTTATGTATAGAAAAGAGCCATCAAAAATTCCATGGGGACAATTAGGTATCGATTATGTTGTTGAATCAACTGGTGTATTTACAACAATTGATAAATGTCAAGCACATATACAAGGTGGTGCAAAAAAAGTTATTATTTCTGCTCCATCAGCCGATGCACCTATGTATGTAATGGGTGTTAATGAAGATAAATATACAGGAAAAGATGCAATTGTTTCAAATGCATCATGTACAACAAATTGTCTTGCACCATTAGCAAAAGTTATACATGAAAAATATGGAATTATTGAAGGACTTATGACAACTGTACATTCATATACAGCAACACAAAAAACAGTTGATGGTCCATCAAATAAGGTTAAATTAATTTTGATGATTTAAATAAAAAATTAATAATAATTATTTTTAGGATTGGCGAGGTGGTCGTGGAGCTGCACAAAATATAATTCCATCATCAACTGGTGCTGCTAAAGCGGTTAATTAAATTATTAAAAAATATGTAATGAATTTTATTTTTATTTGTAAAAAACAAATTAGGTTGGTAAAGTTATTCCATCTCTTAATGGTAAATTAACTGGTATGTCTTTTCGTGTACCAACAGCGGATGTATCTGTTGTTGATTTAACGTGTCGTATTGAAAAATCCGTAAAATTTCTTTCTTTTTTATTTAATTTTATCTTCATTTAAATTCTGTGATTCTATTAGGCAAAATTTGAAGATATTTGTAATACAATTAAAAATGCTTGTAATACAAATGAATTAAAAAATATATTAAGTTATACTGATGAAGAAGTTGTTTCATCAGATTTTATTGGAAATTCATATTCATCAATATTTGATGCTAAAGCTAGTATATCACTTAATGATAATTTTATTAAACTTGTATCTTGGTATGATAATGAATATGGTTATAGTAATCGTGTTATTGATTTAATTAAATATATGGCTAAAATTGATAATAATGATGGAAATACAAAAAATTCTTCACCAAATCAACAACGTCGTCCACGTCAATCATCACGAAGTCAATCAAAAAATAATTAATATTTAGAAAAAAACGAAACAAAAAAAAAACTATATTTAGAAAAAAACGAAACAAAAAAAAAACTATATTTATTAACTGAAAAAATAAATCGAATTAAGTACACTATCTAATTGAAATGTACCTCGTTGAGGTACACGTCGAAGTGTATCATTAAGTAGTTTCATTGTTTGTTTTTGTTTATCATCAGTATGAGCAAATTCACTAGAAATAATAAAATATATAAAAATAAAAATATTTTTTATTTATTTTTATTTTTCTAACCTTGATTTAAATTCATATTTGGAAAGAAAATCTCTTGAAAGTATTTCAAGTAATGGTTTTTTATGTAATGATACAAATTGTTCTCGACAATATTGACTAAGACGTTTAACATCACATGCATGTGTCCAAAATGAATCATGAACAGATACAAATGTAATACCATTTTTTGCACATTGTAATGCTGTCATCATCATATGAGTTGAATCAAGCGAATGAACATAATTTGGTGGAAATGCATTCTTTTGTTTAATATGATTTGGACGACTTGAATAAAAAATAAATTAGTTAAATAATTTATTTAAATTTAATATTATTTAAAACTTACGCGAAACTACTATATCTATCATAAATATCTTTGCCTTTTTGCTAAATAATAAAAATATTATATGATAAAACAAAATTTTCATTTTAAAACAAACTCGTATTCTAGTTTCTCTATAATATGGTTGAACAACTGGTAAACTTAATGGTGTATTCCATTCTACAGCTGAACCACGTATACGTGAGATTAATCCAGCACAATCAGTAAACCAATCCTATTAAGAAGAGAAAAAAAACGAAATTAATTATTAAAATAAATTTTAATATAAAAATGAATTTACTTGAATTTTTCTTGTTTCTCGAAATAATTCTCGTAAACTAAAAAAAGTTTTTTGTGCTAAATAAATACTTGCTTCAGAAATAAATTCTTTTGGAAATTCATCAATATCACGTAATTGTCGACTTATTTGTTGTCGAGCACCATATAATGTAACACCATAATTAGTTGTCATTATTGTTTGTTTAATAACTTTACGTTTAACAAAACCTTCAAGAATTTTTGCTATTTGAATACCATTATTAGCATCTTGTTTACGTTCTTGTTCAACTTGATCAACAACAACACTATAAACATCTTGTGGTAAATCATTTGGTTTAAGATTTACAGATGCTGCACCAACATCATCAAGACCCATAGCTGCATAATGTTGTAAAACATTACATGAACCATCCTAAAAAGAAAATTTATTGAGAAATAAAAAGAAAAAAAATAATACTTGATGAACAGGAAAATGTGAAATATATTTTGTATGATCTGGTGAACGTATTGCACGAGCTATTTCCATACAACAAGCAAGTGTTTGCCATGGTTCTTCTGATTTTGCCCACCATTGACGACCCTATATTTAATTTCGAATAAATTTTTAAAATAATTGAAAAAGAAAAAGTATTTCTAACATACATTTAATGGTCTATCAGCTGAATCAAGTATATCATCTAAAATTTCATCAGCATATTTTGCTCGTTCATCAATTGATGCTTTTTTCTTTAGATCCGTTAAATTAACTAAATGTATTTTTAATTGTCGAAGACCATCAGAACCTAATGGTTTGCCTTCAGCAAATAATATAATACTGCGTGCAACATCACTGCCTAAATGATTAAAATGTGGAGGAACAGGATAAACTCGTCCACGAAAATCAAGATTATGTGGAAACCAAAATATTTCATTACGAAACTAAAAAAACAAAAAAGGAAATTATTCAATTAAATATAATAATTTTTAATATACATGATTAGCTATTGATAAACGATAAAGTTCATAGCACCATAATGAATATAGTTCTGCTTGAATTTTTTTTGTTTGAGCTAAAGCAATTTCTCTTCGTTTTCGTTCATCAATTGATAAACCCTTTATTTAAAAAAAAAAACGAGAAAATAAATATTTTTATTATTATATATAGTAATTGCAAAAAATCTTGCTACTAGATAAATAGTATTTCAACATATACTTATCAGTCTCATATTTGCATTACTATAAT
The DNA here is from genome assembly GCA_022393335.1 of Macrotrachela quadricornifera. Classification (NCBI taxonomy): domain Eukaryota; kingdom Metazoa; phylum Rotifera; class Eurotatoria; order Philodinida; family Philodinidae; genus Macrotrachela; species Macrotrachela quadricornifera. The sequence goes on along the minus strand of JAJEKB010020500.1, from coordinate 100,793 downwards.
ATTTAAATACCTTTTCAAGTGGAAGTGGTTGAGGTAGATTTGCATGTTCAAGTGAAACAGGTACAGATAAATGACGACTTCCTCCACGTTGAAAAATATCAATTAAAATATCTAATACATTACTATTAATTTTCCAAGGACAACTATTTAACACATTAATTGAATCAAGTAAACCACCGATTTTTTCCGTAGGTAAAGATCGAAGACGAGCATCTTGTTGTCCAGCTGAAACAGGTAATCGAACAAAATCAGTTTGATTTAATAAATAACCGCCTGTTATTGTTGATAACCATGGAAGTGGAGGAGCAAGACATGGTAATTCTGTACAATCAAATTCAAGTTTAGTTTGAGGAATATGTGAAAAAAAATGTAAGACAGTTGGATGAACCTTAAAAAATAATTAAAAAAAATGGAAATTTATTATATATAATAAATCATACTTTGATTTGTTTTTCAGTAAAATTACCCGGAGTTCGATAAACACTATAAAGTATTGAATTATTCTTTCTATAACAAAAAAAAATATTATGAAAACTATTTTAAATTAAAAACTTTAATGTTTTTAATTTATTACTTCGTATTATCTGTTTGAATTTGTTTTGTGAGTAATGGTACACGAAGTTTCATATGTTTTAACATAATATTATAGAGAAATTCTCCGATTTCTAACATTTGAATATATGACCATGGTCGATCACTATGATCCTAAATAATCAAAATAAAATTATCCTAAGAAAATCCGTTTTTCCTTTCACATAGAGATTCATTCTCCTCAAAAAATTTTTATACAGTCGTTTTCGAGAAATTTCAGGAAGAATGGAAAGGGAGATTTCTTTAATTATCTATAAATACCATATAAGCAAATTTTTCTTTGACAATTTCATTCCATTTTTGTCTTTCATTAACAATAAATCGTTCATTAGTAACAACATGTTTCATATATTCATTATATATAAGATATAATTTATCAATAAATCCATTTTTTTGTCGAATTGTACATAAATATTTTTGATATAAACGTTTACCAAGTGTTAGACAAAGTGTATTATATGGTGATGAATAAAAATCTGATGCATAAAAATGTTGATTTAATTCCTAGTTAGTTGTATGATTAACAAGAAGTTATATAACAATATAAAATCTTACTTTTAACATCAAAGCAACATATTCTTTAACATCGAATATTTCAAGAAATGGAATTATATTTAATTCAAAATCTTTCTTAACTGTTCGTTTTAATATTTCCAATTCAGTTAAAAATCCTAATGTTAATTGTTGTTCAAGATTTGACATTAAATCTTCATGTCGTTGTAACTATAAATAATATATAATTAAAAATTTCAATTTAAAGAAAAACTTAACTAATTTTTCATCGATTGTTTTTGGTTTATCAATGGATTGTATTTTAGCATTATGATCTGTTTCCATACTTATTTGATCATTTAATTTTCTATTCAAATCGACATTTTTCCACCATGGATCAGTTTGTATTGATTGATCTTCGTTCAAAAAAAGAAAGACAGAAAAAAAACAACAAGACACGAAAAAGAGGAAAAAAAGTTAAAAACTAAACGAAAATGCAAATAATAGCTGAAAAACTTGCCATATTCATTTCTGAAACAATGACTAAAAGTAAAATAAATTTGATCTAATCTCAATTTCAGTCTACGAGGAAATCGTTCGAAATAATTCTTTTTTGCGAGAAAACTACTCTAAGGGATTATTCATTTCCCCTCTATTGTTTATTAAAAGTGTATTATAAGAAAAAGTAACATGTTTTTTACTACATGAAATATACTGTTTGCTATATCACACTGGTATCCATGTGATAATATGCATTTTGTGTTCTTTTCTCTTTTATTTATCCTTCCATATGATGACATTGACTCCTGAAGATCGTAATTGTCGAACAATTAAAGATGTTAAGCAGGAGATAATAAGTCAACGGATCACTGATATATTAGCATTAGTAATCAATCAATTACAGATCGACAATATTTATCTTATTTTCGATCAAAGTACTTCTCATAATAAAGTGAACATCATGGAGACATTATGAGCTGGTCGATATAAATCAGTTAAATAGATTCTTTATATACCAACGGCGCCCGCGAAATATGTATCACGATTAGATAATTCACTGTAGCGCTCATTTAGAGAAGCCATTCGAAATCAACATCCATTATCTCCAATTGATATGCCGTTATTACTGTCAAAAACTTTCTATTCATTATCTAAACAAGAGATTAAAAATGCTTATCGCAAATGTGGCTCAGTATATGAATTTAATGAACATTATGATCGATCGTAGCATTGTTTTTCTTATAAATTCTTCTATTTAAATCTAGATGTTGATGTATATTGTAGTTAAAAAGTAATGTTACTTTTTCTTATGAAACATTTTTTATATTTTTAACTGTATTTGATATGCAAGCTAAATATACCAGAAGATGCAGCGTGTTTCGGGCTTTCTTGCTATATATAATAGATTAAAAAATAAATGAAGTATAGGTATAAAAAGAAAGAAAAACAATAGGGAAAAAATTTGACCCATACTGTATATTAGAATTTATTTGTATCAAATACAAAAGTATTTTTAAATACTCATGTTTTCAATTGTTCATTCGATGAATGTTATTTTTATGATTGATAAAATATTTCATTCAAAACTAGAGAATATATAATTCTAATATTGTTTCGATTCAGAAAAATTTATTCTTTGAAAATCTTTAAATTTAAATTTTAAACTATGACTCTGTTAAACATCTCATTTCATTCCTTTCGAATTACGGGCCTAAACTAGACATTCAATAGCCTAGTACATGACAATATACATTAAACTGTAAAAAATTTATAATGGAATTTTAACTATTTCATTTTAATAAATGATTTATTTTAAACTTACGATTGTAGAAGATTGTTGTTGATAAATATCATTCAAAAGTTTATTATTCACACATGATGAACGTAATGGAATATCAAAATCAGGTCGAAATGTTTTTAAAACTTTTAAAATACTTTGTATATGTTCATGATTAAGACAATCAAGATTAAATATATCAATAACTCGAAAACCCTAAAAAAAAATAAATTTCTTTATATTTAAATAATATATTTTTTTTATACCTGTTTTTCAAGATCAAGTATAATTCTTCTCGCAATACTTGAATCAAATAAATCCATATTACCAAGACAACTTAATACTGCTGCATAAGATTCAAGTGTTGGTTTTACTTGATATTTACGCATTTTTTCAAATAATTTTTGTAATGCTACAAGATTACCCTAGAAAATACAAAAACTGGATAAATTATGAGAAAAAAAACTAAAAATAAAATCTTCGAATAATAACTTTTTCTGCATAAGCAAGAAAGAATGAATTATATATATGAATATTTGATACATATCGCCATGATAAACGTTTCATTGATTGTCTTCTTTCTTGATCATTTAATAATTCATCAAGAAATCGACGAACTTTATTTAACTAAATAAAATTTTTTTGTTTATAGAAATTAATAATCATTAAAATTCAACAAACTTTTCCATTATGTATAGATACATCAACATATGATTGAAGCATACGATTAAATTCATTATGTTTATGCATAAAATTTAATTGTTCATCTGTATATTTATGCATACGACGAACTTTAGTAGAATGTAAACTACTTAATAAATCATTTAATGTTTTATCCTCATCATTAAAAGTCATTTCTTCAATTGATGGGAGAAGTAATGTTTCATTTAATTGAGAATCTTCTTGTTCTTCTTCAGCAATTACAGATTCATCATCTAGAATAACAGATTTTGTCATTGGTTGATGTTCATTAATAGATGTAGTAAGATGAAGTTTTTGACTTATTTCAGTTATTCGATCTGGTATAGATGGAAGAGGAGCAGGAGAAGAGACTAAAAATTTTTTCAATAAATGAAAAGAGTTTCCGATGTTAAATTTAGAATCATAAATAAGAATACTTACTTTGCTTTTCTTTCTTCTTTTTTTCTTTAAATTTACTAGGTTTTGGTCGAGCTAATTCAATAGACTATAAAATAAAGATTGTAATATTAAATAAATTATTCAATACTAAAACAACTCATTTTACCTTTTTTTCATTAATTGAATTCGATTCATTATTAACATTAATTTGATTTTTATGATAATTATTAGTTTGATTTCGAATATTATTCTTAGTAATTAATCGATTTGATGATGGAGAAGATGTTCGAGATGAACGAGTAGAATCAATATAGGATTTTAATTGTGATGAACGATGACCGAGTACTAAGAAAATATGAACATGAGAGATAAATTTTAAATAAGAGAAGGAAAAGACTCTACCCTCGAGAAGTTCATGATGTGGTGCAGCTATTTCAAAACGATGATTATCATCATCAATTTCATGATGATTTAGTAATGTTTCTGCTGATAATGGTCGATATGATACTGAACAATAAAACAAAAAAAAAAATATCGAAATCTTCGTTTTTTTTTCTTCTTGACTAGTATCTAATTATTTTACCAGTTAATTGACGTGTGTTTCTGATGAATGTATTAAACAAAAATTGACGTGAACAAATAATTCTTAACATGAGATATTTTATCTTTTAAGAAAAAAAACAATGAAAAACAAACAAAATGATGTCTGAAAAAAGAAAAGAATCGTTCAATATACTTTTATTTCTATTTTTATAGATTGATAATGAATATAATCTTTTATTTTAAAAAAAAAATCTTTTTTTATTGATATAAAAAAAAACGATGTATAAAATAGTTTTATTCAAAATCATATACTGCCTTTCCTTTTCGATATCCATCTATAAATTTTTTCATCATTTCAGTAGGAACTTTAATCTTTTTAACATTTTCATTTTCTTCCATTGCTTTAATCCATGCAGCAAGTTTAGGTAATTTTCCATCAGGATTAAATTGAAAACCGAGTTCACTTAAAACTGGAAAACGTTCAAACCATGGCCAAAACATATAATCGATCATTGTTGGTTTTGATCCACCAAAATATGTATCATTAAGTGCTTCTTCATATGTTAGAAGATTTTTATTTAAATCTTCAACAGCTTGTTTAGCATCACCGAATAAAATTTTATAAAAAGGAGTTGTAATCTAGAAATAAAATTTTTAGATAAAAAAAAAATCAAAGTTTCAATTTACACTGCTAAATCTATCAACTAATACACGTTGTTGAGCTTTAACATACGGATCAGTTGAATGTAAACGAGTTTCAGGATTAGTTTCATCAAGATAATCACTAACAATAAGTGATTCAGGAATAAATCGAGTTTGTTTAGTATTAGGATCAATCCATTCTAATGCTGGAACTTGACCAGGTGCATTCTTTTTTAAATACCATTCTGGTTTTTCAACAAGATCAACATTAATTTCTTCGTATCTAAAATAATTTCAAAAACATTACAAATACACAAATGTTTAATAAACATACGGAATATTTTTTGCAGCTAAAACGAGTTTAGCACGTTGAACATATGGACAAAAATGCATGCCATATAATCGTAATTGATTTTCTTTTAATGGTGGACATTCCGAACCTATTTGAAAATGTATATGTATATTAAATAATTAATATTTTATCATGAGTACCTGATTTATGATGTTTTGGAACTTTTGTCATTGTTGATAAAAATCTGAAGCTTTTGAAATTCAATGCTAATATAATAGTAAAAGACATTTATTTTTCTTTATTTATATATATCGGATAAATTTGCATCATCATCATGACCTATGCATTTTTTTTTCTTGTCACAATGACAATAGACTTTTATTAAACGCACTCAACCAATAAATATAACTCTAACGATAAATTACATAGAAAATGTACCACGATCTAAATATAGATAACTTATCAAATAAATATCAGCAAAATATTTTGTTTTGTAGAATTTATAATCTTGACAACAGTGAACCTTAAATTAAAAATAATTTGGAAGTACATGGCACCATTAAAAACAGAATATTGATAAGATCTATCATATAATTATAGAAAATATTAATATATATCCATTGCATAAAAACGTACTTGAATGGATAGTATCAATAACGAACAAGAATATGCGAAAAAAAGTCTTCACTTCTAATGCCTATTGATGATAGTATCAATAGATGTCGTATTCGATCAAATATGTTTTTTTTGACTCTGCTAATCAGATTTTTTTTTATAAAATTATACATAGAAAAATTTATGAATGTCATATTATCTGAAGACTTATAAGAATATATATATATATATTAATGAGAACAAGGCTATTTCAAAGTATTTATACGATTTCAGAATATTTTGATTGAAAAAAAAAATCAAAACTTTATTACTCTATGATAATTCATAGGTTACTTATTCTTTTTGAAATGTATGAAATATTCTACCCCTATTAAGACAATTAATTAATAATTTTCTATATTGCAAAACAATTTTTTTTTAAAAATTAATTAAGAATTAAGAGAATTTCTACGCATAAATACAAGTCCTGTGTCTTTTTCTATTCGTCGTGTTCGTTTGCTTGAAGCTGATGATGGTTTTTTATTTTTTTGTTGACGAGATTCACTTGGTAATCGTTGCTAAAAAATAAAATAAAAATTTTAAAAATTAATTTTTATTTATTTATTTATATTAAAATATTACTCGTGAATGTAATTTTTTATCTTCAAATGATCTTAATATATTAATAAGACGAGCAATTTCATTTCGACATTCATCTAATTCTGATTCAAGTTTTTCACGTTTTAATCGTTCAAATTCTAATTGAGCTTCAAGTTCTTCAATTTTTCTAAAATTAATACAAATAAAACATAGAAAAATTTTATTTAATATAGAATACTTTTGTGAATCAAGTTGAATTGTATCTCGTTGAAAATCTTCTTCGAATTGTCCACCTAATTGACGAAAATTTTTTTTAGCTATATCAAATTGTTTTTGTAATTCTTCATATTTTTGTCTTGCACGTGCTATTTCTTCTTCTTTTGGTGTTAATTTTCGTTTATAAGATTCATTTTGTTGACGATTAATATTTATATCAACTTTATCTGTACCACCACCTAAGATTTTTAAACAAGCTAATTGACCAAAACGTCTTGCAACATCTTTTGGTGTTTCACCACTTTGTGTAACTAAATCTAATGATGCACCCATTTCAATCAACCATTGAAGTATATCTATATGTCCTTGACCAGCTGCTTTATGTGCTAATGTTGCACCACGTTCATCTCGTTCATTTATATTAACAATACCTTGTTCAACTAATAATTTAACATGTTCTAAATCTCCATTATATGCAGCAACATGTGCTGGAAAAGCAAGATCTTAAATAAAAGAAATTTATTAAGTTTTTCAATTGAAATTTATTTTTTGTCTTTACTTTCTGCTTGTTCAGGATGATCTTGTTCCCATTCAAGTGCATCAAGATATGTGCAACAATCTTCTTTATAAAATTGTTCAGCTAAAGATTTTGGTGTATCACCTTGATCATTACGAGCACCTAGGACCGATGTTATATCACGATTAACAGAAACAATATATTTTAAACATGGTAAATGTCCTTCCATTGCAGTAAGATGAGCTACAAAAAAAAAAAGAATCGATATATTAGTAATTTCTATAATCTTCTTATAGAGTGATATATAATGTCATAGTCTTCATTCAAATAGAATTTATTATAATCTTAAACAATACTGAAAGATAATATTTATTATCTTTATTAATTGAAATAATTTCAAATTATCACCTGCAGTATTGCCTTCATTATCAACATCATCTAATTTCGCACCCCATTTAACTAACATTTGTAAACATCCAAGTCTTCCGTGATAAGCTGCGGTATAAGCTGGTGTCCAGCCATTAACATCTCGATGATTAATATCCTTTATATATTTATAAATAATTCATATAGGAGAAAAAAAGGAATTTATTTAAAAAAAAAACTTACTGCGCCTCCACGTAAAAGTGTATGTACAACAAATGAATTTCCATGTGCACAAGCCATATGAAGACATGTTTGATTACGACGATCATGTATATTTAAATTAACATTATTATTAATCAATGCCTTAAAAAAATACATATATAGAGTTTGCAATAATGATGGCAAGATTTGGTATTTTTCAAATATCTCAATTTGAACAAATGAGAAAATTTTTATTTTCTTTTTAAACGAACTTTATGGAATCAACTTCTCTGACTACAAAAAGTCTTTTACAGTTTAACGATTTCCTCATAACAGAGATTTGATGTTGAAGATAATTTCGATAAATCTGACATGACATATTTCGTTAGACTAGTATATATGCCTCATTTTTATTCATTACTTCACATATAAAGTTTATTTTGGCAACTCTAACTTCAATGCCGAATTCTAATTCTTATGTGACTTGTTCACTCACTTGTACACATGCTTCATGTCCTCGAATCGAAGCAATATGAGCTGGTGTCCATCCTTTAGGTGTTTGTGCATCCATATCAGCTGATTGCCATAAAAGCCAATGCATACACTTTTCGTAAAAGAATAAAATTTTATTATAATTATGTAAGAAAAATTTTTTTTTAATACTTCAAGACTTCCAGAATGAGCTGCCCAATGTAATGGTGTAAATTTATCATCACTATGTCCATCAACTTCATTGACACTTGCACCACGTCCAACTATTAACTCAAGTTCTTTAACATTATTCGCCCGAACAACATCATGAATTGTTTTTTTTGCTTTTATATAAATAAATTAAAAAAACAAAAATATGAACAATATTCTTATTATCAAAGAATATGATATTATAAGATTAGAAGATAAATCTCTTACTTTGTTGATCTTTACTTTGAGTCATTTTAAAGTAATAAATACTTTTATGCTTGTCAATTGAATTTTGTTATGTAGTTTTTTGTTGCTTAGTATTAACCTTGTTTAAGATGATAAAATTTATTTCAATTGGACAATAAATTATCAAATAAAAAAACAATTTTTTTCACTATATTTAACATGATATAAATAAACAAACGAATTAGATTCAATTGAAATTTTTTATTTAACTTTATAATAAAAATAAAAATCTTTGAGAAAATTATTATATTTTTAGATATTATCTAAGTAAAAAAAAAATTTTTTTTTTTATCATTGGTTGAATGAGTCACAGGACGCGATTTATGCTTTATTATAAGATAAAAAAAAAAAAATGATTTCGTATTTTTTCGGCCTCATTTCTTTACAGGTTAACCTATGTTTATTTATTTTAAGATTTATTATCTATTATTTATTGATGGAGCAACCATTATTAGCTGGTCCTGTACAAATAGTAACAATAACAGAAGATCATAAATTTGTACTTGATGAAAAAAAATTAAAACAAATATTACATCATAAACGTGCGATTGGAAAAAAAGTAAAAAAAACACAAAATTAATTAAAATATTTTATATTGATTATATTTTAGATTGCACTTATATCAATTGCGGGTGATTTTCGTAAAGGAAAATCATTTATGCTTGATTTTTTTCTTCGTTATTTACGAGCGAAGGTAAAATAATAATTTTTTTTAAAAATTTTAATCTTGTGAAAATGAACATCTGTTTGATAAATTTTTAGAATCATAATGAATGGATTGGACAAGAAAATGAACCTTTAAGTGGTTTTGATTGGCGTGGTGGTGCTACGAGACATACAACAGGAATGATTATGTGGAGTGAACCATTTCCTTTATCATTACCAAGTGGAGAAGAAGTATATTTAAAATAAATCTAAACAATAAAAGATTTTTTTTTTGTCTATTAAATTTAGATTGCCGTTCTTCTTATGGATACTCAAGGAACATTCGATTCAAATTCAACTGTTTTTGAAAATGCATTTATATTTGCTTTAACATTACTTGTTAGTAGTGTAACAGTTTATAATATAATGCATAATCTACAAGAAGATAATTTACAACATTTATCATTTTTTGCTGAATATGGTGTTTTAGCTATTGATGCTTATCATACATCACCATTTCAAGTTTGTTTGTTTTTTTTAAATAAAAAAATATATATGTAGAAATATTTTATTTTAATTAGCAATTAACATTTCTTGTACGTGATTGGCAATTTGAATATGAAACATCGTATGGTTTTGAAGGTGGAGAAGAAATTTTATCAGATCGTTTGAAGGTAATATGAAGAAAAAAAAATATATATATACATTTTTTTGTATTATTAATAATTTAATTAAAATTAGATTCGAGAAAATCAACATCGTGATCTTGAATTAGTTCGTTCAAGATTACGACAATGTTTTCGTAAAGTAAACTGTTTTCTTATGCCACATCCTGGCCTTAGAGTAACAAATCGACGAGAGTTTGATGGTCGATTATCAGGTTAAAAAAAGGAATTTATTTGCTTTCTGTTTTTTTTAATTAATTTATATTTTATTTAGACATTGAAGAAGATTTTAAAAAACAATTAAAAGTACTTGTACCAGAAATTTTTCGATCAGACAACGAAAATTTTGTGAAAGAAATTAATGGAGAGTTTGTTACATCTACAGATTTATTTGAATATTTTCGAGTAAGTTTAATATTTGTTCGTTTTTCTAATAAAAAAAAAAGTGGCTTAGATAGAATATAACATTTAAATATTGGATATAAATTTCAATTTCCTAAAGATTTAGTTTTATATTGTTATACTCAATTAACTTAAAAGATATCTTACAAAATACGAAATGGTTGGTTTTTCTTTTTAGAGTTATTGTGCTGTATTCGCCTCAGGAATTTTACCATCACCAAAAGCAATGCTTGAAGTATGTGAATTCATATTTTAATCTTATATATATATAGAAATCGGCGCCATAATATAAATATCGATATTAACTTTTTTTTTTTGTTCTGTTATAATGCATTGTTGTGTATGGGGTAGTGGTGATTATATAATACCTTGTCGAAGAGAGCCAACAGCAAGTTTAAATGGTGTTTGCAATCTTATACGAAGATCTAAAATAAATAGAGAATCACAAGCATATGTACCATCTACTTGCGATGAGAATTATATCATTGAGAAGGTCATTTATTTATTTCGCTTTAGTGTTTGATGAATAATTTTTTTTTTATTTCGATTTTATTAAAACGTGCTTTTTTTGTTTTGGATTTTATCTGTCGATATTTGAGCTTAATCTTCGAATTTATGTACATCATATCTATGAAGAAAGATGAATATTAATATAACATAATGGATTTAATGCGTCGATTAAGGAGAAAGAAATTGACAAGGTTACAAAATTTGTCACAAAAAATCAGAATTAGTATATCAAAATTGATTCACTTGTTCTTTTCAATTTTAGTTGCACATTACTGAGTGATTTTAAGATTTATTAGTTTTTCTGCAAGGATGATTATCTCACTCTCTTATTTAAAAAATTAATATTGAAAAAAAAAAACCAAAATTTATTTTGATATTTTCAGGCAACAGCAGAAGCTAATAATTTAGCTGCTAAATCTGTATCAAAAGAATTTTATATTCGTGCAATGGAACAAGTAAAACTAAAATATTTTTTTGAAAAAAAAAATTTTTTATTTAATTAAAGCATTGCGGTGGTGATCGACCTTATATCCATCCAAATCAATTAGATGTTCTTCATCAAGAAGTTCGTCGGCAAACTATTGAAAAATTTCGTTGTGCACGTAAAATGGGTGGTGAGCAAATGTCAAAAACTTATCAAGATGATTTAGAAAATGAAATTGCTGAACTTTATGGTAAAAGAAAAAAAGAAATTTTATTATAAAAAACTAAAAAAATATTTCTTTTTTTTTTAGCAAACTACAAAAAACATAACGATTCGAAAAACGTTTTTGCATTTAGTCGTACACCAACAACATTTATATCAACAATGATTTTATGTTATTTAACAGCTGGTATACTCGATACATTATGGCTTGGTGGAATTAATTTTATATTTATGTTTGCATTTTGGGTTTGTTTTGTTCTATTATTTGTATGGTTATATACAAAATATTCCGGAGAATATCCAGAAATTGGAGAGTACATTGATTATTTTGCCGATGTTGTTTGGAATAATGTAAGTTAAATAAAAACTAAAAATTTTTTTTAAATTAAAAAAATTAAAATTTTAAAGGGTTTTCAACCGGTGTATGCAAAATGTTTACAATCTGCAATGCGTTCTGTACTTGGACATGCAAAAACTGAATAATAAAAATTCTTTTGTTTTCTTTTTTTTTAATGTTGTATTAATAATAACAACTTGTCATAAGTTTTCTCGATATTGACATTTTCTTCTTTTTTGGTTTTATTCCTGCTCGAACTCTTATTTTTCTCTTGACACTAGTCGAGGACTTTTATGTTAATATATGTAGAGAGAAATCGGAGGTAATTTTTTTTTTATTTATTTATTTTAACTGAACAGTCTTGCACAACTATTTCTTTTGCAGACACGTGATTCACTCCAGTAGTTTTTCTTGTGTGTACTTTTTTTCGTTTTTTCTTTTCTTTTTTTTATAAATATGATGACAAAATGGTTTGTTCGACTGGACTTAAAGAAAGTTTTATTAAATCAAACGATATGGTATTAAGTTAAATTTAGCTATTGTATTAATAAGATAAACGAGATTAACACATAGTTTGAAATCATTCATTTGTATGATTAAATCTGTTTGTGACAGCAAGTAGAACAAGTCGTCAGATTAGAAAGATTCATTATGGGTGAAAACTTACCGATATCACAATGATATTATTAAAGCATATCTCGCATCATAATAGTTTAATAGTGTTTATGGATCTAAAAAAATATTTCATAATAAATCTTTGATGCTTAAATGGTTATCAAAGAAGCTGATTACTTCATCTATTTATCCTATTCTGCTAAGTAATATCATCAAAGTTTATTGATGAGATACAACTATAAAATATCCACATATTGATGTCATAACTATCGATTATATTGTAATGATATCCATTTGGTATTACCTTCAATTGAAGGTAGTCTTTATTTATATTTAACGATGACTTGATTTAATTAAGATGATGTCAATTGTCTTTTGAAAAATATTCTATTTGTATAATTAATATTAAGTAAATATTTTATATACATATATTTAAATGAAAAATGAGATTCTATAAATGTTTTAAAAGAATTTTGGTACAATAGATTTTAATTAGATCTAGTTTATATAGTAATTTATTACAAATAATTGACTGATAAATTTAAAATTTTATACAAATTTGCAATTTTTAATAGAAAAAGATTTAATTAGTCCTTCAATACACATACGTTTTTCTTTTTCACATTCTTTAAAAATATTATTTTGAATATTTAGGTCAATTATAAATATTCTATAGAACTGAATATTTTTTATTTTTAATTCGCAAAAATATGTCTGGCTTTTTCAAAGAAAAAATAATGACAAGAGAAAATTCAAGTATACTATATGACAATAACAATCATAAACATCTGGTTATGATCATATCCAGGTAAAATCTATTAATAATTAATTTTTATTCATATGAAAGTAATTTTTTAAAAAAGTATAGGATACAGATTTCCAAAAGTTCATTATTAATCATTGAAAACCTAGATTTTCTTTCTTTTTTTTTTTAAAGGAAAATATTTTATATATATGTCAGTCTACAAATAGTTATTGTTTAGTTCATATCTATATTTATTCAAGCAGAAAATTACTATTTCAAGTCTTCTTTTTTTCTAGCCGAACAACATCATTATAATTTTTCTACAATAAAGCAATATGAAATCAAAGATCCATGTTAGTATTAATTGCAATTATATACTAAATACATCAAGTATATTATGACATGTATAAAATAGCTTCTAATGTCAAAGATAAAATAAACGTTTTAATTATCCTTCAACGGATTTATAAAAATATAGAAACTATAGTATATTGAAAAGGATGTTAAAAAAAAACATTGCAATAAAAAGAATTTATTATCATATTTTATGAGTCAGTTTACTTTGTTTATCAGCTATCTTTTACTGATATTAGAAGTAGTTATTAATGCTTTTTCTTATACAAGTGAGTAATGATAATCACTTCCTTTTTACTACTAAAGACATGATCTCTATCATTTTTTTTATTCTTCATCTAAATAAACATGCTCTAGATAAACAAAGAATCAAGTGGAATCGTTTAGACTCATTATTTAAGAAACGAACATCGTCTTATTCTTCTTCTTCTTCTTTTCTTTGTCTGTGAGATTTAAGAATTTTCCTTGCTATTTTTTTTTCTGTCAGTCTTGTCTGAATACTTAGTGGTGAGTTAAGAGTAGAAGAGAAAAAAAAAGACATCAAAGAAAAAGAATCAACCAGGCTTTGATGAGGCAAACTCAACGTAACAAAAGAGTGCTGGAATAATGTTGACAAAGAGTAAGTTTTTTGTTTTCCTTTAAGGTTTTTATGTTGATTAGATGAATGAAATTTACTTAAGCAAATTGTGTAAGTACGTCTTTTATTTATTTATATATGAACAAATAAAAAAATTCAATCGGATATGAGGAAAAAAAGCATTCCTATCCTATCTTTGGATGTGTGTAAATTAATCTCTTTTATTGAAGAAACAAGAACCTTCGGATTTTATATTTGGTTAAACAAAGTATATTCTATTGAATTATAGAAAACATTATAACCTTACAAAATATATTAGAATCGAGGTAGCACGCAGAAACTATATATATATATAGTAACATATTTTTTAATAAAAAATTAAATTTGACCTGTGCACCATATGGTCGAGCATTTTATTATTTTGTCTATAAATAAGATTGTAGGCCGGCCAAGGGTTCTATTATTAGCCGCTAATAACGCCATCTAGAGTTAAATTTTTTTAAAGGCTTTTTAATTATTAAAATAATAATTCCTTTTTTGATAAATAATATTTCTCGAGATAAATTTCGAAAAGAAAATATTTTACATTAAGCGACACCTATAATGTACAGTTGTATACAATTATTTAATATTGAAAAGTAACCAAAATCTGGTGATGATTTTATCTGAAATTTCACCATTAAATTGTAATAGAAATCTCGTTAATTTGATAAGAGAAATGGTATTATAATTTATTTCTATATCAATGCAAAAGTCTGTGGTTAATCAATCTTGACAATAATCAATTTATTTCTCTTGAATAAATTCGTTTATTTTTTTTTTCAAGCACAATAAATATGTACATATAGTTTTTTTTTTAAATATGAATTTTTCTTTTTTTTTTATTTATTTTTTTCATATCGATATTATCGTTCTTAGTTCAAGGATAACTGAAAACAAATGTTAGGTTAAACGTAACAATCGGCTTGATCTTTTCGCCTTTTCCAAACCTATATATTTGCCTTTTCTTTCACTTTGTGTCCTCTATGCACGCATTCGTTATTTTTTTTTACCCTAGTGCTCACGTATTTTTTCTTTCGTTTCTCTTTCCAATGCAAACGTAAGTTCGAAAGAAAACAAGGAAATAGAGAAAAATACAACATAATTTTGACTGTTTCAGATTTCGTATTTCTTGTTTTTTTTTTTATTTTGTTTTTGTTATATCTTGTATTCTATGCATCACCGAACAGTGATCTTCTAGTCCAATTATTTTCGTAAATATGCATTCATCAACAGTATCATCATCTTCAACATCTACACAATCTTCATCAACAACAAATATTGAACAGTATCATTATCCTCCAATATCAACACTTCGTCGAGCAAGTCGACCTAGTAATATTGATTTATCTATATTTGATCATGATAATATTCAACATTCAAATGATCCGGGGATATATTCAGCACCAATATGTTATATAAAACAAAATGATCATCATCATATTCAACAATCATCTCATCCATATACAGCCACATTTCAATATCAGCCTCAACAGCAACATATACAGTTACCTTCACATCATCATCCACAACAACAACAACAACAAAATATTCCCTTGTATCAACAGCAGCATCAGCAGCAGCAACAACAAATCCTTGATCCATTTTCACAACATCAACATACACCTCATACATTTCCATTACAAGCATCACCAAATCATTATCATCAATATTTTTATTTTCCACCATCAACATTACAAGTAAAAAAAGAAATTAAACTAAATAAAAATTTTTAATTTGATTTTGTTTTTTAAATAAAGGGTAATGCAACAAATAGTGGTCATCAATCAACAAATACAAATCAATCCTCAACATCAACGCATAATAATCGTTTACGTGCTGTACAAATTCAAGAAAAACAACAACAACAACAATGGTCTAATCCAGTTCTTAGTCCATTAATGGTTAAACGAATAAATGAAAATGCAACATCAATGTCAATAGATGATGATGAAGATCCATCAGCTTCAATTGATGCTCTTGTTGGTAAGTCTAATTGAATTTTTAAATATAAAAATAGGAATATACTTTATCGATGATTCAGAATCGTTGAACCATAAATAATAAATTTGTCTTACTTTCTCTATTTAAAAAAAAAATGTTTTTCATGTTACCTGTGTATATACTCATTATGATCAAACGTTATTATAAAGAGTGATTTGAGATAAAATAATGATTGTATAAAATCACATGTTTTTTTCTTTTTATAAGTCGATTAATGATGATTAATCAATTGTTGTAAAATTCAGCATTTTTTTTGCTATTGAATTTATATCTGAATTCATAAATAAATAAATAAATAAATAAGAATTATTAATAATAAAGACTCAAAAATATTTCTAAAGAACCTTTAAATTTTTCTGTATTATCTATATTCATATAATTGAAATACATAAGTTTAATATTGCTTGAAAATATTTATAATTTAATTTATTTTTCAGCTGATGTTGATTCAAGTTCTCATGATTTACTTGATGAACAACAAAATAAATCAATTAATGAATCAAAAACTTCATCAACAACACCAGCAGGTACAATATCACCATCTCCACATTTATATCTTCGTAGTACATCACATATATTAACAACACCACCGAATCCACTTGCATCTGATGATCATCCTGATAATCAATTAACCGGTGGAAATAATTTTCAAAAAACTTTTAGTCCTATACATAGTGCTGGATTTGATTTAACAGCAACAAATAATAATATTAAAATATCATCAACAAATACAACTACAACAAATGAATCATCATTTTTTAATTTTGATTCAAATATTCTTGAACAAATTGATTTAAAAAATCAACATAATACAAATTTAAATAATGATAATGAAGAAAATCATCAAGATTCAATAACAAAATCACTTATTATAAATTCTGATACACGATTAAGAAAAATTTCTTCGACTAGTTTAATTCAAGATGATAGTAGTAATCATAGTTCAACAAATAGTAGTTGTCATAATACATCATCAAGAATTTTTAGTCAGATTTTACAACCATCAGGTAATAAAAACAAAAAAAGAATTAATATAAAATATTTTTAATTATTTAATTATTTGATTTCTAGAACAGCAAAGATTATCTTCATCATCACCACTTTCAACTGATGAAAATAATCAAGCAAATATCAATTTAATGTCATCACAACAACAAAATCGACATTTTTGTGCATATCCAGATTGCAATAAAGTATATAACTAGGGAACAACAACTCCTTATAGATTTAGAATCTAGATATAATGACTGGCCGGTTTTTGTAGTTCTTTGTTTCATCATCAGACACATTTTCTTTAAAAAACAAAATATACCACTAGATACAACAAGAAAAGCTCTACAATTTACACAAGACAGTTTATTATAATAGCTTTGAGACTATGCTAAATTCTCTGCGTTTATTTTGTTCGCAGTCAAAATTTGATCTCTCAAAGTTTTATTCATTTCGGGAATAAAAAATGTAATTAGAAAAGAAGCGGTCTTATGTAACTCGTAGAGCTTTTTGCGCTGCACCTTATGGTATATTAGGTTTTTTCAAAATAAACGTACCTGATGATGAAATAAAGAAATACAAAAAAATCGACCATTCATTATAGGACATCCGTTATATTTAGATTTAACTCTACATCAAAGCATTCAATAGTTTTAGGAAGTGACGAGAGTTAAAAGATTTTTTGCAGGCAATATTTAAAAATTTTTTATAGATACAGTTAAAAAATCCAATAGAGAAGAGAAGACTGAAACACCTCTGTAAGTGTTATTAAGATGAAAAATTTTTTTTTTTATTCAAGATTTTTGGTTTACATTTTTTGTTTGTAAATTTTTATCAGGTTTTTCAATAACCTTTGCTCGAATTATATTAAAATTTATTTTAAATTATTCTTTTTTTTTATAAATTTATTTGGAAGAATATGATCATTTTACGGGAAGAAAAAATGGTAATTTCAAGAATATTTTGGCATAATTTTAGCAAGGAATATTAAAAAAGCTAAGGGAGGAAAATCCGTCGAATAATAGTACAGAATCAAAAATAATATCTTAGGAAGTGAAAGATTTCCTCATACTGCTAAGAATTATAATTTACTTTCAAACATAGCTACACTTGTGATGATCTATCATTAGTGGAATCCTTAGTAAGGTTAACTTAAAAATTCACAGTCCGTTATGATTTAACTTCACAAAAAGATAATTCAATTGCCATTACAGGTGGCAGAAAAAAGCTTGCTTTCAGATTTAATGTTAAATCGAAGCCACCGGTTGTCTGTAAAGTTTGTGAGAACAAAACTGTCTAGTACATCAAACAGGAGTCATAAACTATCGATAGAATGTGCTCGAAGTCGAGGACTATCAAAAGTTTTTTTGTTTTTTTTAAATTCAAAATAAGAGAGCAGTTAAAAAAAATTAACTCGAAGCTAGAAATTGAAACTTTATCCAGTCCAAACTCCTCAATTCTCTATTCATTATAAAATAATTTAATTATTTTTTTTTTAGACATTTGCTAATAAAAGTGCATTAGCAAAACACAAACTAACTCATAGTCAAGATCGAAAACATAAATGTCCTAAATGTAATAAAGGTTTCAAACGACTTGATCATCTGTAAGTAAATATTCAATAAACAAAACAATTATAAATTTATTTTATTTCTTCTCATAGTCATGGTCATATGTTAACACATGAAGAAGAAAAACCACATAAATGTCGTGTACCTAATTGTAATCGAACATATTGTGATGCACGTTCATTAAAACGTCATATTGAAAATACACATCAAAATATTTTAGCAGCTATACATGAAGGTGGACATGATGAATATAAAAATTTTTTACCTGAAACAGCATTTGTTAAAACAAAAGATTTATCAATTAATGCAGAACTTTCAATTGATTCAATTGATAGTAATTCTCCACGATCATTAATTGATACTGAACAACCATTTAATATTCGAACATCAACTGGATCTAAAATGATAACAACTTATACGTAAATTTTAATTAATAAATAAAATTAAAAATTTTTTTTTTTAATATTTAGATTTGATGAAGAAAAATGTGTCGAATGTCAAATTTGTAAAAAAACATTTAAAAATGGTGCTGCACTTAATGGTCATATGCGTTTACATGGTGGATTTAATGAAGTATATTATACGAAATAATTTTTTATTATTTATTAATAATAATAATCTATTTATTTTAGAAACAACCATCACCATCTTCAACGGAAAATACACAAAAAAAGAAACGTTTAACAACAGTAACACCAAAAAGAAAACGTCTTGATTCTCCATCAACTTCTATATCAATTAAAAGTGAAGAACAAGATATTTCAATAATGTCATCAACAAATAATCTTTATCAACAACAACAACATTCACCATATCCAAATTTACCATCATGTTCAGATGTTCATCAACATCAATTGTATGATCGAACAACACCATCACGTGCACGTTCAGTATCATCATCTATAATTCCAACTCCACCAACATCAATTCCTCAATATATAATTAAAAATCCTATGAGTGTACAACCACCAACAAAACAACCTCGAAAACAAATTCCATTACCAACAAATAATTTTGATCAATCACGAATAAATTTTTCAAATGGAATGATACAATTTGATTTAATAGGAAATTCACAAATATTTCCAAATTCATCAATACCAATACAACATTCTAATGAAAATCATAGAAAACCATTATCATTAGAAAATTATCCACAAAATCGACAGGTATTAAATAAAAGAAAATTTTCAATGATTGATTATATAAAAAAAACTAAAAAAAAATGAATAAAAAAGTAAATCACATATTATACTTACATGATAGAATTACATTCACAAAGATACTATCATTTTCTCAATATATATGTATAAGAAAATGATAGTATAATTTTACAAGATTGACTATGTTTGAATTAACTTATAACGTTAATAACCAAATTAAAAAAAGTCTTATTAAAATTTATCGATCACAATAGATTTATTTTCTTTTGTAAGTTTACTAATACCAAACTAGAAAAAGATATACGTATTATGTTTCAAAAATGACTCATACATAATTGAATATATTGATACATGACTTTATGATTGACGATACAAAATCACAAGTATACATTTAAAGCAACGTTCTATTTTATTATATATCGTCATTATTATTTACGAGAGATCTATTTGATCGAAAAAATAAAGTCAAAGATACTAATAAAGTATGAAGTTTTATATAGAACTATCGACTTTTCTCTTACTTTAGTATTAGCAAACTTACAAAGAAAGGTAAGTCTGATGTGATTGATAAATTTCAATAAGATTTTACAAATATACTATCTTAAAAATCTTCTTTAGCTTTTGCTTGATTCTGTGGATGACTAGGGATAAATTTTTTGATGAAAAAATGAAGTGGGTCTTTTTGTGAATAAAGTCTGCCAAATATTGGTCAAAAAGATAGAAAATCACAATTTGAGACGGATATGTTTAGCAATATCTCTACAAATAATTTTTTTTAACTTTGAAAAATATATGATTTTGTAGACTCTGTAAAGAGCTACCAAATGAGCAAGACTAAAATTTTGGTTACTTCAATTTTCAAATCCAAATATCCATTGAAAGATGAGAATGGATGATTTATATATGATTGAAGTACTGTCCAAAAGTGATCTAATTCATAATTTCAATATTCTCCTATTTTGTCTGATTATTTTAAAAATGAATTACATTATTGATAGATTTTATCATTCAAAGTTCTATCAATATTTCATGACACTAATACCAAAATATTAGTCTCAACTTGCTCTTCTTTCATTTGATATATGATTCAATAGAATTAATCAAAAAAATGCTAGTGAGCCGATTTACCCTCTTATACATCCTGATCCTTTTTCGGTTTAATAATGAAAGTGATAATTTGATTCAAACGTAGTCAATCTTTTTGATGAACAGTACAAATGGTTCGATTATTAGTCAAATATATTACTTATCAAAAGTATCCCCTTCCTGTATCGATTTATGAAACAACATACCCGAAGAACGATATAGCGATTGATTCTGCTTTCAAGAAAATTCGGTAGCAAGTACGAATTTAATAGTATTCACAAGTCCACATTTTCCATTTTGCTATAATGATTCTCTCTAAAATATGTCTTTATGCATATCCCTGTTAATGAGAAACACTAAATATTTTCATACATGACAACATATGAATAATAAATGATATTTCTTAACTAATTCTTATATATTGTTTTTCGTTAATCATAATACACGATGACATTATTTACTACATAATCCATTAAAAAATACATTCTTTTTAGTCAGATAAATTCTATTAAAATGATTATTGAAATTAAGAAAAATTGGAGTAAAACTTTTCATACTAATATTTCATTGAAATAAATTCGAAATTCTTAATTTGAGAAGTACTGAATGATGAAAATATAAATACGTATATAATTTAGATAAATGGAATACCTTCACATTTTCCATATATTCCAACACCATGTCATCAGCATTCACCAGATTATTCACGTTTTCAAATAAATCCATCACCATCAATTCCAGCCAATTCATTATCAACAAATTTATTACATCAACTTCTTCTTCACAAAAATGAAGCACGAAATTCAGATTTTTACTCTCAACATCAATCATCACCATTAGATGAACCAGTTCGTTATACACCATCATCATCATATTTTGTTCATTCACCTGGTAAAAAAGAATTCTATGAAATTTTCCAAATTTTTTTATTAATTGTTTTTTTGTCTAGCACAAAATACTTCTTCATCAATTATAAATACACCGGTAGCATCACCATATACAAATCCAAATGCTAGTCATCGTTCACCAGTAGCTGCATCACACATGTGCAATATTAATAATAATAATAATGATAGCACAATAACGAATAATAGTATGCAACCATCACCAGCTACACATTCAACATCATCATCATGTTCATCTTCATCATCATACACAGCACCTAAAAAACGCATTCTTAATGCTATGAAACAAGAAACACAAGATAATAAACAACAACCAATTATAGAAGAAGAACCATCATCACCACCAGTTCTTAAAATTGTTCCTGATATTGATAGTCCAGTAAAAAAGATAACATCCGGTTTTCTTATTGGTACACCATCATCAACTGGTGCAAGTTCATCATCATCTACATCAAGTAATACACATTTTAATTATGATGATATTTCTCAACAGAAAAAACCAGAGGCTACTCCTAGTTCATTTCAATGGCCATCACAATTTCGAAGACAATTAAGTCTTAATATTGGAAATCAAATATCAAATCCATTACCAACAACTCCATATACACCACCACCAATGCTTAGTCCATTTCGCAGAGGACCTGGTCTTTATTATCGAGTTTTTTCTCAACCAGGAACAGCTGGAGAAACACCATCAATACCGACAACACCTAGTTTACCAATTACACCTATTGCTGAAGAATCAGCAGGTCCAAAAATTAATATTGGTAGAGAATATCAAGCAATTATTCCAAAAATTCGAACGCAAACGAATGATGACTATACAGGTTTGTAGCATACAGCTATTTTATTAGGTTGTGTAAAAAGTTCGTGCGCCGTGTTATAATATTAAT
>JAJEKB010020500.1:0-47808 GCA_022393335.1 Macrotrachela quadricornifera | reverse complement strand
GTCGTTTTTTTAATGCATTACAATCCTATTTGAAATGAATATTGATAAAAAAAGAAAATTTAATAAATAAATTTACGTGTCCTGGTGGTATTGTTTCGGTTTTATTGAGTTTTTGTCGTCCACGACATGCACGTATGACAGTTTTATGACGATGTAAATAGATTTCAGCTTCAAGTTGATTCCATAAGTTTTCATGATCTGGACCACGTAGATCACGACCAAGTAATTGAATTTGTTGAATTCTATTCAAAAAGGAAAATTCATTTTTATATGTCAATATTCCAAGATTAAATTTCAATACAGAAAATAAAATATAAATTTAGTAAAAAAAAAAAAAAGAAAAAATTAATAATGATATGATTCTAATATTAGAATAAATGCTATTCATTATGTAGATCCTTTCCATATGTTAGATAGATGCTTTTTTTTGAAGCTAATTAAAGTAGTACAGATTGAGTAAATAAACAATTCTTTACAATTAGAATCAAAAATATTTTCTAGTAAATGTAATATTCTACCACAAAAAAATGAATTCCGGCATTTTATTTATTATATACATAGCGTTTATCAATAATCATTTCAATTGGCTCTAAGTTGGTGAAAGAATGAACTGAATTATCACTCAACGCTGTATAAATAACTATTAATTTTCATCATTCATATTTCTAAGTCCCTACACTTTCTTTGACAGTCTATTGTATGTCTAAATATATGCTATTTTCCTGTCATAATTACATTTGTTTCCGATTATGAGAAATAGTGTTGATGTAATCAGAAAACATTTCGAACAAGTAAGTGTTTCTTACAGTTCTATAGTTA
This sequence comes from Macrotrachela quadricornifera, assembly GCA_022393335.1. Lineage (NCBI taxonomy): Eukaryota > Metazoa > Rotifera > Eurotatoria > Philodinida > Philodinidae > Macrotrachela > Macrotrachela quadricornifera. Next base: position 46,989 of record JAJEKB010020500.1, on the reverse strand, counting down.
AGTGTAGGATCATTGAGCAACTACTTACAGCTTCGAAAGACATTACCATCTGTTTTCTTGTGATATTAACAATTGTCCATACTTGTGCACTTCTCAAAATAATTTAGCTAGAAAATTATCCACTACTCAAAAATCCCTGGTAGTTTCATGTATGAAAAAGTATAAGGACTTGTTTTTAAAACTTAATAGGTTTAAAAGACTAGAAATATCAGTCAATCTGGTTTGGCTTACAGATTCCTAATTTTTGATACATAATTTTTTAAATAAGTAAAAATTATATTTTTGAACTAATGTCGTATGAGTTATATTTTGAATTTAAACTGGGTTACAACGAAAATTTCTTTGCATTCATATTTTTACCTTCCAGCTAATTCTTTATCAAGATATTTTGCTGCTAAACGTGATCCATATATTTCTGATTGGAGATTAATAATTTGTGTTTTAAGTTGTTCATTTTCTTTTTCAAATTCATGTACTTTTATATCTGATATTAAACATTGTTTAAATTCACCACGTTGTTTATTTATTTGTTCTGTCTAAATAAAAATAAATTCTTTTTTTTTCTAATAAAAGGAATATTCTATATATATTAAATACAAACCAATTTTTTTTGTATTGTATTTGCATCTTTTATTTCACCTTCATTTTTTAATATTTGACATTCTAATTGTGATGTTTGTAATTGAGCCATTGTATCTTGAATTTGTTGTTCTAATGCTTGTCGATCAGCTTTGATATTAACTATTTCTTCTCTTACATCGATTAGATGAGCCTAATTAAAGTTTTATATTAGTTAAAAATTATTTAGAATTAAAAAATACAAACTTCTAATTTAGCATTCGCCTGTGAAATCATTTGTACTTTATGAACAAGTTGAGCAAAACATGAACTAAGTATTGTCATTTTAGTTCGGCCACTATCCGTAATTTCAGATTGTTCTTCATCAATTTCATTTAGTAACAAATCAACATCAACAAATGCTTTATCAAATTCTTTTTCAAGAATATCAAGCCATTGAAAGGCATTAACAGATACAGACATTCCAATGATTATTTTTAAAAAGAAAAGAAGTAGAACGTTGAAGTTTTTTGTTCTTATACAAAAAAATTTAATTGATAAGAAACGAGTAGGTGTACTTGAGTTGTTTTGTATTGTTGATTATCAAGTTTTTAAAAAAGTAATGGACTATGGAAAAAAATTATTGGATAATCTATAGAAAAATTTAAATAAAAAAAGGAAAACAAACTGTCTATACGCGACATCTAGAATTTATTATTTCGTATCTTCAATACAAGATAGAACCATCTCGTCACGTCATTTATGAAGCAAATGAATTACCGATTAAAAAAACTAGACTTATGATAGTTTCAGTTCTACAGTAGAGTTGAAGATATCAAGTTTAACTTCTAAATAATAGCAACAAAAGTTCTGTAGCATTGATAATACTCCAAATTGCTTTGAATACGAGTACTGATATTGTACTTATAGTTTTAAAATTATACTGATATATTTTTGTCGTGGAGCAAGTATGCTTGCTTCCATACTTGTGTTTGATAACGAAAAACTAAGTGTTTCCGTATTATAACTTGATGCATATATACACAATATACTATATTTAATGGTAACTACCCAAGAGACAAAAATGGCATTTTTACATTTCTATGTATTTCCAACGTGTCTTCAAGTATTTGTAAAAATTTTCATGTATCTCAGGAAAGCAGAAGTATATGGAGATACGTGTAATTATCTAAAAATATCTGAAAATACTTCTGGAGTATTATGGAAATATACAGAAATACATAGAACACAGAAAAGCATGTTTTCTATACTTTGCGCTCGATCTTCAAAAACAAAATCAGCCTTTTAGATTTTGACTACTTCATTATAATCTATCGAATAATATATGAATCAACGAAATCGGAGTTTTATATCTAAATAGGGTTCTTCGTTAGTGATTTGCATCTATTGTTTTTTTGTATATGTTTTACTTATTCTTTTGAAATAAAATCTTTTCTTGAAAAAAGCAAATTGAACATAGACAAAATGAATAAAATGAAAAATAAAAATATATTAGAAAGTGAGTAATATAGAGTATGCAAAAATAAAAATATCTTCCTCTTCGTAATATTAGGTTGGCTAGAAAGGTTTTGCGTTTTTTCTTTACTTTTCCTATAACGGTCAAGAAAATTTTAGAAGTTTCTATACTTAGGGTATATAGAGGAGGTATGAATTTCTTTCGAACAACAAAAAACTCATGGATACGGACGTTGATCTCGAATTAAAATAAAAGATATCTCGTAAAGACCTCTGGGTGCTTTTGCTTTACGAATTTCGTTTGAATGACAAACCAGCAGAGGCAGCCAGCAACATATGCATCACGATGAGCAAAGATATACTCTCCATTCGTACAAAGGGTAACAGCCGAGAATGTCCTTTAAAAAATGTCCTTCACAAAATGTCCCCGAGTTTTTGTCTTTGAAAAAATGTCCTTTACTACAAATGTCCTTTACAATAAAAGTCCTTTAAAAATGGTCCTTCTCAATAAAGTCCTATGAAAAAATGTCCTTCATTATTAAAATGTCCTTTGAGTAAACTATCAACAAAATTAAAGATAATTTTATACTTATGTATTTGATTTATTAGAACAGATTAGCTTAGTTTATTTTTGATTCACAACATAAAAGGAAAGACTACGTAAAAGTTCTTGCACTGTAATATGAGATTTGTGTGCAAAAGAACACCACAATCTCTTTTTGCACAACCCCAAAAGTTAACAGTTTTATTTTGATTAAAATTTCTCAACTGATATTGATATCCTTTAATGTATAACATTGATCTACGTTTATTCGATGTTGTTTTTATGATTGATGGTTTAGGTGATGTGGATGGTGATGATGATATTGGTTTCGAAGTTGGTGAAGATGAAGATGATGTTATTAAAAATGATGGCGAAGATGAAGATGATGTTATTAAAAATGATGGCGAAGATAAAGATGTTGTTAAATATGAAGGTGAAGAAGATAAAGATGATGATGATGTTGATGTTAATGTTAAAAATGATGGTAAAGATGATGATGTTTCATCACTGAATATCGTATCAAGGGATGCCATTTAAAAATATGCAACGTGCTTATTCACGAATCTGATATCAGTGTATTCAACTGATCTATAACAACTTTTCTCGTTCTTTATTTCGTCATTCTGCTCTCAGCTTATCCTCTATGAAAGTGATATAGTTACCAACATCTTATTATCACAGCGTTATCTGCATCTTGAGCCAATTTCATTTTATACATTAGATTCAAAATGAAGGACAATTTTTATATGAGGGACTTTTTTCGATGGACATTTTTCCGGAGGACATTTCATGTGAAAGACATTTTTCAAAGGACAAAAATTCGGAGGACATTTTTTCCGAGGACAAAAACCCGGGGACATTTTGTAAAGGACATTTTTTAAAGGACATTCATGTACGTATTCGTACAAAGCAATATCAGTTCAATCGGTTCAAGAACGATAATTTAAAACTCGACGATTTACCTCGTTCCGGAAGACTACTAGAGGTTAATTTGGATAATTTGAAGCAGCTCATCGAAGAATATCCTAGATTGATTACGCGGTGTTTCGCAGAGCGACTTGAATGCGTTCATACTCCAGTGGAAATACAGCTGAAAGAATTAGGCAAAACATAGAAATATGGTGTTTGGATACCACATAAATTGTCCCCGCGTCAGCTTCAACTCAGGATTGACACTTGTATAGAATTAATGACGTCTCATCGCAGCTACCGTTAGCTCCGGAATCTTATTACTGGTGATGAAAAAGTGAGTTTTGTATGTTAACCATACGCACAAGCAGCAATGGCTGGACAAACAGGTGTAACAAGGCCCAAGAATGAACTTCATCTAAAGAAAATTATGCTGAGCTTCTGATGGAGATTAAAATGGATTATTCATTGGGAACTTCTCCCAACTGGTTGCAACAGCACCACTGAACTATCAAAAAAAGCCAGAAAAATTTTCTGACCAATCCAATAATTTAAGTTGAATCCAATAAAATAGTTATAACTCATCATGAGAAAAAAATTATATGCTTATCTAAAACAGAACGATGTACAGGACTATAAAACCTGAATATTGGTCGTATTTCTGACTAGAAGGACCTGCAGAGCTGTTGAATCATCGTCGGCGAGTATCACATCGGTTTACACCTCTATTGCTGGCTATAATGAGTATTTAATATATTTATAGCATGTCTAAAACTATCGCGAAAGTGTACTAAAATAAAAAGAGATAAATACATTTAAAACATGTTCTATATATTCGGATTAAATAATTTATTGAAATATTTTATAATTCTTGAGATACATTTTAAACGCATCAGTGGTAGCGAAGCCTGTGAGACTAGAGTCCTACTTGGATTGGGCATTACTAAACTCAATCTTACGTAAATCATGACCATAGAATGTAAGATATGCAGCCTTGAAAGATTTGAGCCGCACCTGATTTTACAATGTTCCACCGCCTCTAAAACATATATTTTGTAATAAAATATCTCAATACAAATCTCATATTCTTTTATTTAATATCAGAACTAATCTTATTTTATAATAATCAGCAATTGTTTCTTAATATTTTTTCAATATTAATCATTTTATTTCGATAAAAAAAATCTTGACAATATCAAAAGAAACTACACATAAAAAAAATGACACTTGAAGTTTATTTTATCACAATCGACGTCATTCTCTGATATTCGATTTTATCGTTTATAATCCATAATAAATAATAAAATTAGATATCAAGTCTGCAATATAAAATTACTTTAACTTATATTATCATATAAATTAAATCCTAGATTTCATTGATAAATATCGAATTATTTTAGAATGTTTCAAGACGATAGGAAAAAAATAAACTTTCAAGATATATACTTAAACATTTAATAAATCAAACATTACGACGAGCATGATTATTTGAGTCTATATTCGAATCAAATGTTTGTAACATTTGAACAAATTCATTCGCTGATGGTAAACGACCAGTTTGAAGTTTTGACCATAATGGAACCTCATCAACAGATATTTCAAACGCACCAGTTGAAATAAGATATGATTCAATTGAATTTGTAAAAAAGAAAATCATTAAACATGCATACATTTTATTTTGTAACGCCCATGAATAAACTCTTGGAGTTGGAATATTAATTAGGGTAAATGGATTTTGACCAAAAAGTAGACATACAAGTAGACCTATTTTAATAATTGAGAAAATTCGAGCAAGTATTGATTTAAGTGGTGGTGGTGGATAATTTTCACCAACAACAGCCATAGTTGGATAATGTGTTCGAACTAGATCAGAAAATTGTTTGAAAATATTTTGATATCTTAAAAATAATTAAATGAAAGCAAAAAAATAACATTTTGTTTTTAAATAAAAAACATACCCACAACTATGACAATAACGAAATTTAATAATTGATGCCATTTGCATTTTTATTTTTGGTGTTGGAATTGATGATACATCTTCATATTCATTTTTAGAATTAACATTATTATTTGTTGAAGATGTTGAATCTTCTTTCGTTCTACTTTGATTTATATATGATCGACTTAAATCATAACAAGTTAATAGAAAAACAGCACTGATACTAATTAATAATTTTCGATCAATCATCTAAAAATAAATAAAATATATTTTAACAAAAAAAAAAAATAAAGAGATTGAACTATCTATAGATAGACAAAATGCATCAAATTATGGAAATAGCCAATCATTTTTTTGATAATACTAAAACAAAGCAAACGACATCTGTAAGAATGATGAATAATTCATAATCTATATTTTCTTGTTGAATTTCTTATTCATTTACCATAGATTAAAATAAGGAATTAGTAATTTATTTATAAGAGAAATATAAATTTATATTTCTTTATGGATAATGGATTCAATCATTAAATATACATCTGTCTCTTGCACTCGAATCTTCATTCATTCATAAAATTTTACTTATATCAATTTTTCTTATTCTATATATATATGTATACATACGTTAAAATTTGTTATCATCAAAGATCAATTCGATAAACAAAAGGTTACAATCATCATTTGATATAATTCATTATATAAAACGACAAATTAAATTTATTAGGTAAAAGTAAATTACTCATTTTCATTTTTGATTATAATAAAATATTAGTAAATATTTTAAACGCATCAATCGATATATGATACCATTAAATATCAATATACTTTAACGGATGATACATAAAGAATTATTTTCTCTTTATTATCTATTTGATTAAAACACTTCTTTTTGGTATTAAAAGATATGGTACAGTCAATTCAAGTACAGAATGTAAAATTATATTTTATTCAGTTTTTTTAACGGAATATTTTACTTTACCGATTAATGTTGCCTTTGTTGTTATGTAATTCCACTTCATAGTTTCAGTCAATTTCTTACATAAATCAGATGCATTTAATAGTCAATGACATTTCATGATAAATGCAGAAAAATGATCAGGACATCATATTTGGTTCGGATGATGTGTCTGAGATTTTGTACTATCTTGTCGATACGTCCAGTTGTTTTCTAACATTTTATTACTAGAATGTTACTGATGTACCTTTTAACATCCATTGATTCTTCTTCTAAAACTAGTGATAACATCTGTCCTTGTTCACATACATCGAATCAAATCATCAACTTTATCGAAAACGGTTTTTTTTTATGAACAACACATTTATTATCTGGCTCTTCTTTGTTCGTTATCTACATCCGGTAGTTCTGCGCGTTATAAATGATTTATAGAATGAATTGGAAACATTTAACAGCAAAGGCAACATTAATAGACGAAATAAAACATTCTGTTTAAAAAAAAAATTTGTAAGAAGCTATAACTCTGCATTCTGTGTTGGTTTTTTACTGCAGGGTATTGTTTAATTCAAAAAAAAACATGAAGAAAAACTATAATCATCAGATAAAATATATGATTTTATTCAGAGTATCAAGCACTATTTTTTAATTAAAAAAGTGTCTTAATCAAAGGAATAATAGAGAGAAATTTTTGGAAAATACAAACCGTACGATTCTTCATACGCTATCCATTATTATGTAATAGCTAGAAATAAAATATTGTAGTTGAATTATTGATGAAACACAACTGATCGTGATCAAAACGGAGGTAAATAATCGAGACTATTCGAATGACCGATAAAATTCGGACACATAAAACTTTGAGAAGTAGTAAAACATCGTTTTCTCCAACGAGTACTATCTACACGAAGATATTCTGATATCTAAAATAGAAAACCAGCGAGAGAATGGCAGTTATGATCAAAAAGATAATTTTTGATACTTATTCAAGGCAGTACAACTCCTTTATTTTTTCTTTCTGTTGAGGAAAACTAAGAAAAAATTTTGCGAAGAGTTGGCAATCATCAAATCATCATATTACAAATCTGCCACTGTATCTAAAAAACTGTATGATTTCAACGTATGTTTTCTTTTATATTAGGCACATACTACTTTTAATCCAATCATTTTATTATGATAAAAATTCTGTAGTATGTATTCGATAACTCAGGACATCTATAGAATTGATTATTTTAAAAAAAATTGCATAATCAAAAGTTCCTTTTATAATCTTTTCTTATTACATTGAAATAATTTTCCGGTTTATTAATAGTCATTATTGAATATTTTATCATATTTTAATCAATTTCAACAAGATAAAATATAACTCTTAATATATAAAAGTCATACATCAATTTATATGAATAAGAAACATCTGTAATTTTATTTTTACAGATGAAATTTTTAAAATTTTTAAATTACAATAAATATAAACTACTAATTGATAAAATAATATTTTAAAAACTAAATTATTTTTTATACTAATATTATTTTTTCTTAAGTATAATCTTTCTTAACTACCATTTAAATTTGAATAAACAATATTATTTAAGTATGGGAAAAATTAATAAGACAAATATGATCTTTAAAGTACAAAAATAAAATTTTATATGCAGATAGAAATCTACTCAATTACAAATACATCAAGAAAAACACATAACTAAATGAAATTAAAAAAGAATAAATATTATTTCTTCTTTAAATAGCGATTAAAGTAAAAAAGGAGGAAAAAAATTCCTTCACACACACATACATATATATACATGTATCTTTTTTTAGCACATTCTTCTATTTCTTTTTATTTTTATTACAATACCCAATAGCATGAAACGATAAAAAAGAAAACGAAAGAATTGTTTGACATGTAAAAATATATCTTAATTACTTTGGAATATAAGTTTTAACACATTTTTTTCTTCTATTGTTACTTATAAAGCTTCAATATAATGACGGATATACCATTGCAATTTTCTATTATCCATACGAATTCAATGATGATGATGAAAAAAAGTAAGCAAATACCATCGAATAATTTATTCAATAATCAACAAGGAAGCCATGAAATATCATCCAATAATACATTGCCAATCATTACTTTATCGACATTCTCCGATTTGAAAAAAAAATTTATTCGGATGGCAACAAATAAATCAACAATTCAATCTCATATTCCAATTGATTCTCGTACAGCACAAATGAAATCACGTACACTAAATTCTAATCGTCTAAATACTTCAACTATACCAAAATCTTCTCTTAGTTATCCAACAACAATTATACGTCCTACAATATCTCATCGTTCTAATAATCAACAACAACAAAATGCTCGATTTTTATATATTGTTAATACACCTATGTCATCACATCGAACAATTTCAGCTCGAATAACTAATAATAATTTAAGTCCTCCTCCTCCTCTACAACAACAACAACAACAACAACAACAACAATCAATTCTTGGTCGTCCACATTCTCAATATGGACATTTTCTTGCTTATCTTCGACGACAATCATTAGCGCGTATACGTCGTAAACAACAACAAGAAGAAGGAAATACAGATAATGTTGAAACAACAATAACATTAAATTTAAATAAACATTCATCTTCACAAACATTTCAATCAACATCAAATCATTCACTTTCATCTTTAACAACAGATAATACATTATCAATGCCAACAATATCTATAGCACCAAAACGAGCTGAAAAACCATTATCATCATATCGTCAACTTCAACGTTCAATAACAACTTATCGTTTAAATGCATATCGACAATCACCATTAATAAACTCAAAAAATTCTATTGATGATCCATTATTATCATTAACATCATCATCATTATTAATAACACCACGAAATTCAGTTGTAGATGATGCAACTATGTCACCAAAAATAAAACCACCTTATGATTTACATTTAAATGATGATATGCTTAACTATTGTTATATAAGTGATGAAAATGATGTTAAATATCAAGGAGAAATGCTTTCAACTGCTGTTTAATTGTATATTATTAAATAGAAACTTTATTTAGTATTTAATATTTTCTTTTATCAATTTAATCATTTTATGTTAAAAAAAATTTCAAATTAATCTTGCTTGGTTTTTAAACATTAACTATTTAAAAATTTTTGAAAATACAGATGTTTTAGATGGTGGTCGTTTAGCTGTTGATGATGTTGATTGAGAAGGTGTTGTACTAACTGTTGATGATGAAGTTGATTTAATTGATGATGCAAGTGGTAAATTTGTATTATATGAATTAATTGATGTTTGTGATTCCGGTACAATAGTTTTAGCTATATGGGCTGCTTTATGTGCAAGTGTTGCTGGTATTGGTGGTGGTAATGGGATATTTGATAATGAAGAATTTTTTTCTGTTTCATTCGATGTTGATAAATGTATTGATGAATTTGATGATGAAGATGATGATGGAGAAGGTAAATTTGTATTTATATTAATTGGTGGTGTTTGTGGTTCTTCATGTATAGTATTTGATGCAATAGCACGTTCACGTTCTTTTCGTACTTCACGTACAGTACGATGAAATAATTGTTGAACATATTCATAATCATCAGCAGCTGTTGTTTCACAAAAAGCACAACTAAATTTTGCTGCTACTGATTCACCTTCACATTTTGAAACAACTCTTCAAAAAAAAATAACGAATTTCTTTTTTTTTTTTTAGTTTGAAAAAATAAATTATTTTAAATATTCTTACCTAGTTCGTTCAAGATCAAGTTTATTTCCAAGTAATATAATAACAAGTTCATTACTAGATACAGTTAAACCTTTTGAATATGTATTTATTGCATCTAAATAAGCAAGTGCCATTTCAAAACTATCTTGTTGAGTTATACTATATGTAATTAATACAGCATCAGCCCATTTTAAATAATAAGGTAATCGTTTATCATCCTAGATGAAATGGTAATTTTTTTTTCAAAAAAAAAATTTAAATAAATATATTGTTGATGTTGTTTTTTTTTATATTACTTTTCCATAAGTATCCATGACCTTGACAAGAACTTCTTGTTGATCGACAATGTCAGGTTTCCAATAAGTATCTTCTATAAATATAAATATATGTTTATATAGATTTATTTTTTAAATAAAATTCTTTTTTTTTTCTCCATTTTTCTTACCAAGAAATGGATCATATTCACGAATAAAACGTTTAGTTAAATATTTAACAACTAATGCTGATTTACCAACATTTTGTTTTCCAAGTAAAACAATATTAACTTCTTCTTTTGGTAAACTTGCTGTTGATAAATGACTTTTAATCGAACTATTCGTTGATTTATATCGACTCATCTTTAATAACCAACAGTTCTTTTTTTTGTATCAATGACAAAACAAAAGGATAGATAAACACATAGACGTTGTCTTCTTCTTCTATTTTTATTGCATATACATATATAACAGAAGGAAAAAAAAAGGAAAGGATTTGTATATATAATGGTACCATTACTGCAGATGCTTGAAAATATGTAGAAGGATAAACAAAGATCAATCATTAAGAACAGAAAAGAACGTATAGGATATTCTGGAAGATGTATTACGATGCAAAAGTATCCGTATAAACGTCCAAACTTGCTGTGAAAGAAGGTTTTTCCTTTATTAATAATAATAATATAAAGAAATATATATATATATATATATATGTATATATATATAAATAGATTTAATTATTCAAAGTTTTTATTTATTTAATGTACAATTAGAAAAATCATATGGCCAACATGTATATCCATAAACACGATTGTCTATTTCGTCAATGTCTCGTAAATAATCATATTGAATCCATGCTGATTGACAATCACATGTAAAATACGTATTTGTTAAATTAATATCAACTATTGATGATGGATTTGCTTCAAGAAATGGTTGAAAAATATTTTCATCTAAATATGTTAAATTTGTATAATATAAACGTAGAAATACAGGTCGATTACGAAAACGACTTAAAGATGTTATTGGAAAACTAGTTGAATTTATCATTCTTCCACCGATATAAATATGTAACGTTGTATTTGTTATTAATCGATGACGTTGAGCAAAAGCATACTTATTTATTGTTGTTAGATATGGTGAAAATATACGTAATAATCTTAAATTAGGTACATTATAAAAAGCATATTGACCAATACTTTCAATTGGTTGACTTGTTCGTCTATTTTCAAGACCAAACCAAATATTTGTTAAATTTGTATGATTAAATGCATAATTTGGAATTGTTGTTAAACGATCATTATGCATACTGACACGACGTAATTTTTGAAATTGTTTTAATATAGAAAATATTGTTTCACTATCAGATAAATTTGTATTTAATGTTTCAAATACTTCAACATAATCTTTGAAATAAGAAAAAGCATTTTCATTAATTGTTGTTAAAAAATAATTATCTTGAAACATTAAACTTTTAAATGTTATATTATAAAATACATTTTCAGGTATAGAATTAACCGTTGTATTATATAAAAGAAAACTATCAAAATTTGTTTCATTAGAATCCAAATACATATTAAGATTTAAAAAAATTGTTTGTAAATCAAATGATGTATTATGTATATGTTCACATACAATAGATTTTTCTTCTATATATATTGTTTCAGGATTAAAATCATTATATATTAAATAAGTATGTGATGGTATAGTTAAAACACATGAACATGGTTCAATTATTGTTTCAGATGGACATTCACTATTAATTAAATAATAATATTGATTAAAAATAAAAATAAAAAATATATTAACAATTGTCTTATTATTAAACATGGTTTATTGTTAAATGAATGTTAAAATAAAAGAAAAGGATCTTTAAAAGTAAATATCAAAATAAAGCCATTGGAGATATGAATCATATTGAAAATCAGCTTTACAAATTATGTTTGCTTTCTATTTGCTCTTTAATTATCATATAAAAACAAAGAATTAAGCTCACGAGATTTACCTTAGGAATGATGTCAAGGTGTGATACATTATTTTCAATACAATATTATAACATTTCAACGTAAAATATCCGTCTATCTAACTGATGCTCAAAGATAGAGACAAATTGACGAAAAAATGTCAAGAAATAAGTAAAAGAAAATAACAAAATCAGGAACTATGAATCAGTTGAAAAACCATTTCGTAACTATTTGCTCATTCTTTTTTTAGAATATTTGCTACATTAAGAGTTTAGCAAAAAGAACCCTCAAGATTTTTTTCTATATATTTTTTCAATTATATATTATAATTACTAATTATTTTATTTTATAATTTCAAATCAAGTATATTTCATACATTTATAGATAGATTCGTTAAACAAAATACAAAATATTTAATGAAGAAAAAATAAATAACTATCAGATATTCTTTTTATTTTTTACTGAATATATTAACAATGTAATATTTACTTGTTGTAGATTTAATCGAATAAATCTTGAGTTGATCATCAAAACAACAGCATAGCACTAGTGTTTGAGATTAGTTGTATTTACTGAATTGATTCACTGGTTCAAATATTTCTTCAGTTCACCATTGTATTCATCATCGAATTCATTCAGAAAAAACTGCATCTGAACGACACGGAGTAAGTCATAAAATCTTAAATGGTCGATGTGAAGATATAACATCAAATTCAATGCAACTAACACATACAACAGTTTTTCAACAATGATTTCAAACATTAAGTATCAAATTTGATATGGCGAAATACATATCAAAGAATTGTTGATCGAACTAACTTTGTTGATTAAAAGATAAACAAAATAATAAGAAAAACATATATTTACAATTCTACTGCTATTCTTTTTTTTTTTCAATCTATACATTCACATCAAATATTTCTACATTATTTTCAGAATCCAAACAGTCTTATTTTAGATATATAGATTAATCAGTATGAAGCTCGATTTATAAGATATTAAATCTTACAATTGTCCAAGATTGATGGCTGCGATAATCGAAAAACATTATTGTAAATTAATAAAAAAAGAATTTTTTATATAGTTTATTTGAATCAATTTACTTTATTTTATGTATCTATTATGAAAATTTCCGAGTTTATTCGGTCATTTACAACTAAAAACATGATTAATAACAGATGTTTACCACAATAATAATAATAATAAGTAACATCTTGACTTATAACAAACATAAACTAATTAGGAGTGCCTAAAATTAGTAGCGGAGGTACCTTATTTTCTTATAGAAAGCTTAAGAAAAATTCCTCTTTCCATGGTATGATAGAGAAAATGACGCTCTATCTTTTTATGCTATATGATCACTCTTCAACAAATAACATAATAATAAAATTTCGATAGAAACTATTTATGTTATCAGAAAATAAAATATATCACAATATGCAGCGTGAAAAGCTCTACAACTTACATAAGACTACTTGTTTTATTGTGATGTAATCTGTTCTTTTAAAATAAAAGATATTAGATGATACAAGAATGAAATCACCAAAAATGAGTTCATTTTGAAAACAAACTGTGCAACTATAAAAGAAGTGGTCTTATGTAAGTTGTAGAGCTCGTCACGCTGCATATCATGATATATTTTATTTTCTGATAAAACATCTTGAGTGATTGAAAACTGTAATGCGAAGCGTAGCCATTTAATCTGCTTCAATCGATGATTAAGTTTTCAACATAAATAGTTTCTATCGAAATTTTACTTTTATGTTATTAGTTGAAGAGTGATCAAATAATATAAAAAAATTGAGCAGCATTTTCTCTATCATACCATGAAAAAAAAGAGTTTTTTTCAAACTTTCTATAAGAGAATGAGGTACCTTCGCTACTACTTTTGGGTACCTCTAAGTAATATATAACATCATAGTCTAAAAAATCCAATATAAATTTTATAAGAAACATATACTGTAAGACTATGTATCTATTAACAACAAAATATCTATGAATCGTATTTTTTATCTTAAATATAGAATTTACGATTAAAAGAAATTTTCATAGATATATAAGTATATATATGAATGATACAAGAATAAATCTTTCTAATACAAATAAATGTTTAATATGGAAATATCGAATATTAATAGACAGTTTGAGTTTTCAATACATACTTGAATAATATGTTCATAGATCCCTGTATTTTTGCGTTCATTTTGTGATTTTGAGCCATTTTTTAAATGTTCTGTTTAATAATGCTTTATACGACTAGCTCAATGACGCTAAAATCAGGATTGTGGCCTGATTATTGACATAATTCGATATTATATTCTTAATTAAGACATGTACGTAAAGAGGCATGCAATGGGCTACGAGTAAATATTATTCAAGCTGTTTATCAACACTTTGTATTTTCATATCAAACTTTAATTTGTTCCTTTTTCTGAAAGGAAGGATTATACGGAGCTTAAAAATATCTTGAACGTTTGTTTGTCATAGCCAATTGGATTTCAGCATGCGCTAAACCAACGAAAAATCAGCTATAGCCCTGTGAGAAGTCTGATCGAAGGGGTAACCGGGATCGAGTTATCCAAATCTGAGGTTAGTTTATAAAATATTAATTAGTTAATAATTAATATTATTAACTTTTGAGAAAGTTCGATCAAAAGATTTTCGGGATCGAGGAATCGATTGATGTTATTAGTTTTCAAAAATTTTTTGGAATAGTTTTTTTAGTAATAAGTAGTGCTCATTCAACGGATTCGTTGATCTTTTTTTGACAGACAATTTCATCTGATTATCATTGAAAATAATTTTGGTGTTGATTACATGAAAGTTGAAAAATAAATAGTCACACTTTGGCAATGGCCGTTTTATAGAAATAGTTCTATCTGTAATTTATACATAAACAACAATTGCCGTTTTGACTCACTTCTTCATGGAAAAAACTTTATCTACTATATCCATTTTAAAGTCTATTACTAGAGAGGAATTTCTACACGATAATTTCAAAATATTATTATCCCACTACTATCTCAAACAATATTTCCTTTTAGTGTTGAACGTGATTTTGCCCAGTTACACGTACGAAGTACCTTAGTTGGTTTCAATACTTCGATATATGTATAGTTAGTGTACCATTTGATATCAGTACTCATTCTATTGATAGAAGTAGTTTTATGAAATCGTGAAGATGAGTAAACCATCGATTATTAGATATCGCCTGCGCTCATCCATAAAATAAAGTGTGAAATATATCACATAATGCTGTTTAAAACAACTCTTCTCCATTAATGTGAAAAATTTTGAATCCGATTTATCGTAGACGGCCGGTAGACAAATATTTCGAGAATTCTAGAAAAGCTTCTACAAAACATATTCGGTTTGAATCTATTGAAGGATCTTCTTCTTAATCAACCACATTGCTCCGAAGCAACATTGTTGATTGATCAGTCTTGCATTCATGTGTGCTTCTAAACTCTTATGATGTACTACTAACAAGGGAACCTCCCAAGGTAATAAAATCCTTTAGGTCCCATCTTTTGGCAATAGATAGACCTTGATGAGTTATGAAAAACCTCAAAAAGGTAAGTGCTCTTAGGTCTTTTAATCAGAGTTGTAGGCATTTTATTGAAATTTTTGCCTATAGTAAGGTAGCTACCAACATATCGAATGTCGATATTTCGAGCTGAGATTTTGTTCATAGGCAGGTCTATAGTAAGTAGAATATCCTGATCGTTTCATCTCAAAAGAATGTTTTTTTCCCGAGATACTGAAGTCTCAAAAATCATCCATATCTCACAAAAGCTGCTAGAATTTTTCGTTTTTTTTGTGACTTTGACATCTTAGGAAGAAAACATTCATTTGAGATGAAATCTTCAGAATATCCTATCTACCTATAGACCTATCTGTGGACAATATCTTAGCTCGGAATACCGACATTCGATTTACTGGTAGCTACCTTGCTTTAGGCAAAGATTTCAGTAAAATTCCTATAACTTTAGATAAAAGGCCTAATAGTACTTATCCTTTCAAGGTTTTTCATAACTTATCGAGCACCATCTATCGCCAAAAGATGGGTTCTAAAGAACTTAATCACCTAAGGAGGTTTCCTCATTAGCCATGAAAACTTTCAAAAGGGATTGATAAATTTGAAAGTTCATGATATACCTCAAAATAGTGATAGTAATACTATTTTTATAACATAATTATAGCGTATAAATACTATTTTATAGATAATTTTCATATGAAATTGTGAAAAAATTTCTTACTCTTTCAAATGAGACTATTTGAAGCTAAATAAGAAAATTTTTTTGGATAAGTAATTGTCACAATATTAGCGTATGCATTAGATAAAATATGAACAACTTGTTCTTGTTGCAGCGTTTTATTTTAATAAAGTTTTATGTTCTTGTTTCTTTTTTAAATTGTTTATACTTAATGATAGGCAAATTGAAAGAACACATGTATAAGAAAATATGAAACATTCATTTTTTTTGATAAAAAACTATAGTAGACTTAGAGATGAAGACAAGACATTTTTATGGCTATAATTAGCTGACTAGTCTATCGTAAATAGGAGTCGTTCATTTGTCCATATTCTTGTCTATTCATCGAACCTGTTAAAATTTCATATTCTTCAATATATAACATATGCATAAATATATAATTTTTGAAAGTAGTTGAGTGTACAGCTGATTAGTTTGAGTAATACATTTGAAATAAAAGTACAGAGGAAATCAGTGATAGTAGCTTATTTCTACATATTGTGCTGAAATATTCCATCTGGTGCGATCTTTGAGAACGGTCGGAATCGGTGAAGATTTTATTTTAATCTTCATAGATGAAGTGTACAGGAATGAAAGAGAAAAATTATCTGTGTCTAATGTCTTATTGGATGATGATTTAAATCGGACTGAGATTAATCGAAATTATTATCCGTACTTCAAATGGTTTGAGTGATGCAATCTTCGATCGATTTCAGTTATTTTCTTTTTATCAAAGACATTCAACTGCATTTAATGTCTCGAAACGTTATATGAGAAATCCAGGGAGAACTAGAAGCAAAACATTAGAATTATGAAAATGATAATAAACGAATGATTAAATTGATAGACCTGTGTATTTCATACTATCTAAGCAACACAAATGAAGGAAATGCACATGCACAAATATATAACAACAGACTGCCTATAAGCAAACTATCTGTATTTTGATAAATATTGTAATGAAATTTTACATAGAGTATGTACAGAAAAAAAACCACCAATAGTTTTGTAAATATTACATCTAACAGTCGAATACAAAGCGAGAAATAATTATTCCATCATTCGAAACAAGTACGAATTGTCGTTCAACAAGACGAGTAGTTATCGAAAAATAGAGGTTTTATTCCTCTTTCACTCCTATGATCCTTTCTAATCAGTCTTTCACACTGAATAGAATACGAATTGTGGAACTATGTATACCATTTATTTAGAGATAGCTTTATGAGCAAGTGAAATGATAAGAGAAAATCTTTTTAAAGAATTTCAGTATACTTTCTCATTCAATAAAATTTAATTTACGCTTACTCCTCACCCATCCTTACCTTAGTGGATACGACTTTTGTTTCACTATTTCGGAAAATCACATGAATTCTTTGTTGAATCGACATGCTGTCTTTCGTTAGAGACGAAAGAAACAGTTAAATAGGTTAATTGGTCAAACAACCGATTGGTTATCGGACGCCATTAATTCGAATTCTGTTCTGACTCTGTGAACCTCGTTCAAATAGTCTTTCTTTCTATTTGAAGCATGTCACTGTTGATATTCAGTGAAGATCTATATGTACTACAACCAATGAAAGATAAAATGAAAGTCTATTTTATCTTCCTCACAAATTTATATCATACTCACCATTACCTATTATCTTCAATAGTTCTTAATGCAAGAAATCAATAAGAAATGATAGATAAGAAATTCCGTATAGAAGCTTTGAAAATGATATTAAATAAGGAACGCGAAACGCTTGGGTATTTATTTTCTGTGTATTTCTTTTTAGCAGACACATACGAGTTCTCCTCGAAATCTGTTGTTCAGAAAAAAAAAGTTGAAAGCAACAAAATACGCTTGCTGCATCGTAATGCTTCAACGTCGTGTAGTAATGTCTTTCAGCTCATAAATTTCATTGAAGATTGTGGTGAAATTATAGAGAAGTTGGAACATTTTAAGTAGTCGTTTTGCTCTAAACTTGCCAAGCTCTTTATTGACAATTAAGTCAAGTTCGTTGAAGGATAATTGCAAAATTTTCCTTTCATATTGAGATATATAATTCAGTTTCTGCTTTAGCTGAGCATCCGTTTTGTCACATTCGTCTTTGAATTCGGAAAAGAATATTGAGTTCAAGTTCTTTTCATCACGGTCTCTTTGCAACGTATTACAGTCGTTCCAGATTCGGCAAATAATCGATAGATGATTTATCCAGTCCTGAGCGATGTACTTCATCTCGCTCGTTGGAAAAACATCAGTGCCGCCACCATCAGCACTTCCAAGCAGACAGATCATGAATGAGAACGCAAATTGTGGACCGAAATGATCGGCGCCCGTCGTGCGAATCCATCTAAAAAAGGAGGAAGCAGGCGTATTGAACGTAATGCTTGACTTCTGCACTTGTATTCGCATGTTATCTTCACACTGCTTTATGCTTGCAGAAAGAAAGAGCTTCAGTTCTCGTCGCAATTGATCTTGATCGTTCTTGCTTGCAGTTTTAATACGTG
Organism: Macrotrachela quadricornifera; assembly: GCA_022393335.1. Taxonomy (NCBI): domain Eukaryota; kingdom Metazoa; phylum Rotifera; class Eurotatoria; order Philodinida; family Philodinidae; genus Macrotrachela; species Macrotrachela quadricornifera. Next base: position 27,906 of record JAJEKB010020500.1, on the reverse strand, counting down.
GATATTGAAGGATGAAATGAATGAACTTGGACAACTGATTGAAAATTTCTTCATCGAAGTTCATATTGCTTGTATCTTCTTGAAGATCAAAAAACTTATCAATAGATATTCGCAAATAAGTTAGTGAGTCGAAGCTCTGCTTCGGTACGATGATATCGAAAAATTCGTCCACTTGATAGCACGTTATCGAAATGATCATCATATCAAAGAGAAACTGTGCACTAGCATATACGTGCTCCATATTGCTCAGCGCAATCCACGAAAACGGTATGTATTCAAAATAAGAATCCTTTTTTAAATCTTCTCGATGGAATACATTCAGTCGCACTTTCAGCAACATGGGTAAAAATAAATAACTCTCAATAAGGTAGGCATTTACTTGCCATTGTTCATAGTTGTTGAAAATGTGCAATTGTTTGAAAAATTTGGAGAATTTCACCACTCTCTCGGCTGGGATTACCGGCGAAATTGATTCAACTTTACTGTTGGGCGAATAGAGCGGGATTGGAATATTCAGAGCCGACAACACATAAGACATGCAGAGTGTTTCAATTCCATATGTGGTTTTGCCAATCCAAATAAAGTCGTTTGGTGTCAGCTCCTGAATAGTTGCAGCTGATGTAGAGATTAGATAGGCGCGTCCGCGGGTCACAGCTACATCGATCTGTGTGCGTATCAACTGGACGAACTGTAGGGAAGCAAGGTTAGCGAGTGCTATGATAGCGTAAGCCGTCTCCTCGCGACTACCATTCTTTCCCCAAGAACCTATCTCGACTGATTGTGATTGGAGGATGCGTACGAGAATTTGAAATAGTATGATCGGAATTTTATTCTTGACAAGATCCTCCGGCAGAACTCGGAACCATATGTCACTGTTGTGATGATGTAAGAGGAGGGTCAATCCTTGTGTTGCCAGCATCACTGGATACAAAAACGATTGATTCTAAATAATAGATAACTCCATTCTGATAGAGATTCGCATCAGTTAATTTGTCAGTTATTATTAGATAGCCAAAAAAAAGACGAGCTTCTCAAGATTTTTTCCAAAATATGTGTTGGATGGTGAAACGTTTTATTTTTCAAATAGTGTTTTTTTGCACGTAAGCAGTTCCCACTAAGATGCTGGAGTTAAAGCAAAATTGGATAATATCAAAATCAACTTTTATCCAATTTTGTCTGTTTCAGCATACTAGTGAAAATTTTTTTCACACGCAACACCCTTTCCAATAGGTGTGTACCAGTACAAGTAGTATACTGATCATAGACATCATGGAGAAATATATGTTTTTGACAACTTAAAATCAGAAATTCTTGTGGACAGAAGAACACTGATTATAGAAATGACTATGACACCTTACAAAAGCATAGTTTTTCCTTAAATAATCCGAGTCTGTTTATTTCCATCATTATGATATTTCGAATCCATTTTGAGCAAATAAAGTATCCGATCAATTTTATTAAAAAACATCATATTTGATTTTTCAAACTCTGTTGAATGATACTCCAAAAAACGAGAAACGAGACATCCATTAGAGTCAAAACCTCAAAGATGGGAAAATATGGTCTTTTCACGGTGAATTTGCCTATATTTGCATGGTTTTAAGCATAAATCAACTATTGCCGAAACGTCAAATTTGATCCATAAGGGCCATTTTTGAGCTCTATCCAAGGGTAGTATTAAAATGAGTAAAAAAATATGCAACAGAGAGATCAATAGCAGAAATGAGCTTTTCCATCATATCTTTTAAAAAATGCTATGATCAAGTATCTCTCAATATCAGTATTATATTGGTACCCAGTGTACTGGTACATCTCTAGTTTCAAAGGAAAAAATATTTCCCTATTGAATATATATCGTGAAGAATTTGTCCCTTTCGGAAAAAAAACATTGTATTCTGACTGTTTAGTATTAATCGACCTATTAACCAATGCAGAACTCTAAGCCGAATTTTCTAATGAATATGATAAACATGCAAAGTATACCCATTTGTCGGTTAATAACCCTTCATTTGTCCACCACGTATTACAAAGAAATGTCACTGCTTTCTCTATTTGATTGACATACTGTTCAGACACAGAAGTATGCAGGAGGGCAATCAAGACGTTGCAATTAGCAGCAAAGCTTGCATTGCGTTCGTATGGAAAGCATTGAAAATGTGTCTCGAGCTCGAAATTCTTTAAAAAAGACTCGATTGGATATTGCTCGCCTAGAAAGTCGAGAGCCACAATAGTTTTTGCGGTAGTATCCGAGTCACATACGTTTATTGAACCTTGAAGAAATTATATAGACTTAATAATATATCATAATTACTTTGCACTTACCATCTCCGGTAACACCGATTTTTCCTGCCGTCAATGCACTCTTTAGTATATCCTTGATTCGATCCAAGCGCTGTTTGTCCAGTTTTTCTACTTCGAAGCCGCTCTCGAACAAGTTACATATCGTCTTTAATATGAGAGTGAACAGTGAAGACATCGGTTATAAAATTCAGAAAACTCACCCAAGATAACTCGAAAATAGTGGTTGGCCAGACATCAGAAACAGCTCCAGTGCCATACTTTTTACACTGCTCCATGACATGTTCAAGATATTGTTCAGCTTCGTCATCCCACACAGATACATTCATGAGATAAGCAGCTGTGGATGCAGGTGAAGCCATAAAGTTGCTTGCACTTTTGAGATTGATAAGACGATCAAAGTCTATTTTACCGATGAACGCTTCGAGTGAATGATGAAACGATGTCTCGTCTTCATAGAGAAGTGACATGTCAATCTTGGCCATTTTTTGTCGATTGATAGTGAGAAGGGCATTATGCTCACGAAAATTGAAAACAATACCATGTTCCTTTTCGATTAACTCGAGCATCGTAGGAATAATAAGTTCAAAAGCGACTCGTTCCGACGACATAATGTCCCAATCATTCATCTTTCTAGTGAGAAACTTAATGGCAATATCAGCTCGATGAGCAATTTCATCTTTGCTTATCTCACAAAAACGCATCGAAGATTGATGACACTTTAATGAGAGGAGACATGCTAGACTACTAATAATTCTGTCAATATCAGAGAAATTTTCTTGCCAACCACCATCACTTGACTGCGAATTATAAATGAATAGGAACGCGTTTGGAAAAAGCCACTCTGTCTTGCCTTCGATCGATTTGCTGATCATCGAAACCCATGCTGTGTCATAGATACTTGGACCCATTGTTCCAAGACCATACTTCTCACTATATCCATCCATGAGCTTGTTCAGTAATGTATTCACTTGAGCATGCCAGTCGGTAGCGAGAGATGAAGCCGTTGAGGTAGTCATTTATTTGTTCTTCTTTATAATCTTACGCGGAAATTTACTAAAGCAAGAAGAAAAGAAATAGGAAAACAGATCTTACTATAACTAGTGGTGACATCAAAACCATTGTTTGGATATGCTCACTGATCATGTAATACTTGAACATTTACAAGAATTCCCGCAAAAATAAAGGAGTTCTTGTAAATGTTCAAATACTACGTGACCACTGAGCCCATCCAAACGAGGATTCTGGGGTCGTCACTAACTATAACGAGAAATATACTCTATACTTCGACTCCCTTTATCTATTTGTCCTTCTTTAATATTTTGATCCGCTTCTCTATATCACATAATAGAAACCGAAGACGAAGCGAATTCGAACCGAACCGATTGTGAACTTTTTTTCGAAAGATGAGTAAAAGTAAGCAAACAAAGAAGGAAAACTATTGATGGAAACAACATCTTGTTTGTAAAAATGTAACGCACTTAATAATGAACAAACAAGGTTGACTGATTGATGCTCATGTTTAATCTAATAACCGTATAACGTTTCTGTTTCTCCTTGTAAAAATTATATTTATTGCATTCATGACAATTGGTCATTTGAAAGCAGCGTAATATTTTAATGTATTGTTCTCTCCATTTCCTTATTGGTTTTTGCTACAAAGAGCAAACAAATGGTCATTTAATAGACAACACTATGTCACTTTGATAATTTTTGATCCATTATCGTTTTTTCTTGATTTTTATAATGAGGCTTTTACATATTCACGTTCTTATAAACCACTCACTTTTACTAACTACTTTAATGGGAGATAACGTCGTACTGGAAACTATTTAAAAAAGTGATATATTTTTTTATGACCAACTTCCCAAAAACGCATATATAAACATCGTTTTGTTTTTGTATTTGTTATGAGTTGAGAGAAAAACTAGTATCGTTTTATTATTGTAAAGATCATCTGCTTATACCTTCGTCTAGTCAACGAAGAATATAAGATAGATGATCAAGTTTGTATTTTCTATCGAACGGAGTGCATTCTATTGTAATCGAGAATGTCACATTTTGGACTTCTCATAGAGTTGCATGTCTACTAACCATCCTCTTCTTGAATGTTTCTCGACCAGAAATAACTTTTTAATTCCAACTCACTTCTATTTCGGTGACTTGTCAATTTAACTTTCCTATCTGTTAAGTTATTTCGATAAAATTTTTCCGAGTAGTATACGAATTAGTGGAATCGATTTTTGTATTTTATAATCTTTCTGTGAAGTCTTGCTGGTGGTTGTATACTTCCAAAGAACACGTACTTAATCATTTCCTTCTGCTACAGAATGTGTTGGAATTTGCTATTTCATATGAATGCATAGTTGTTTGTAAATATATTAGCATTATATTTTTAGCATATAAACTTTATCAGAAATGTCAAGTAACGTTCATTGGGCATCGATTCATTTATGCTTAGTCTGATGAAATATCAATATGGATATGTTTACCTATACATATAAATGTGCCTTAATGAAAGTAACCAATAACAGTAATCGAAGCTGAATAGTGCGGGGACAAAAGTGGGCAGTAGCGGCTTAGCTTCCATAGAATTTTATGAAAGTTACTACGGAAGACTAATGATTTTGCATAATTAAAAAGTTGGACGGGATGTAGGATACGAACGGAACCTCAGCCCCGTCTCTGACCAAAACCCTGGTGCCGCTACTAGAGCCGAATCGAGTTGTTGCATAATTCGATTCAATGTGATTTGGTTAAATAGAATCCAATCTAATTTGAATTTGTCTTTAGAAGGGTAGAATGAATCAAATCAAATCCGAATATAAATTTTCTTATTCGTTTGAGTTCCTTGCTCAACATTCAAATAAAATATATTTATTCTCAATCCTGAAAGAAATCAGTCAATCAGATTATTTTTCGTACAAGACTGAGAAGGAAGTCAGGAATGGTCAATTAAAACTTTTTATTTATCAACTTTTTCGGACAACAAAAGCCTTTTTGAGGAAACAACGATTTTTTATAAAGTTTGACGAAAGGTTGGAGATAGGGAAACCGAATCTTAGCTTCATTTGTTTCGCAGCAGTATTGGTCAAACAGGAAAAACTAGAATACGGCTGTTGAAAATAATAGCCTATTAGAATTATTCAGGATGAGTAGGAATAAATATACTGTCTGTGTTGTTTCACACTTTCTTTCGATCACAGAGGATGAATTCTCATAGCATTAAATAGTGATGCGTTCTACGGTGTGCTCGACTTTATCGAATTCAATCATGAAATCAAAAAAAACGCTCTGACAAAAGACACTATCTAGTTTCATCAGAGTGTGATTGCTTAGATGAAACTCACCAGCTGCCTTCAATTAGATTCATTCTCGAATATTTTTCGATTAGTCAGATCGTTTTCTCGAATCTTTTCTGGCTAATGATGTTTTTTACTTGATTTTTCAATCATTTAGATTTTTTCATTCGAATACTGCTTTTCTGAAAAGATTTATTCATAGCAAGTTGCTTGTGTGTTCGCTTATCTTCATAACCATTCAAGAAGCAGTAAACACTTAAACAAGGGAAACTAATACTTGGGGGCAACAGAGCATTGTGATGGCTAATAAATTTTCAGTCTATGTTTTCTTGAATGGGACTTGACCACTGGGTGTGAGTCGAAAACAAAAACATAGACATCAAATTGTCCCTTGTACAGGTTTACTATCTACGTAGTACGCGTTTGAAAAGAAGTTGACAGATTGTGTTGAAAACTGAGGTAGTATTTTTCTGTGAGAACCTTACGCCAGAGAGTTCCTAGTCTGCTTAAGATGAATGGTTAACAACAAAATGCAAACAGGAAAGGCAAAAGTGGCAAGTCGGGAGTGACACCCTGAAGGAACACCAACGAGGGGTTGGTTTATTTGTTTTAAACAAGAAAAATTTTTGTGAGAAGATTCATGCAATATTTCATTCTTTCATTGCGATCATACAGAAGAAAACGCATAAAATCTGTACTACGTCGGTCACACGAAAAAATCTTACAGAACTATATCAATTTCTTCTCAAATGCTTCAAGAAATTTTATTTTCATATAAACTGAGAGGAGAAATAGAGCTTTACATATCTACATCATTGGATCATTATTCATCTGATATCATAATATTCACATTTTTATGAGAACTATTTTTTATGTAAACTTAACTAATAGACGAAGCAGATTAAACAATTTCATCACTTAATATGTTGTATTAAAAAAATAAAATATACAAGCACAAAATGCAGCTTGAAAAACTCTACAATCTACAACATAAAGTTTATTTTAATTGTTTACCTTTGTTTTCAAAAAACAAAAGTAAAATCCTGTGCGATCAATTTTAACTGTATCGAAAAAATCATTTTTCCTTATTGGATATATAAAATAAATTGTTCTTTAGAAATCCTAGAGCTTTTCAAGCGAAGTCTTGTATATTTTGTTTTTTAATATAACGTATTAAGTGATGGAATCATTTAACTGCCTTACTCATTAGATAAGTTCACATAAAAATAGTTCTTGTCGACATCTGAATATTATGATATTAGATGAATAATAATCAAATATTGTAGAAATGTAGATGTTTATTTTTTCTCTCAGTCTATATAAAAAGAAAATTTCTTGAAGAATTTGAGAAGAAATTGATATAGCCCTGTAAAGACTTTTGGTACGGCCTAACAGCAAAATCCGCTAGCGGTTAATCGGCATGGTTGAAGCTGAGCATACAAATTCTTGAACATAAAACAATCAATCTTACTCATTTAAAGTGTTTATATAGGTTTTCGTATATTCTGCGTCAATCTATGTCATTTGTTTTTCTTAATTACGAGATTTTGTCGCTTAACGTATGTCAAAAATGGAAATATTATTTAACATAAAAGCAGGAGTGCCAGCTTTATATACAAATAAACATTGCCATTTTGATGTTCTAAAGCGATATTTTCAAATATGAAACCAAATTTGAGCGTGTGGGAAATTTGTTTCTCAATTCATGTCTGTAAGTTACTTTGGGTTTTTCTAAGTAGCTCGTTTATTTTTCAAGATATATAAATTTTCTTTTCATCAAAAGATATTTTTGATTCTCAGCTACATAATTTTCGCTCACAAAATTCATTATTACGGATAAGTTTGCAGGATTTATCACTTCTTTCGTATCTACTAAGAGCCGAGGTCCTTTTTTGTTTATGTGTTACCAATCAATATTTTACTTATAAAACTTAAATGAATGGACGGTTAAGACTCAAACTTCCAAATGTTATAGAATTTACCTAGTTACATATCTCTTAAAAATTACAAGTCTCTTCCTCTTACTGTTCTCCATACACTTTCGTTCAAAGTTGGAAAAATGTTAGTGCATTACCTGTGTTTTGTATTATAAGTATTGTTAAAACATATTATGAAATGATTTGTTTAAATAGTGTAGATAATTTTGTACCGAAAAATCGTTTTTACCTGGATAATTGAAATGTGATATATGCACGTTTTCATGAAGAATATTCTTTTCTGTTTTTTTTGTCTAGTGTAAACAAGTTGATAAGCGCAGAAATACATCATTAACTTTGACGAATATAAATAGATGATGATGAGGTAAAATCATGATATAAATATTCTTTGTGTATGAGGTATATGGACGTAGTGAAGAAAAACAAAAATTATAGATAGTATTCCATACAATAATACAATCTTATTTTGAATTATCAGTACAATTGTAGCATATGAATACATATATAAAAATCAAATGAATCATGAAAAAAGTGATTATAGTCAATGAGTCTTATTTATACATTTTGCGTTGATTTAATAAGTTATTATTAGTTACGATTCAGAAATTTTTTTTTTCTTTTACTAATTTTCGTATGACAAGGATGGCAAAAAAATCGTATACTGGATTGTCCATAAGTAAAGATACAGAGAAAAAATAAAATATCATCATTGTAGCTCCAACAATCGGACTAATTTTTTCATCACTAATAAAGGCATATCCAAACTTTATTTACATAAAGACAAGCTTAAGAGGCGCTTTTTTAAGAAAATTATTTTTTTCCTATTTGAGAAAAAGTAACATTCTTTTGTTGAGATAACTAATAATACTTAATATAGTATCTCTCTAAGCTTGTCTTTATGATTACAAAGCTTGAACATGTATTTACTAGTGGTAAAAAAGAATCAGTCCTTTTGCTGGAGCTATAATAGAGATATTCAATTTTTTCTCTGTTTCTTTACTTATGGGCCATCCGGTATAACCAGTGATAATCAAAGTCATTTTTATTCATTAGTTCAATAAGAAACAACTTCAACATTCTATTGATTTATTAATATATTAAATACGTATGGTTATGGTTATTACGGTAGAAGTTGTGCTAGAGAATTAGCATCTGATATGTGGATTCAACGAAATATCCTTAATTGATAAAACAATAAGCATATTGTTATTTTCCATTTAAAATATCAGGGATTGACTGTTTAATTATCTGTTGTTTTAATTTATGTTCTCTTGATGGATACTATGATAATATGATGGGTGGAGATTCAAATCCAACATAAGGACAAATTTATGATGAACTTCCTGGAGTTGGAGGCTATCGTGATGGATATAGGTACTACTAATGAGGTTGATAATACAATTACATCATTTTCAACTATATTTTTCTCAATAATAAAGTAAATAAATATATAACTGGTTCTTGATTTTCTTCTAATAATAATCTCAAGGATGATATGATTATTACATACTATTGAACAAATATTTCCACATATCTGTTGTACTTGGCGAAGTTTTTCATCAAATTTTATTCTTATGAAATACAACATGTGGCTGCCGAAAACATTGATTTTATATTTAATCATTTTTTTATATGATCTCCGATGGACAAAAAATATCCAAATTTGAAAATATAATAAGATTTTTTTTGCAATTTTAATGTTTAATTTTATAATCAAAAATAAAGACATTATTCAAGAACGAAACTAACAGATATTAATTATTTTTATTAAAAACCACTTTTTCAATGATTCTTAAAGAATACAATTAAATTTATTCACTTACTTTCTTTGCCAGTTATCTAGTGATTAATAATATCTTTACATTTCTTAAAAAAATGACATAGTTAGATCATTTTTTGTATTAATTACAAAATCTATTTACGAAATAATTGATGAATGGATGGAAAAAGGCAGAAAAGAAAAATGTCGAAAGCTAGAAGTGATGAAAATAAAAGTAAATCGAATAAAGATCTTCTCTACTCTCATTCTCACCCTCATCATTACTTACATTTATTGTTTTCGATATTTTCCCTTTCTGCCTTTTCTCATCATACCCTTACGAAAATGCTCTGTGACAAATATCTTTAGGCACTCGTTTTTGATATCAATTCTCTTTTTAAGTTGATAATGTATTGGTGACCGGACTGAATGTCGCGGACAAATGGCTGCAAAGATAGAACGTCGTAGGACATAACGTTGTAATTATAAGATAGTGTTATTTTCAGGCAATGTTTTCGTGAAATATACTATAAATGAATGTAAGAGAGTATAGCTTACTCTGACATAAAAATTAACTCAAAAGAGTCAAAGCTAATCAGGTTATTGATTAATATCTATAGAATAGAACAATCAACCACAAAGAAAAAGCTCATTTTTTTAATTAAGGATAATCCGCTTACTTAATTGAAATCTAAACTGATTAATCTGTCTAATTGACTCATTCAAATAAATATATAGAGGAGCAATCGTTTCAGTTGCTGTCACTCCACTAAAGTACAAGGAATGTCAAACATTGGAACACTCAAGTCTCAAAAAAGGGAACCCATGGTTGTTCATTGAGGTTTTATTTATACATTAGAATGGAAAACAGCGGTAAAATGTATTTTGTAGGTGCTGGAAGAAAAAACCAATATTAAATAGTGAATTATAGAATGTATATGAATGTATCATTACTAATCTTCCGCGATCGAGTAATGGTAGGGAAGCATGGCTAGAGATGAAATTCTCTTGAAGATACACATAAGGCTATGGTATTATAGAGTAGATCCTTTCCCTTGCAATTAACGATTGATGAAGATTGATTCAACTAGCATCATCTTACTCCATCACCTTCAGATCAAAGCAGACTTAATAAAATTTCATTGCTTTTTCGATTATTCATTTTTTCGACTTTAAAATTATTGAAGATTTCTACTTTATCATAAGAAATTCAAGGATATGATATCATCTTGTTACAAGACCTTCTGAATATTTTATGTTAATACCATTTTTCTCAGATTGGATATGATCTAATATTCTATCCTTTGATCTGGAAAGTAGAAATAATCACACATTCTTCGTTCTTGTCCAACTTAAGCTCTTTTATTCATCGAATATGGTTACAAAATGTAAAGAAGAACATCACTACATGTAATGCACAAAAAAGGATCAAATTGTACATGTCGAAGTTCATCTTTCCATGTTCCATATATTTAACTGAAGTTATTTTTTTCCTTGATCTTGTCAAAAATGGTTTTTGTCGATCTTACCTACAAAACAAAGTATTATTCTTCGAAAAAAAAAATAAAAAGTTTGATCCATACCGCACATCGAGTTTATCAGATCGTCAACACTATTGAAATGAATCTTGTTCATTTCCATGGACAAAGAAATTTCGACCAAACGTTGACCATCCTCGATCTGAAGTACGGATTTGTTTGAATGCAAGCAAAAGAAAAGAATTACTACATACATGTTTATCATGCTTAGAGAGAAGAAGACACAATTGAAGCAGATGAATAGCATCTGACTTGGAAATTTGTTCTGTATCACCGACATTGACCAAAGTTTTAATATCTCGTAAAACTTGAAATATTTCTAAGTAATCTTCTGGATTCATCTAAGGAAAAGAAAAATATACGATGTGGATCAGTGTCAATTCTTACAATACGAGAGAGATCAACAATTTTCTTTTTTTTATCAATGATAATGAGTGTTAGTCCTTTATCTTATCTATCATTAACCTATTGTTGACCTAAGTTTTTTTCTTTTTTTTCTGATTGACGTGACCGTCTGATTGGCTTATTGTATCGAACAGTCAATAATTCAAGATAATCGAATATCTTACCAACAGTTTTGCTTTTGGAAACATTTTCAACCACCAGAACCGCTTTCGACAAGAAAACGAACGACTATAATACAGAGATGTCCATCGCGGCTGAGAGTCTGCCGCTGCCGCGGCGCCACTGCCATGACGGCAGCACCATGGTGGACATCTCTGCTATAATATCTGCAATGGAGACAAAATCTGTTGATACTTAGGTCGAAGAGAACAGCGCCGTAAACGGCTTTAAACGGTGGGAAAACGTCGCCCTAATCCAATAACCTAGAAACGTATAGAAATAAGGCGAAAAACGGCCCGTAAAACGAGACGACGGAATACAGTGAAAACTAATGCCGTATTGCATCGTTTTGTAGCCGTTTCCGGTGGTTGGAATCGATGCGCTGGGTACCCATTCGATGTGAATCTGATCAGTAAAGATAGAACGATAGGATGATGAATCACTATAACTCTCTTTTATCCTCTCATAATGAACGAAGTTTCGAAAAGAAAGAAAATTGAAACGAATGATTTTCTTTCAAAGTGCATAAGTGTGTTTAAATTAAATCAAATATTCGAACACTAATAAGAAAATAGTAGGTTAAGATTAAGGTTCTTCTTTAGAATATGCATACGTCCTACACATATTGGCTAGCACTACAATGACAGAGAGTGAAGGGTTGTATATAATCTGAAGAAGTACCAAGATACATATAATGATAACATCTAGAGTTGATACATCGTCAATTCGAATAGAAGTCGCTAACGATTTTTAACAACGATCCTTATTCACAATTCGCTTGTTTGCCACGAACATAAATAAAAAATGGCCACAGATTAGCTTATATGTTGCTAAGAGCGGTCTTTTTTTCGATCGTTTCGCTAGAACTCTAGCGAACCGGTTGAAAAATAAGAGAGAAAATGCTTGAAAGAAAAAACTGCTCTTGGTAATGTATAAACCTAGTCTGCAGTCATTTTTCATATATATTCGCGACCAACGAGCGAATTATAAATAAAGCTCATTTGGTTAAAAGATAAATCTTAATTCTGATGAAAAATATTTGAGGAAATTTCTTGAAAAAAAAGAGACAAATTATTAAAAGATCAAAATTGAACTAAATTGCTCGTTCATTTTTTTATTATGAAAAAGAAACCTTTTTAATTTTATCATGAATTTTATAATTCTAATCACAACCTCTTGGAACAATTTTCGAATGAGATTTCGTGGATCTAATTGACCATCTGTTATATATATGATTTGAGAATATGTAATGATGAAATTCGTGATGAAATTTATTGCTATTCATTAGCAGTTGTTGACTATAGAAACATTATTATTTAATATTTTATTAATTATCAAAAATGATTATATATTTTTCACTTTTTCTAATAAATCTAATTCTATCGATATTATAACTCCTCATTTATTTATATAATCATACTTTAATAGAACAAATAGACTCATTAAGTTCTTATATAATAAATAGTTCGAAGTTTTGTTTTTAGTAAGTTAGATTAAGTCGTATTATTTAATTTGCTAAAAAGAATTTATAATTATACGTAACAGTGACAAAAATCTTAATTAATATGAGATCAATCTATTTATTTAGAAAAATCAATCAAAATAGAAGAGAGATATTGTTATATATAATCTTTTGTAAGATACAACAAGTAAAATTTTTCAAACAGTTTTTCATTGATTTATTATATTCGTGTCAAGAGAATGTAATAGATTAAATATCAATACTTGTGCAATTCTAAAAAGAATTAATTTTTTGATTGAAACATAAAAGAGATCGGTTGCACAGTATTCCCATATTAATTGAATAGTATGTGGTCTAAAACTTTAGTTGATTGATGATAGACTACATTTAAAGTAAATAAGTCCCGATATGTTTAAATAGAATATTTTTCTAATCCATAAAAACTTGAAAACATGTGTTCTTTCATACAAAATAGATGAACTAACAATGCAACATTAGAAATATTTCATTGTCTGTCAGAAAGAATAATCAATGAACAACAGTATTGATTTGCTTTAATAAATAGTTGACCAACGATTGTATGGTGAATATTGCTCATATGTATTTCGACAAAGTTAGGGGATTGATTTCTTCACTAAAATACGAAGGTTATCAGGAAATATTTTTCTGGGTGTAAGAAAGATTAATAGAGACGAACGTGAGTGAATAAATGGCATACAAGATGAGAATATGGTTTACTTCAATATTTGAATAGATTAATTTCTGAATAAATTATATAATTTTCTTATAAAAAATGTCAATTTCAAGAGAATATAAAATAAATTTAGTATAAAGATTTATTCAATAAGAAAGAAAGAATTTATTTTAATAATTATTGTGAAAATAAATTGATGATATGAGTTAGTATCTGATCAGGAAAACAAGGTAAAGAAATTCATGATAAACAACTTCATCTTCTTTAGAAACTTTTTTCATTTCATTAACAACTAATTCTAAAGCTTCTTCAGTAATATGTATATCATAATTTGATTCTGTTGGTGATTAATGTTTTAATTTCTAATTCTGATTGATAAACTTGATTTATTGTTCGACATATATTTATTGTTTCACAGTCAAAATAAGGATGATCAACTAAATGATAAACAATTATTCCACTTGACTTATCATTAACAATTCTTTTAATTCTTGCCGTCCACTAACTATTTTTAATATATGATTATCATCTTTTTCTAATATTTCAATCTAGCGTATTCCTTCAACATATCTTTCTGGATATTCAGTTTTATCTAATAATTTTTGTTAAACAACTTCAAAACAAGCATTTGTAAATACTTTATATTTATATTCATGCATTTTTAATTATAGTTTTTTTTTTATCAACAATCAATCAAATAAAAAAAATTCATTCGCTTTTTATACAGATATTAACTGATCCAATCATTTATCATACCAAAACTTTAAATCCTTCAAATTAACCATCTTTGGATATTCTTGAAAAGTTTGTAACAGATACTTTGAAGTTTCTATGAAATAGAAGAGAAAGCTACAAACAAATTTCTATTTTACTGAGAATTAATAAAACATGGATTTTGGACTCTTCTTTGGTTTATTTGATATAACTTGTTATTATCTGTTAATATAATCATCATTTTTGATTGAAAATGATCGAATCAGTTCAAAAATTCTCATATTAGATACATAAAATAAAACAAAGATTACATATTTATTCAAAAAAAATTAAAATAATAATTATAGATGAAAAGATATTTTCATTAATATTATTAAGTAAATTCAAATTTTATATTCATTTTTTCATAAAAGAAAACTAAAAGTATTTTTTCCTCTAAATTAAATGTTCAATCTAATAACCTTACCTATAAAATAAGTTAATGAGTAAACAAAAAAATGAAAACATTCTTTCTTAGCTTAAGTACATTTATTTCATAAACTATATTAATCAGTAACATAAATAAAATATTTGCTTATTCGAACTAATACCAAAATTTGATCTATAGATAAGATAGAATATATTTTATCAATTTGAAAAAAAATTCTTTCACGTCATTTGATAATAAAATACCATTTATTTCAAAACAATTTGAATTCATTGATAAGCATTGTTGTAGGAGTTAAACAGAATTTTAAACAAAAATATTCAACATTTATTCACGCATTATGTTAGTATAAAAAAGTTGATAATAAGCTTTGATTTCGTTTCATTTTTTATTTTGTAGTATACAAGACAAATGCGTTTACAAGTTAGTTTGAATTTATATTTATTTTAATATGTTATTATTTTTTTGTTAAATTTTATTTAAAGCATTTGGGTTTCTTGTTTCTATTTATATTTATCCATGAACATCAATGTGATGGTAAGAAAGATTAAATTAAATGTATATTATATTCATTAAAAAATTTCTAATATAATTTTCAGATGGTTATGGTGGAGATGGATATGGAGCAGGTAAATATAATTAATAATTTTTTTAAAATAAATTTCTTTCTATTTTATTTCAGATGGATACGATGGATATGATGGATATGATGGATACGGTGGATTTGATGGTTATGGAAGTAAGCATGAATAATAATTTCATTTTCGTAAAAACTAAATTTCTTTTATTTAGCTTATGATGGGTATGGATACTGTAAGTATGATTAATAAATTTTGTTTAAAATTAATTTCTTTTATTTAGATGATGATACAACAACATCAGCTTCAGGTTAATACAACTGATAATTTTTCTTTTTTTTATTTTTGTTGAATCAATTTCTTTAATTTAAATACAGGTACAACAACTACGGTTTCAACAAGTAAGTACAAATGTTAAGATTTTAAAAAATTAATTTGTTTTAAATTTTAAGCAACTTCAAGCGCACCTACCTGGGATTGGAATTCACGTTACCAAGATAATATGACTTCGTATGATTATGCATATCAAAACAGAGGATCATATCGTAATAATGATTATGATAGAAAGAATAATTATGATAGAAAGAATAATTATGATAGAAAGAATAATTATGATAGAAAGAATGATTATGATAATGATTATAAATCTTCGGAATATCGAACAAAACGACGTGTATGTATCTTTTTTTTAATAATAATTATAGAAATTACTATTTTTCGGGTTTTATTTCTAGCGTAAATCACCAGATTCCGTTGGTCACATGAATGTGTATTTACGTGAACCATCATATGGTGGTAAAAAACATTCACCAAAACGATTTCGTTTTCCTGTTGCTCGTTATAACCGTCGTCGATTTCGTATGATTTTGTTTTTCTTTATAAATTAACTATAAATATATTTTTTTTCTAGCAACATTCGGTCCACTTATTAGTTTTCTTCCATGGTTGCCAATCTTTGCTGATCGTTTAACACGACAAACAATCATTTATTCGCCAACAGGCGGCAGTAAATATTTTTCTTTTATTTATTTTAATTAAATTTTATTTTCTTCTATAGTGTATATTCTTCCACCAGTAATTAATTTTTATGGAAAACTTTTCTCAGTTGCTGAACTTATTGCATCAGGTTATGCTAGTTTAATTAGTACTGGTGCTCCACCACCACCTGCTGTCAATGTTGCACCATTCGTACAACAGGGCCCAGGTAAAATGCATCTTTTCAATGAAATTTAAATAATTATTCATTTCTCTTTATATAAATAGTTGTTGGTCCTGGTCTTCCAACTGTAAATACAGATACTGGCAGTTTTAATGGAGGTGTTCAAACAGATTTTCGTGAATTTCCTCTTCCAAAATACGCAAGAGTACTTGAAGAAACTGATGCTTTTGAACAATCAAAACAAATCGGCAAATCACGTTCCAAATCTAATTCAAAATCATATTCCAAATCAAGTTCTAAATCAGGCTCAAAATCACATTCCAAAGATTACTATTCAGATTGAGATTCAAAATATGCTGATATTATTGTATAAGATAATATTTAACTATAAATGCATATGAAATATCATACATCCCAGTTTAAGTATTCATATATGCATGCACTTCGTTCCATTTTTTTTCTCTTTTCTTGTCAATTTTGTACTTCCTTCTTTCAATACATTAATAAAAAATGAGCAAGTATAATGAAAAATAAATATTCTTCATATTTGATAAAAAATTGAAGAAATAATATACATCTGATCAAATGTTTTTACACTATGCTAAAGTATGATGATTTGATTCCAAAATTGAATTTATAATAATTGGTTGAAAAGTAATCATCAGAATTTTATGAAAAAAATATATGATTTCTTTATGTCAATACAAAAAATAAAACAAAAGTTCGTGTTTAGTTTTTAATTCTAAGAAACAAGATGATTCATAAGTCTACAGAGCCTTTTAGAAAAAAAAATCGTTCGTTATTTTTTATAACAAATTATAAAATATTCAGGCTTTGACATGCAATCTTTTATAATAAAGTAAATATTACCTTAAATTTTCATATCTATATTCATAGTAATGAGAGAGAGATAATAGTTATTATTTTGAAATTTTTTTCCCTCGTAATCGAATAACAAAAAAAATCACCATGAATATATATTCAAAGAATGGTATAAGTCGGAATTATATTCAATTGTTAGTTGAATATTTATAGTATATCTCTACATATACTTGCAATATTGATTATTCAAATCTAAACTTATGATCTTTTGTCCATTATCTATTTCTAATAAACTTCCAAAAAAACACAGAAAACTTTTTAAAAAAAGCTTAACATTACATGATTTACATGAAGAATGAAAAACAAATGATATTGCTGATGGACTCTAAATTAGTAATTGTTCACTATCCCAAATAAAGCCTAATTTCATCCGGTGCATATAAAATACAAACAAAGAAGACATATTTCAGAAGCAAGAGAAACACTGGAAAGACCAAGAAAATCAACATTAACATTGCTGGTCAAATATATACATTGCTTATAAACTGATATCTTGGTTTTTATTTTTGAAGCATGAAAAAAAAACTTTTCAAAATGTTATTTTTCATATTTCGCTTATTCTTAGCAATAGGAAGATGTACATGCCTTGTGATAAAGAGTTAGATGTTGAAGTTTGAGTGGTTTTGGATTTGTTATAATCAAGAATAAACAATTTTTTGCTAACAAAGTCTAAGACTTATGGATCACCATATAATAAAATACATTTGAGAAAAACAAACTTTCAGATAAGTATGATTAGATGAGAGTAAATTATGGAAATATTTTTTACTAAAAGAAAAGAATCATTTGTAACATCTCTTTCTCTTTTTCTTTTATTGAAGATAAAAGCATTTGATATAAATAATCAGTATTTAAAAAGTTCGAATTGTTTGTTGATTTCGACAATTTTAATGATAAATTTTCTTTGAGTAAAAGAATTTATTCATCATATAAATGAAGATAACTAATAAAATAAACAACGAGTTTTAAAATATGAATCCAAAATGATTCAATATATCAAAAATATGATACATTGAAAAATGACCTTTTTTTCGCTTTAATAAACATAAATAATGTTTGAATAATTACAAAAATGTTTAAAAAAATCTATTTATTATATTATTTTCACTGTTCTGATTTTGTTAATGAGAATACAAATAGTGTAAAAACTTAAAATAAATACTTAATTACAGTCAATTGTACTAAAGAAATTTGTATGCGTAATTCATTAATCTTCTTTCTATTTTACACCTAATGTAAAATCTTAATATGGTTCGAGAAAATATTTCTTCTTTTCATTTAATGATTCGATTAATATATAGCTGAAGATATTATTAGAAAATGAAATACATATGTGCGAAGTTACAAAAGTTTAAAATGATAAGAACAAGAGAGAAATATTTAAATAAAATTCGATTTTTATGTTATACATGTTCGATTAGAATTAACACTTTTAAATTGAGATTGTTTCGATTAATTAAGATCATAAAAATAAAAAAAAAGCTGTGTTAAATAACAAATTTAATCATGCGTGCAGCATTTAGTGCTTTAAAATATAATGGAAAAGACATTTGTGAGAATTATTAAATAAAAATTGTTTAGGCTACCTCTCATTTGCGAACATAAAAAAAATTGAGGTTTAAATTTAATAAGTTCTTTCAAATTTTCGACTGATTTTCGAGTTGAATAATTGTTAAGTTTAAAAAACAATCGAATGTTTTTAAATCTAATTCTGTAAACTTTTAATCGTATAAAATATTTTCATTTAAAATTTTTTTAAGTAGATTTCCTGCAATTTATAGGGGACGTAAGTTATTAATCAATATATATTTTTAATAAAGTAGATTTCTATAATTTGTAGAGCACGTGACTTAATGGTTATAATTGATTGTTTTAATAATTACAATAGTCTGCAATTTGTAGAGGTCCTAAGCTATTTATTAGAATAAATTTTTAATACAGGAAAATTTTTGTAATTTGTAGAGGACGTGAGTGATTGATGAGAATAATTTTTTAATTGTACAAAGGTTTGTAATTTATAGAGATCATCGTGAATGTAGAGATAAACTTAAGTATTTTATGTCTACGAAAGAGAGAGTGGAATATTGTGGAGAGATTATAAATAAATGAAATGATTGTGAATTGTTGAAGAAGTAATACGACTATAGCTCGAGCAGGGATCGTGAATGTAGAAATAAACTAAAGTACGTTGTGTTTATGTGAGAGAGATCTTAATATTTTGGAAAGATTTCTGATGAAGAAATGACAGTCTATTATTGGAATAGTAATACCACTATACCTTGAGCAAGGGTCGTGAATGTAAAAATAAACCAAGGTTTTATGTCTACGAGAAAGACCAATATTTTCTAATAATTTTAAGTCAATTAAATGATTGTCTGTTATTCAGGTAATGATACTACAATTGCACGAGCAAGGGTTGCTAATGCAGGAAGTTACTAAAGAAGTAACATCTTAACAACGACGAAGAACTCTTAACTAAGTTTTATTCAGATTTATTTCAACGATTCGGTATTTGTTTATCCCGCTAAAAAAATTCTGTCGATTACAGTTTGAAGTTTTTATAATCTGGATATTTACATATAATCTGATACTTATATGTATCGGTACCAACGATGATATAGGTTTGGTTTGATTCATAATGACGTTATGAGTGTTAATAGAATTGAAATGAACTACATTCCCAATCTCGTTGTCTATTGTGAATAAAAGCTAAAGCACCTCGATTAATTAATTATTGTCCATTCGTTATTAGATTCCATGTTGTGGATGATACAACATATGTTAGTCGAATCTCAAACAGAAATTAATTAAAAGCGCTAACAATAAATGCTCTCTATTTGTAATTTAGCGAACTCTACAAATTACAATAAATTTATAGTCAAAAATTGAATAGATCTATATGGAGCGCGCTCTACACATTGCAGTAAATAAGACGAAAATTGAATAGCTTTATATGTAGCGAACTGTATTTTAAACTCACAAAGATGTTCAATATTAATTTAAGTTTGAATGAACTTTAAATTTAAAATTTTGTTTTAGACTTTAAAATTAAATTATAAAATTTTAAATTAATATTTATGTTCATGTTCGCAAATGAGAAGCTACGATTGTTTATACGTTGATCGAATTACGAGCTGCACCAAGAAGCAGATCTCGAAATAGGTCATCCAGCTCAAAGAGTTCTTTCTCTGGATCCACCTGACCCGAATGCTGTATCTTTTTTATGAATGTGTTCTCACTTAAGAAAATAGAAAACTAATTTCAAAATTCTTGTATAGGTTATACACCTTGCAACTAATAACAATCAAAAAGTTTTACTATGTAAATATTGTGAGGTTTCTTATCCAAACACACACAAGATCAAGTAAACTATAACCTGCATGAAATTGCATGAAGATTATTGGAGTGGAATAGTATTAATTGTATTCTAAACTTAACAGTGAGACTAGAAATAGTAATCAATTTGACTCTTCGATATTGATCAGAAAACATTTTATTTGTGAAATATTTTTGTTAATAAATAATAGTCTTCAAAAGGTTAGATTATTGATAAATATATCTTACTATTTCGCTTCAGTAAGTAATTCGATATATATCTCGTGCTGTTCTTTTCAAGTGTTAAATTATCTGACCTTATTTAATTTGTATTTAATATAATAATAAACTTTTTACAATGTTCTGATAAATTATTTCTGTGATTATTGATTTCCATCTTGTAGAAATCTATTTATGAACAAAATTACTTATAATAATAACATGATAAGTCCGATTGCAGCAGTAAAACGTCACTCAATTTTCAGGCCTACTCAGTATAGGAGGAAGACGCATTGTATAAACTGCAGTTAGTTGTACTTCATAACAAGAATCTCAAGTTAAACAAAATAATGTTATGAATAAATTTCAAATAACAATATCAATCATCTTTTTTTTTCTTATCGCGTCAGTTTTTAATCATTCGATGGGTATTCATCAGTGTTCTAGTTCATAGATAAAATAAAAAAAACAACATTCCATTCTCACTCTATATAAAGAAAGATTTATCTTTTCAATCAACTGATTCAATGATCAGTATGAAAGAATATACAATATTCTTCTTTGTATTTATTGTGGCTATTTCAACAGCTGTTAATATAACTAACAGTAATAAAACATCATCAAATGGTAATGAATTAATTGGAAATAATATTGATGATGATGAAAGTTTTTATATAATCGATATGTTGTTAGTAGCTGATGGAGTATCTATTCCAAAAGTTGGGTAAATATAATGAAATTTTCTATTCTTTCTATTTTTCTTTTCTTTGTAGTCAAAATGATACAGGTTTATCAATACGTTTAACAGCTCGTGATGGTACATTAAGTCCTTGGCATCGTTTATATACAAATGAAGAATTAAATAATTTTGGTCAGCGTACTTATATTTTACCTTCAACTACACATAATTTAGGTATTATTTCAAATATTTCTATTCGTATTGATAAAGCAGAATTAGCTGTTTCATCAATGCCTTATTATCTTTGTATTCATGGTACAATAAATAATAGTACAGTTAATGAAAAATGGAGTGGTTGTACTTATATGCAACCATTTGTAGGAAATAAAAATGGATCTGAACAACAATATCCATTACGTGATGTTAATGGAAAATTAATTTAAATATTTCCATTTTTACTTTTGATAAAATATCTAATAAATACAAAATTAAAATTTGATTTCAATAATTAACTTCTACTTTCGCATCTAATTGTTTTAATTATCATTTTAAAGATTTTCTTGCATCCATCACTTTTCCTTTATAATATCTGCTATTGCTATATAGCTAGATTTTCAAATAAATTTAACATATAATCAAATATATGAAGATTTTATAAGGTGCACGAAAAGCAAAATTTCAGCGAGAATTTTTCTTTTCGAGATTTTATATACTATTCGATAGAGAATTTCACGGTTAGCAATATTATGTAACTCATTAATTTTTGAAAGGCTTCCTGCCATTCGAAAAAAAAAACTCAATTTGTCATCTATGTTTTATAAAGTGAAGTTTTTCAAATTTGTGCCAACTTGGATTGTTCAAACTACCATATTCTTGTCAAGCTTTGAAAACTGAATTAGAAAATGGTCTGAAAGCCGTTTTAGTCCTAAACGTCTATTTACTAAGGCTGTCAAAAGTGAAGTGACCGAAATTCTTTCATCCATTACTGTAAACTTTTCATAAGCTTTTTTCTTGGGATACTAGAGTCAATATTTTCACATAAGCCACTGACGAATCATACATCGTTCGATGCAGAATTTCATATTCTATTCAATCGTTTGTTAT
This sequence comes from Macrotrachela quadricornifera, assembly GCA_022393335.1. Taxonomy (NCBI): domain Eukaryota; kingdom Metazoa; phylum Rotifera; class Eurotatoria; order Philodinida; family Philodinidae; genus Macrotrachela; species Macrotrachela quadricornifera. Next base: position 5,275 of record JAJEKB010020500.1, on the reverse strand, counting down.
TTATCTATGTAAAGGTCTTTCATTGTCGGACGAGTTGCCTAAAAGTCCAACAAAGGAAAATTTTGAAAATAATACTTATGTCGATTTGTCTGAGAAGATGAGACATTTGTGAAACTCATTCAGCAGATAGTGCTCAACAAGTTCTATCTATTAATGAGTAATTCATCAGGAAAATATTATTCTGTCCACGACTAAAATCTATCGAAACCTTAAAAATCTATTTTTGTTAAAAAGTAAATCCGATGATAATTCATCTTAGAAAGTAAGTCATTTCTGGACTTCAACCAACAGAAAAAGCTCGAGGAATCCTATTGAGTGATGTATGATTAATCGGTAGCTTATATGTTCAAACAAATCCTTCAGAAGATTAGTGATCAAGAATTTTTAGTTTTTTTAAGATTTCCTAGGTTTTCGAGATCAAAGTTTCCTTTTCATAATATTTAGTCGTGCAAACTGTATACTATTCGATAGAGTTTGAAATTCTACATCAATTGATATACAAATTGCTAGAGGCTTATGCATTCATGTGAATCATCATGAGTTGAATGCAAAATGTTGTTTTATTTCGATAGCCGGAATGGCTTATTTTGAGTTTTAATTTTCTTTTATGACTTAGTCGCTCAGGCGAATAGCCGTGGAAAATATTCGAATCCTCTGCGAACTTTCCTTACGTTATAATTGATATCTTTTTGTATGTCTTGAATTAGCATTAACCTGTTTTTCAAGGCTCTCCTTTTTTAAATAAAAGTTAAGTGAAAAATTCAATGCTAAGTCTTTTATATTTAAACTCGAAATAAATAAGTTTCTTTTTCTAAGGGAAATACTAGAAATCGATACGTAAATAAATAGTTTTTGCTAAGTGACACAAATATGTCAGTAAAAAATTTAAATGTACAGTTATTGTATTAATAAGGGCTTTGTTGCTTTTCATAATCGCCCTCATTTTCGTTTTTTATTCAATGATATATCTCTTGCTGGTGGAGATGATTTGCAAATAAATTCTTTCATAAGCTAAAGGATGACAGAGTCCGTTTTTTCCATTCTGATGCATTGTCAGGTAAAGTTACTGTTCATATTCCAAATTGAAGAACATCTATTTTCTTCTTTCACATTATTGTATTTCATTTGTTGGGATATTTTTAGTCTCACCAACTCATATATAGGAAATTGTAAAACATTTTGTTGTAGATGGTGTTTATAATATAGATATTGAGGATTTTGTAAGATAAAATATATTAATACTTTTTCCAAGTGAAATTGTTGATTCCGTTGAAAGTAATATCTGATCTATTTGATTTTGATTATGAAACTTGAATCATTCATTGATATTGTTACCATTTGTTCTTGAAATATTATGAAAAATCATTTTCTCTTTTGCTTCATTTCTACATAAATAAAGCTAATGCATTCCAAAAGATTATTTTTGATTAGCAAAATTCTAGTTTGTTGATGTCATTTAATATTTTATTTATTACATCAACAGTTTTTACTAGTATTGGGCTTTTTATTCGTACTTTGACTAACATATGCTCAACATGTTACAATTTTGTATATATACAGAGTATCTCAAAATTTCGTACTATATACTGAGCCTACAATATATTCATAAGAGTAACTTCAATATTCCTTTTGATCATTTAATAGAATAAACAAACATATTTTCCATCGCATTATACTATGCTCGATAAATTCACCATATTTTTCAAATAGCACTAAAATATGAAAAACGAAATCTTGAGGTCAGATTTTTCTCACAACTCAGAAATTAATCAAATAAGACAATTCCTGCAAATCAGTGTTTATCATGCTAATATGATGGTACAAAATGCTTCACTTAGTTTCTATCGAGTGATTAATACTCTATCTTCAAGAATGTTTCACAATAAAAAAAGATAATTGAAAGAACATAAAGTTCAGTTATCACATTAATTTTTGGACAAATTTAAACCGTATATATATCATACATTGTTTTTTTTCTATTTATATTTACCATTCGTTCGAATTTACTTCGATAAATGTTTATACAGATGTATGCTCAGATTTCTGTTTCATTAACAAGAAGCATTGATCATTAGATTGGACAGTTGAAAATTACTTTATTTATTTTATTGAATGACAAATAATGATATTAAAAGTTACTATTATTGACACATTGAAACCTATAATAAAAAAGAAACCATACGATAAAAATAGTGAATGTTATTTACATTAAAGAAAAAACTAAACAAACAAATATTAGAAGAGATTTTCATGAAATGCTGAGAAATTATTAAATATTTTGTCCACAAAAGAATAACATTTATATATTTTGTCTAGTTTTTTTAAATATTTCTATATTGATTTTAACGTTTATAAAAAAAAAATGATTTCATTAGTTGAAGAAAATTTATTCTATTTTCAAATGAAATCAATAATACTTCATTTCTATTAACAATTGCTATTAATCTTGTTACTTCAATAAGTGTTGTAACATCAATGCAAACTTTCGATTGTTCTTTACGAAATATTTATTTTTTTCAGTGAATAAAAACATTGGAACATGTGATTGCTGCGTTGATTTTTTTTTCATGACATATATTCATGTGATGGTTAGAAAAAGTTTTATTTTAATTATAATAAACAAGTAACAATTTTATTATGTATTCTTTTTTTATTAATAAAAACTTAATCGAAGTTATCTATTTTGTTAATCAGTAAAATTTCCGCTTTTTATTTTCCTGAATGAGAAGATACATTGTTTCTTTATAAAAGTTCTAACTGTTCGATTTCTATCTATTTTTGTGTGAGATATATGATTAATTTTGAGCGAAATCAAAAAGATTATTTCTACTATCTTTGATCTAGGATAACAAGTATATGACATAGAGCGATGAAACTTTCAGCAGATGAACTATGATAATGAAGCTATATTTTGGTGAAAATCGCAACATTATTGTATGGCAAACCTTTTCGTTTGTGTAATTGATGACTTGAAGTTCCCTGATGTTTTTTAATTGAAAAGAGACAAAGATTTTCATTTCAGAACGAAAATTATTTCTGATTGAAGTGATAGACAATAATATTGTATAATATCATTCAAAATAGATGAAAAACAATATATTTTTATTAATATTTAAAATCTTATCTCACCTTGAAACTGACATAATGGCTGATGCCAAGGTCGTATGAAGTTTAAATACGTTCCTTTTCTGCAATGTGTTTTTTTTCTCAATAAAATTACAAATGAATATCACGTGTCTATAAGTATCAAAAAAAAAAGCAAGAGAAAATTATAAATCAATTGATTTATATACAGTTATTGTTATAATATTAACTTACAGTAAATGTTGTTAGGTATTATTAATTCTCTGAAAAAATACTTTTCATGAAATGAAGAATTTCTCTTGTCGTTCTTATAAAATTCTTTTCGTTTATTTGCTTTCTTTTTATGTAATGTAAGAGCAACTTTTTTTTTTTCATCTCGTTTTATAGTAAGCAGATGTATGGATGCAATCAAGTGATTATTTTACCAGTCAATGTTTATTAAAACTTCTATATCAATACATTTTACTATTTACTTTTTTTAACATGTAAAAATGTGACAAATTGACTTAATCTGAATCTTGGAAAATATGATATTTAAATTATTTTGCTTACTCAATATCCTTGGCTAAGAAATTTTGATATTTATAGAAGAAACAAGAATATTGTTATCTGTCTTGTGGATTGACACATGACAATGATGTCGTTTTTTTCTATTTATTACTATCAGAATACGTCAAATTTGTTTTATAAGTATGTATACAAAGGATATAACAAACTTTCTTGATAAGGTAGTCAAGTATATATTCTATTTTTATTTCAGGAAATATTTTTTTCATTTATACTGATACAAGATTTCTATATATATATGACTTTATTCTTGCTTCTACAAATATATCTAAACTTATTTCTTATATGTCTTAGATGGTTTCTTTAGATATTATATATATAGACATATGTTCGAATATATTATGTATTTAGTTATTAAGCGAGTGACGATCGCCTATAAATGAAATGTATACCATATACATAATAGTGCACAACTAAATTATAGAGGATGGTTAAATCGTAATAGAGTTTATTCCCTCATGGTTTTTACATTGCATATGTTTTTCTCCTTTTTATTCATCATTTATGACTGTACGTTTCGTTTTTTGTAAAAGTTTAAAAAAAGAACGTTAAGCGCTGATAAAACTATATTTAGATGCTATTGCCATAGAAGCCTATTGGAAAGAACATATATTAGATTATTTATTTGACGTTATCTTGATTATCAGCATCATTAAATATATTCTCGAAATTCTATGAAAAAAAATCTTCTCTTATCCTAAGTAGAATATCTATCAAGAGTTCTCTTTGTGCTATAAGTAAGAATCGAATAACATTACTTTCTTTCTTTCTTTCTTTCTCTTTTTTTTTTCGTTGATCAAATGGAATATATTATATTCGTAATTTATTATGTGACAGCAATTTACAATTAACTTCTATTTCTTTTTTTTGTACATTTGGCAAAAATCATGATATATTATAAAAAAAAGAAGTATTCAAACATTACCTAACTAACATACGTCGTATTACATCTGGTTATATTCCCTTGTTTTTTTCTTTATCCGCCTACGAGTTAGTTCCACCTACTAGTATCAGTAGACATAATTCAATGTCATCTAATTACATACTTTATTCCAGATGTTCTAATTTAATTTTAATAAAAATGATAACAAATATTATTGTTAAAAGTCCATCGGATGATGAAGCATTACATCAAAGTGAATATGATCATTTATTAAGTCCACCAACACAAGATATAACAACAACAACAACAACTTTAAAATCATTTCCACAAGATATACTTCAATCGATTGAAACTAATCGAAGACATCGTTTAACACATCTACATGCTAATCCAAATTTTCTTCGTGCTAATCAATCATCATTTGATTTAACTGATGATGATTTAGATGAAAATGATGAACTATTAAAAACAACTTCAATTCGAAAAAGTTCATTAATTGTAGGTCGTAGTGAACGATCACCATCAGAAATTCGTATATCATTATATCCTGATGCTCCTTTACGACATTTAACACATGATCAAAGTGAAATATCAAATTCTATATATGATAATGATATACGTGGTTCTGATTTTTCACTTGTTAGAACAAAATCTTCAAAACAAAATCGTATTGCATATTTACGACGTACTTTACTTGAACATCGTTTTAGTCGTCGAATACATTCATCATTTTCTTCTTCA
>JAJEKB010020499.1:0-12788 GCA_022393335.1 Macrotrachela quadricornifera | reverse complement strand
TTTTTTTTTCTTATCTGTGAAAAAATAAACATTTCTTGTTGAGGTCATTTGTGGTACTTAACAAAGGTTTTCTCGAACTTTGTCCGTATGGATTTAAAGTGTGAACATGCCGCTATTATGGGTAAAAAAATCAGTTTGTTTGACTGAGCTGTAGCAGAAATATTCAATTTTTTCTTGGTAAGATGGCTTTTGGCTCATCCTGTTCGTATCTGCGAAAAAGTAAAAATTTTTTTGTTCAAATCAATAATAATACTTAACAAAGCGCCTCTCTAGACATGTCTTTATGGATATAAACTTTGAACAAGCCTCTTGAATTGATAAAAAAATCAGTTCGTTTGCTTGAGTCGTAAGGGAGATATTCAAATTTTTTTTTACTAAGTGACTTTTCAAACGCCCTGTATAAATAAAGAATGGTTTTAATTTGTTCTAATGTGAATGAATACATTCAGAATTGTCTTTTAGAAAAAATAAATATCTAACGAATTTTATTGAATTATTTTAAAATGTCGAATATTTATTTAATTTTAATACAGTATAACCTCTATATATGAGCACCTTCCAATAATGAGCAACTCCTTATACTGAGCACTCTGTGGGCCGTCCGAGTGTATTTTGCTGGAAATGAGTCTCTCAATTATGAGCACCTCCACATCCTGTTAGTGAGCGTATTTTATTGGTCCCATGAGCAATATGTGTTGTATAATTGATATATAATGAGGAAAAAAATTATGTTTTCGTCGTCTACTCTATTAAAAATAGTCAGGGAACAAGTATTGACCGACATAGACTAATCGGACGTAATTAAAAGAAAATAATTATTCAGTATAAATAACGTTGTTCGATGTGACCTTTTCTCATTTTTGTAACAATATTCGTCAACATTAATTAATATCACCACATATCGATTTATCATTATATAAAAAGATGGAATTAATAAAAGATTATGATCGCCATTTATCTCAACGAGACGTTAACAGATATTTATCTTGATTCGAAAACTTCTGTGCAAAGTACACTTGATAGTTATTTTAAAAAAATTTAGTTTTTTATTATAAAAAGTTGTTATCTTAGAAATAAAATTAATAAATAAATAAATTATTTAAAGGTACAGCTTTACATTGTCCACTAGAAGCGCATTTTCAGTTGAGTATTCGGACTATTTATGAGAAAATGTAAAAGCTTTCGAATAGCGAGCACCTCCTTAAACTGAGCACTTTTGTCGGATCCCAATGGTGCTCACATTGAAGAGGTTTTACTGTAATTATTTTAGATAATTATATTGGTAAAATAATGATATTTTTCGTAATTATTTTAATTATTGTTATTGTTGGTTTGGGAATAAATTTATCTAATTATTTGAATAGACGTTGTCACTCTTATATGAATATAAAAGAGTTTGGTCAATTAATAGATCAATCAAAAACGGATTATATTAATAATGATGATAATGATATAGCAAAAGACATGTTTATCAAATGTCCATTTTATAAACCAAATCATATTAAATCAAATTTGGATTATATTCAATTATATAATTATATTTATTTATTTTGTTGTGAAAAATCTTTCTATACAAATCGTCCGGGATTTGTTTGTCCATTTTTACCACGATCATTAAAAGAAGAATATACTTATTTTTTTGATGATATATATAGTACAAACAAACAACAATTAATTGAAACAGTACGACAATGTAGAAAAGACTTTATTTCTATTCTCAATCCAAGTGAATCTATAAATAATAATTTCGTTGTTTATAAATGTTTAATTATTCTCATACGATCATCATCAATTTCACATAGTTTAATTGATCAAGTTCAAATTGAATTAAAACCTGAATTTGTTATAAAATATGGTCTTATGTTAGGTGAATTTCATTCGTCATCAAATTCATCCGCGGTAAAAAACAAAGATTTTTATCCATTACGTACTAAAGTACCTTTATTAGTTATACGATATTTAGTTGCAAATGATATTTCATTTTTAAATCAAAAAGATAAATATTCAAAAGATATACGATTAAAATTTATTAAAAAATATTTTGATTTACATGAAAAACATTTATTACATTCAACCAAATCTTATCATTTACGTATGGCATATGATATTTTAGATCAATTAAATAACATCACTGAATCTTAAAAATTAAATTCAAATATAACTTAATAAAACATTTTGGCACTTTAATTAATACTTTAAATTCGTTGTTCATATTATAATATATCCTTATAGAGATTTATTCATCATATAAATCGTTTAATAAATATTTTAGATGTAAAAATTCACAAAATAGTTTTTCTTTTATTTCAAATAGTAAAAATTTACAGGCGATTTTTACAATAAACATACTCTTTTAGAGATTGTCACCAACAACAATCTTTTAATAACATCTATTCTCAAATGAGTAGAAATATTTACGATGACAATATTAGTTTATATCACAACTACAGATTCTCTTAAAAGTCATTTATTGAAAGGAAAATTATATATATATATTTTATGATTCGACCATAAAGACATTAATTTTTGATTAATCATACAAGTTTATCCAATGTTTTTTTCTCATAGAAACTAGTTAAATAATACGGTTCTAGGACAATTTATTGCATTGATAGAATTCAAAAACAACATTCATACGGATGAATCCACGGACACCCTACCACGTTTTTGGAAAAAGCTATTTTTTGGATTTTTTTCCTCTAAAATGCTGGTATGGTCTACGAAACACTTTTCCTGAAGAAAAAGATCAAACCCTTCCTATTGAAAGTCTTGAGTTTTAGATCATTTTCTCGGAATACAACGACGATCCTAGTTTGTCGGCTTGAATAACAACCAATTAATTTGAAGAATTTTCTTCTCTTTTTCAAAGAGTACAACGACCCTAACCATAGTATACTCTCAGGATGGTGTCGAATTAATGATTTTGCTCACATATCCGGTTCTCACATAAGTTCTACACAGTTTTTTGCGATTTTCGCAAATGTAAGGCTTAATATTTGGCTATTGGCAAACGATAAAAGTCTGAAATATTTACTGTAGGTAGATCTTCGTGAGTTCTATCTATGTTAAAAATTTCAGACCTCTATTGTTTTCCATTCAGGAAATAATGAGCTTTACCTTTGCTTTAAAAAAGCACAAAATTGCGCAGGACTTATGTGACAACCGGATAACTCGGAAGAAACGCCGTTAAAATAAAATTCTTTTTCATGTCTTTTCTAATCAATCAAATTATGTGGAAAAAATCTTAATGTTGATACTGAGCACTCAGGCACAGCGAAAAATTCTCCTGATTTCCTCCCATACCAGGTTCGTTCAATCTCAGTTTCACGGTTTCGGATGAATTCTCTGTCAAGATTCGATGTCATCAGCTACTTGAAGCTGCTTATTGTAACATCAATACATCATCTTGGGCACCATTAGCTTTCTCACATATTCGATTGAGGGTGATACGAGAAAGTTGATCACGAGATTATACTGTCTGACTTCTGTGAGACGATCTAACGGTGTTTCTTCGAAGTTATGTGGGCAAAGTCATTAATTCGACACCATCCTGAGAGTATACTATGGTAAGGGTCGTTGTACTCTTTGAGAAAGAGAAGAAAATTTTTCAAATTAATTAGTTGTCACTCAACCTGACGAACTAGGATCATCGTTGTATTCAGAGAAAATGACCTAAAACTCAAAACTTTTAATAGGAAGAATCTGATCTTTTTTTTCACCAAAAGTGTTTCTAGACTTTTCATATTTTTTAGTACAAGAAAATGCTGAAAAAGTTATCTTTGAAGAAGTTCTAGGATTTTTTCTGATGCTTTTCTATCTATGACAATATACCATAGGCGTTCCAAGAAAATGACCAAGAACTCGAAATCTTCAATAGGAAGCGTCTGATTTTATTTCACCAAAAGTGTTTTCTAGACTACACCAGCATTTTGGACGAAAAAAAATCCCAAAAAGTGGTAGGGTCTCCATGGTTTCACCCATTGTATTATAAATAGGACCTCACGTTTATTGTGTTTTGACGCAACATTTCAGAAAGCGCACTTCGAAATCGTTTATTTAAGCTGAAAAACAAACAGAATCAATTCATTCTCTGTCTCAGAGAGTGTCGAAATCCAGAGATACACGAAGTGTTCAAACAAATTGCATGTGGCGAAATTGGTAACTGAATTTTTTAATGAAGTTATGATAGATCTTTCCTCTCTCTATATATATTCAGGTCGTGTTACTCGATGCAGTAACTTTATAAAAGTTCAACGAATGCCAAAATTGAGACGTTATTGTAGTAATCTTCTGCACTCAGTGAATGCTAAACTAAGCGGTGAAAATAAACAAGTAGTCGAACTACAAACGTGTATCAAAACAATATTTATCGGAGCTGACGTTCAACACGTAAAGAATAATTATTCTGGTGAATTACCATCAATTGCAGCGGTTGTTGCAAGTATAAATTCTGAGTGTACATTAACAACCCAACGTGTCTGTCGCCAATGACCAAACAAAGGAAAATAATCAGAAGAGACAATTTTGCTTTTGAAAACAATGATCGAAGAGTTATAAACAGCATTTAAAGACAACAATGATGGTGTTCTGCTAGAATATGTTATTTTCTATCGATATGGAGTTGATGATGGACAGCTTGAGCGCGTACAGAATGAAGAAGTGACCACTTTGAATGAAGCATTTCAAGGTAAAAAGCAATTTTTCTTCCAATTATGCTGGCAAGATTAAGTGGGATGCGTGTTCGAAAGATAGAATTTTTACTCTTTCTGATTCAGCATGTTTGAAAAATAGTTTTCTTTCTTATATAATTTTCGTAGTTTACCATCAAATTTCTAGGCGTGCTCAGACAAAATTTCTCTTTTTTCTTTAGCTGTCTATCCAACAAACACCGACCCACCTCTGCTGACATTCATTATTATTAGCAAACGTTACCATACTCACCTTTTTCGACTGTCATCTTGTTCGACTATTAACAATGTTGAATCTAGTGTCGTTGTTGATAGTTCAATCGTTAATGCAAATTATCCTAATTTCTCCATAAATTCACATGAATCACGTTTAGGAACGAATAAAATTGAGAATTATGTTGTATTAGTCAATAAAATTCAGTATTCATTAAGTGAATTGGAATAACTCACTTATTTCTTCTGTCATGCTAATCAACGTATAAATGATGAATCGAGCGAATCATTTCCAAGTGTTGTACATTTTGGTAGATGCAGCAGCGTGCAGGACAAGATAGCTGTTTAACAATGGTACAAGGTAATATAGTGAAGACTTCTTTCTTTTTAGGCTACGATAGATAAAACTATTTCTCTTTTCAGACCATCAAACGCTCCTCAAGCAGAAATACTCAGAGTTCATGAAGATATGCAGAATACACCAAATATGTTTTAAAGTTTTCTAAAGATTCTGTTTCTTATTATTTAATTTACAAAATTTTTTATATTTAAAAAAATCAAGAATTTCAAGAATCTCTAACCTTTACCTGCTTAGACACGACTGCTGTTCCTGACTTGTCTTGAGAAAAAACATGTTTATATGTTCTTCAAGATTTACATGTACAATTTTAATCAGAATCAATTAGAATGTCTTGTATAAATTCAAAGATAATAATTATAAAAAAATAATGTATCAAATAGTTTTCTTGACAAGCTAAATATTTCGAGTCAACAATTGTCAAAATGCTAGCCTATGAATTGGATGGAAAATGTAAAAAATATCTGCGTCATAAACCATTCAATAATTCTCAAAAGAGACTGATTTATTATTAAAAGATTCGTCGTTAAATTTTGTATCTATTGATGTATACACCTTTCGAAAATTTCAACATAGGTGAATTTCCGTTCTTATACATCATCCCTTCTTCATCCTTTTTTACTTTTCTATTTGTTGATTTACAACGTTACTAGCATCATAAAAGCAAACTGGGAGAAATATTGTTGTTAGCAAAGTCATCGTATTTGATACACGATAAATATGAACGTGTAAAAACGCAAGAGAATTAATCATTGGTTGCGAATGCAACATTTTCTTTTTAAAGTTTTTATTCCCTTGAGTGTAGGTCAGGGTCCACATCCCGAAATTGTCGGTGTGTTTGTGTGTTTGTCCACAGGGTCAAAAAAACATCGAACACCGACTTTTCGAAAAAGACATTTCTAGAGGTTTTCTGATACGGAGACTTCGAATCTAAGGCCTGTTGGGTGGCCATCGTGGCGGGAGGGGGGGGAGTAAAGAGAGAGGAGAGGTCAAGAAAACACCGAAGACTGATTTTACTCGAATCTAATGTTAGTTTTTTAGAATTTTTTTCGGATCGATTTTTCTGAGACAAAGGACCACTTTTTTCACAAATATAAAATTTCTTAATAAGAGTTGACCGAATGGTAATCAGGGTCGAGAAATTCAAATCTGAAGTCAGTTTTCTTATAAAAACTTTTGTGAGTCAATTCTTTGAACAAAGGACCAATTTTTAACAAAAAAAACGTTTGGTTTTATAACGTTTCATCGAAGGCAGTTGAAGTCGAGGAGCTTGAATCTGACTTGCCCTTTTCAAATTTTGTTAGTGAATAGGTTGATGATAGTTTAGAAAGACGATTTCTACGAGAAAGAGCTGAGCGAGTCTTTAGACGTGCGTTACTTGTGTAAGTTTAACTGTAGCTCCTCAAGCCTAACACGATGGGTATACTGAAAGGTCCTAAAACTGTATACTATGAAGGTACCTGTAGCTCCTCAAGTCCTATGCTATGAAGGCATCCGTAGTTCCTGAACTTCTATACCATGAAGGTACGCCTAGGTCTTGAATTGCTATACTATGAAGGCACCCTTAGATGCTATCGTTCACCTCGAACACCAGAATGTTGCTCCAATATGGTAGTGAAAAAACAGACAGTTGCGCAGGCCATTATAGAAATGGCATGATGAGCTCACAGTATTACAACTATTATACGGATGAAACATGGGGTTGTTTGGATAGATTAAAGGTTGTCATAGACATTCCATTGACTGTAGTCAGGATCTCAATCCGGAAACCGACGATGTGTTTGTCTGCACCCCGGATTGGTCAATTTTTTCGATCGATCAGAATGGATCTTTGCTAGGACTCACCCATGCTCGCGTAGCGTACTACATACAAGTCCTCAAGCACTATATATTTGGGGTGTCCTTGAGTCCTCAACTACTATGTATCAGTGCTATTCGTTATTATCGAGACCTATCACGTGGAGTTTAGTCATAATCTTAATCTCTAAAAGAAATGTACTTGTCAGTAGGGTATTAGTCCGAAGCTACAGTCAAGGGACCTAGTGGATCGCCTCGATCCACGCTACTTGTTCTATATAAGAAACGTGAAAAGGTAAGATTGTTTTTAATATAAATTGCATTCTAATTTTAGTTGACAAAGTCATCTAAGATTCAAAAATGATTTTCTCAAAGAGTTTTGCACACATAACAGAATCTCTTAATGATTATCAAAGTTATCTAATGACGAAACTTATATCTCAATGAAGAGATTGATGTTATTTCGCAATATTTTAGAGGCTAACAAACCTAATACTTAAGACATTCAGAAAAATCTTTCATCAATTTTTATTTTTGGCTTTCAGTGGGCAACAATTCAAGTTCAGTTAAAAGTGTATTTGTAAATCTTTCTACCATCTCGAACTATGGAGCTATGATAATTGATTCTTCAGTTCTTTCTAGTGAACGAGATATTAATGATATAGTCAGAAAGATCATAGTTTTTCAGAATTGATCAAGAAATGTAAAAAAATCATCGCCTTGAACTAAATCTATTTGTTTAGATATTAAATAGAAAAAGTAATATAAAAATATGCCGTTGACCAATGAGAAGATATCTTGTATATCTTTGATATATGAACTTATTTTTTGTACCATCGCGATGTAAGATGTAATGCATGAGTATTCATATTAGCAAGTGCATATACAAAACTGAGTTTCATTTTAGATCATTTATCTTAGAAAAGAAGATGACTGAAAAATACAAATACACTTATACCTGAATACATTGATTCATGGACGTTTTAACATCTTCAAAATCAAATGAAAGCTACAGATGAAGAATTATTATATCTCGCTAAATTACGGAAACTTCGACTCGATAAAGTGCAACCAATGTGAAATGATTATGATAGTGTTAATCCATCAATAGTAATTGACGACTTTCTCTATCATGGCGACTTAGAGCATGCTAACAACATTAACTTACTTATGAATCTGGGCATTCGACATATCCTGAATACATGTGATGAAACGTTGAACAAGACAATCATAAAGAATTTCAATGTGTTATGGATCAATGTAGATGATAATCTTTGTGCCGATATCAACCAACATTTTCAAAAAACGAATGACTTTTTGCTTTCATGTAAAGACAAGAATGAAAAAGTATTAGTTCATTGTCACATGGGTATATCTCGATCATCTTCGATTGTCCTCGCCTATATAATGAAGCAAAATTTATTTTTGTGTTTAAAATAAACGAAATTCTTCATTTTAGATATCATCATGATATTTTGCTAAAAGCTTACGATTATTTGCTCGATCGTTATTGTGTATCTTCATCAAATTCTGGTTTTCTTATGCAATTGATTCGATATGAGAAAATCTTGCGCAATAGTGGAGAAATTGGCGAACAAAAAATATAATGATGACAAACAGAATCCTATCAAACCAGTCGATATGTCGAGCAACTCCAATATAAAATAGTCGTTGACCTACAAAAGAAAATAAATCTTTAGTTAATTTTTTATTTTCGAAAATGTTAGATAAACCATTCATCATGTTAACTATCACAGTTTTAAAAAAGAAATCCTTTATTATAATCATCATCCAAGAAGATAAAAAAATGAGGGTGTAATTGTATCACCTTTTGTTAAAAAAAAACAAACATCCCATCACATTTGTATTTTTTATTATTTCGATTTCTTTCGTTATCTCAGTTCTTAAATCATGCAAATCTTTCATTGTTATTTTATAGAGATTTTTTTTTTGAGATCTTCTGCTAGAAAGAAGTCTAATGGTGTCAGATAATATGACTTTTGGTCGCCTGAAATTGGTTGACAATTCATTTATCATCAAAGATTTTATTAAGATAGACTCCCACTAGATTGACAAATGTGAAAGTACCTAATTAACCATTTATTATCTATAATCAAATAAAAGGAATTTTGAAGCATATCAAGGGAATTATCCTGATTAACTGTATTATCATCAAAATAAAACAAATCAGTTATTTGTTTACTTGATATTGTACACCACACTGGAACTTCTCATGTGTTCATTGCAACACCAATAGTAACGAATGGATAATAATTTTCTCATATACGACAATTATGTCTATTGACTATTTCAAAAACGTTAAAATTATATTCATCCGAAAAAAAGTATCAACTCATCATTTTCTTTGTCTTCAAGAATTAGTATTAAAATTAGTGGCATTTAAATACGTCAATTTTGATCGTTATCAGAGAATTATTGCATTTATTCAAAATGACTATTTTCATATTCAATTACAAACTATAAACCATACTTTATAAGAAAGATAATAATACTCGCTTCTATCAGTTTGAATGAAAAAGCAGCCTCGTTTAAATATCCAATAACAAAAAATAAAATTTATTGAAACGAAAGAGTCAGTAACATTTAGTTCGCAAACAATCAAGTCCTAACAAAATAGAATCTCTGATAATAGGTAGATTGAAAGAAGTGGATCAATTTCATACGGTCCTTGATCACCTCATCTGTCACAATTACACTTCTACCTAAAAGGACATCTCAAAAGAAAATCTCTACAAAACAACAATGACAGATTTGCATGATTTAAAGAATATAATAACAAAAGGAATCGAAATTAAAACAAAGGAAAAATTTCATGCTTGTTTTACAAAATGTGATAAGATGACATTTTTTTGATTGAAATTAAACGTAATACGTTTGGCCAAAGTTTATAAGCTTTGTAATAGACAGAAAATTTTTATGCTTCCTATTTGCAAATAAAAAAAATATTAGATTAGTGTTTGTTAGTAATGAAGTCAGACGTATTTCTTAAATGAACATGACTTTTAGGACGCCCTATACATAAAATATACTAAAGTATTTTCTAGAGCATAGCTCTTGATGATATAAACTTTATTATTAGATATAGAAATAGTCTAAAAGCCAAATGTGAATTGATACGAAGAAATTCTGTATATTATTGATTTGATCGACGTGATTTTAAACTTACGAGAGAACCTTTTCAGATGATCCCCTTCAATTGCAATAATTCTTTGCCTGTAGATAGTAAATCATGTCCTGATAATAACCATAAAAGAGTTTGGGTTCTTAATGAGATATGGCAAAATGATCAGATTTCCAGTATGTCTATTTCGAAAAGATCTCTCTGGGAAAATCTAGCTACGAAAAAATCCTATTTTTCAATGTTGGTCTAAAACTCCACGCATACAAATATCTCAACTAGACTAGATTGTGTAGAAAAATTTACGAGTTTTGAACGAAGTCTCGTCAAGATATAGAATTTTCGAATTTAAAGTGCTTCTCTATAGATAGTCTATATAACATGCATTCTTTCAAAAGCTCCGTATCTCGACGAGACTTTTTTAAAAACTTCTAAAATTTTTCTACACAATCTAGGCTAGTTAAGATTTTTGTATGCGCGTAGTTTCAGACCAAAATTGAAAAATACGATTTGTTCGTAGCTGGGATTTCCTACAGGAATCTTTTTGAAATCTAGTAATTTCGGCATATCTCAATAGGGACCCAAATCCTTTTAGAGTTATTACCAGGACACGATTTATTATCTACAGGCAAACAATTATTGTAATCGGGGACAAGCTCCTGAAAAGGTTCTCCTGTTAGTTTGAAGAGTTCAGTAATTACTGAAGAATTTTGATATTTTCTGCTTTAAGATAGTTTGACATGTACTTATGAATATTTTATTTGATGAGAAGTTCCAGGTTATATTCGACTAATTTGTTTATGATAAAATAATGATTCGTTACCTTCGTTACACTATATTATATAAGTGTTTTTTAGTGAAGTTTATATAGTCAGAAATAGTTCATTCAATAGTGCCGTGACACATGTCAGTTTCTACTTGTATTTCATCAATACTTTATAATGCTGTCTTAATCACTAGTTGACAAAGTTGTGATTGATCTTGAATTTGTTTGTGGCTTTCACGAACAAACAACTTTGATCATTTACTAACTGTATTGTAAATTGGATTGAAGTGATCAGAAACAAAATATAATTCATCATAAATCAAGTTTAATTTAATGTTAGGTTTAGTAAGTGCTTTCAATATAGGAATGAAAATTTTCCTTATCCATCTAAAAATAGAGTTGCATTGCTTATTATGAAATTTTTCATATGATATTATCATTTTATTAATGAATATAATACTAATGTTATTACTTTTGGTATGTTAGAAATAATATGTGATAAAATAAAATTGTTCAATTCGATTATTAGAAACAGAAACTATTGATTAAATATAACTAAAATTGAATTGATATCAAAAATATGTTTTCATTTATATGAACAAAATCGAATATTATCACAATAATATATCGATATTAATTTAGATTTCCTATTGAATGTTTAATTAAATAAATTGCATTAAATTTAAAATATTTTACTATTTCATGAAATGTATTTCATTTTATCATTGCCATTGCATCAATTCTTGGTATGTAATTTTATAAATATTTTTTTGTTAAAAATGTTTTTTTTTTGTTTCGTCTTTTTAGAACAAATATTTGGGGAAATTCTGGCACAACTTCTTGTTCATCTAAAATTATAAGGTGCTTTTCGTGTTGTGCGTGTTGGAAGAATATGACGCCTTGCAAAAGGTTTTATTTGATAGTGGAGAAATAACTCGTAGATTTTTTAAAGTCTTTATTATTTTCTTTTATTTTCTAAAAGAGCAGAAGGTATTCGAACATTGATTTTCATTAACTGTATCCATATATGCTTTATTTAATGTTGATCTTCTTCTTTTTTCAGTGTTTGGACTTTCTTCTCGAGTAGAATAAGATGTACAATAAGTAAATAGTTGAAAATAAAAATATTTTTTTATGTGGAGATTAACCAATGATGATTGTGATATGTATTATGAAAACTGTTAATGTTTAGATCGATCATTTTTTTCACAATTTATACGATATGATTAATTATGAGATATTGTTGATAGTATTCAACCACTAAAACGCATTCCTAAATAAAATAAATTATTATTTGTTTTTATGAATGTGCCAATATGTGAAAATGATGATATGCATTGTGTTTATATAGTTGATGGTATTACAAAATATACTCTTGGTAAACTTGATAGACCAGTATCAGGTAGAGAAACGGATGCAATAATTTACATTAAAAGAAACTTCTCATCCTATAAGAAGAACATAACAACGTTAACGTGAAATTTATTTAAGTCGAATGGATTTAAAAGGTTTTCGAGCTAATGTTAAAATATTTCATAATGAAAGAAAGAATCTATAACTAATATTTGAACAAGCTAAAACGATGAAACCTGATTATCATATGAATAAAAGTGAAAATATATAAGATAAAATGTAAATTTCTCGGACTAATCTTGTTTGCAATAATATAATTATTCTATTTGAAATTCTATTTCTATATATGTCGTTTCAATAAAGTTAAATTGACCAACTAAATATAAATGTTTATGCGTATTTTAATAAAATGATTAAATTATTTTCTATATATTAGAAAAAAATATTTTCCTATTATGTTGAATTTAAAGGAGG
>JAJEKB010020494.1:742712-759644 GCA_022393335.1 Macrotrachela quadricornifera | reverse complement strand
TTTTTTTTTGTCTTAAAGTGGATCTTTAAAAATTTGTCCATATAATGAAATGACGCAGTAAAAGACAGTCTACAAAACAGCAAATGAATGCTCCTCCCTAACTACTATATTGAGAAAGTTATCAGCTTAGAAATATGCATCACAAAAAATAAAACTTAATCGTAGACGTTTAAGACTGATGAAAACTTTATTTCGTTCAAAAAATGTTGTTTTGATTATAAAATATTTCTTCATCATGAGTGTTACAACGCAAAACTTTATGAATCAACGCTCATAAACTTGATTTTCTTTGAACTGTATCATGTTTGTAAGGTGTTTAGGTATGTTATCTATCATTGCTTCACATTGCTCAGATGTAATCTTTTGCCATTCTGAATTAATAAAACTAACTAATAAATTAAGATTTTCAAAAGTTTTTCCTTTTGTTTTTTTCTTATAATCTCTCAAATGTTTTCAATAGGATACACACCTGCAAGTTTAGTATCCTCATCATTTGGTTCGATTCTTCCTTCAAAAAAACCATTTACAACGTCCATAGCTACTTTCGTTCGATGTTTTGAGTCTTGATCATCTTGGAATATGACGTTGTTCAGATTTTCACCACTTCATTATTAGTCGGGTTAGCTTTTTCATGTAAAACTTTGGCATATGAATCAACACTCATGTACATTTTTTTACGCTTATCAAGCGGACATTGATCTCGTAACCATTGAGTAAAATTGATAGAACCCTCTTGAAGTATCAAATCTTTCATGGTAATCGCAGCCCAAAAACATAACGCCACTTGGATACTTTACTATTGATGCTTCTCTTAAATCGGCAGGAATTTCAGATGAACCTTCAGCATAAATTACATTCATTTTGTTCTTGTGAAAACTTTCGATTGTAAATATTTCAGAAAAATCAGTATTAATAATATCGTCCAATTTCCATATATGATCATTTTTTCTTTCGCCAAATTTTTCGCTTTAATTTTTTTGCATAACTAACGCGTTGTTATTTATTTGAAGTTGTTAACTTTTATGCTTTTCTCAATTTGAATGATTTCAAATTTGATCCCTAGATTATTGTTTGCGCCGATGTTCTTTTGCTTTCAATGTTATTTCGTTGTAATTCAAATACCACTTTACTTTGATGTTGTCCCTGTTTTAAGTATATTAAATATTTTACTGCTTTCTTTAAGTGTTCCATTCGAACAGTTCGTGGTGTACCACATTTTGATCTGTCTTTGATTGTTCTTTATTATAGTGTTCAACTTATTTTTCTTCTTAATGCATCACGATATAATGAAAGTGGATTTATGGTTTCATAACATGCTGCATCTTGCGACATATTTCATTTTCAAATAAAATGCTTTTAAAAATTAAAATATGGAATGCGAAATGCTGCCATTGGTTCTAAGTCACCTGGTACTTTTAATGGAATTGAATCGACGCAAAATATTTAAACGGAAATGTAATTTTTGTCCAATAATAATCAGCATATAAGAGTTAATTAGTATATGGTAGTGATATGATTTTGAAATGGCTAGTCCATATCTCTGATCACATTCCTACCTCAATTACAGATATACAAAAAGTATTGTGATCTAATAACAAGCTCGGAGTACGGATTATATTATTCGTCCTTATTATTATCAAATATTCGCCCTACTTTATACTCGCATTTGTGTCTTCTATATCAACGGCTAATAATAAAATGATTCTCGTCTATAAACATTCATTCCACCAAAATCATAGACCAAAAAAAACAAAGCACATAACAATATTCAACCAACTTATCATCTGAATCAATAATTTCTGTATTCTCACATTATTTCTTCACTTCAATTATAACAGTAAAGATATACACAATATAGTGTATGCCAACTAACTAACCAGTCGTCCACTGCACCAAAATATATATCGAACATCAGTATTTAAACCCACTAGCACAACTCACCTTTAATAGATTTGCATCCGAACTATTTTACATTGGGGTCTTTGCTGATTTTCTGCTCAATTCTCTT
Organism: Macrotrachela quadricornifera; assembly: GCA_022393335.1. Lineage (NCBI taxonomy): Eukaryota > Metazoa > Rotifera > Eurotatoria > Philodinida > Philodinidae > Macrotrachela > Macrotrachela quadricornifera. The sequence goes on along the minus strand of JAJEKB010020494.1, from coordinate 757,636 downwards.
TCTTTTCTTCCAATATTCATCTTTTTAATTTTAACTGTTCATTTATCTTTATTATTTCCACGCACTCTACGCTTGCAAACTATTTCATTTTAACAAAAAATCTAGTGCTGAAAAGCAAATATTGAAATTAACATATTGAATTTCTCTTTTCTTCTATGTAATAGATACGATCAGTCTATTTTCGACTTTCACATTCTCACACCTTCAAATCATCACCCTCACTCTCCTCTGCTGTAGCAGCCAAATTATCGAGAAATGCTTGAGACTTCATTGCAAACTTGGATATTTGTCTAATTTTTGCACCATATTTCCAAAAGATGTATGGAAAGGGTAAACAGGCCAATGCCAAAGAACCGGGTAATGCTGCAGCCCAGTGAATGCCTAAACTGGAGTACATGCGTGAAGTAAAAAGTGGAAAAACGGCACCAAAAATGGAACGTAGAACCAAATTAGCTGCGAGAACGCTGGTAGCATGAATGACATAACTGTCAACGAGGTAGTTAAAGGTAGAGATCATGACAAGAACCATGCTAAACCCTACGGGAATACCAGCTGTAATAGAAACCATAAAATGGATAGAGGGATAATTCGTCCAGGCAAACCAAAAGAGGCCAATGGGAATGGCAAAAGCACCAACGATGGCGGGCGGAAGTCGAGTTTCGGGTGGTGCGCGACCACCCAGTAGCTTAGCAGCCATCGTATTATATCTGTTATTTTCTAGAATAGTGTAGATTATGGCAATGATCATGCCTACAGCAAGACCGCAAAAGGCAAGACCACTGATACCCGTTGACCATCCTCTTTGCTGCTTGTACACAATGGGAAAAGCAGCCAAAAGCATGTAGAGTATTCCGTAGACAATGGCTATGTAGATAGAGAGAAGAAAAACAATAGGCTCACGAAAAAGTAGCTTCCATGGATGGGAGAGAGACGTCTTGAGGCGTCTAATAAAAGTTAATTTCGTTTCAGCTTCGAACTTTGATTGGTAAATTGCACCACCCATTGCAAGAGACAGTTTTTTTGCTCGTTTTCGTAGCAGAACGGGTGCATATGTTTCTGGATATAAAAAAATACCAACGATGAAGATGACACCTGTGAGAATGGTCATCATTCCTTGCACCCATCGCCAGCCTCCGCCACTATCGCCGACGAAACCACCAATAATCGGTCTAAGGACCATACCTGAAATAAAAATAAGAAAAATATTAGAAGATGAATAGTACTCTTATTGACCCATAAAAGTAGCTCCTATAAATAGAGCTATTGCAATACCACGTTGACTTGCTGCAAATAGGTCGGCTACTGTGCCACCTGCCTGCACGACAGTAAGTGATTGCATTATGAAAGATTGCATTCAGAAATAGACTTACATTTGTCAATAGAGATGATCCAAAAGTTCCAGCAAAGAATCGCATAATGAGAAGGGTCTCGATATTTTGCGACCCGGTCGCACCAGCATTAAACACAGTCATAGCACCGTATGTAGTAATGAAGACTACACGTCTGCCAAGGACTTCAGACAAGGGCGCAAAAAAAAGTGGTCCTATAGCAAAACCGAGTACAAAAAGCGAAACACCAAGGAGAACAATCTCATTGGAGACACCAAAATGTTCGATGAGTCCTGGAACATCACCAACCTTTAAAAGAAAATTTGCATGACTGTATTTTCAATAATATCACCGCTTACATAGCCTGATGAACAGAAAAACACTCCAAATGAACACAGAGTAGCAAATAAGGTCACAGTCCATTTATAGAATGTTGGCCACGATTGTGGGTTTTCTGGATCATTTTTCTCCGTCAGCCAATATACAAGAAAAGGTTCTTTGCTTGTTTCGTCGCCGGAATACTGATGAGATTTAATGAACTTCATATCTGTCACGTACAATGACCATGGGGTACATCGATTGGTCGTCGTCACTGGTGGCGAGACAAAGTCACTCTTCATTGAAAAGACTTGCGTATACTCAGTCGTCTACAACGATTAATTAGGATAAGGAAATTTCTCCAGGTGTTAAATCGTTTATGGCATGAAACTATAGCCATTAGATAGATCTTATTGGAATGTGCTCAGATTTATAAGGATTCGGGTGCATGAGCCTTTGAGGGGGAGAAAAATCAAACTTTGAAATTTACACCTGAAACTTTGCTCAATAAAAAGACTCTACTAGAGTAGATATTATACAAAATTTCATACTTTTAGCATAAACTGTTCGTTAGTCACGAGTTCTTCAAGTGCGAGCTTCTTCCATATAGGTGCCATAGGTATTTTGACTAGGTTATAATTCAGCAAAGGTTTGTGCTAAAGGTCTGAAATTTTGTAAGATACCTACTCTAGTAGAAGTCTTTAATTGAGCAACATTTCAGATCTAAATTTCAGTTTGATTTTTCTTACCCTCAAAGGCTCATGCATCCGAATCCTTATGAATCTGAGCATATCTCAGTAAGGTCTATCTAATGGTTATAGTCTCAAGCCAAAAGCAACTTAACACCCGGAGAAGTTCTCTCGTCAGAATCTCAATGTATGATTGTATTTTGCAGTAGTGTACGGCTTCTCCCATGAGGAGTCAACTATACAAATACAAAAGTCTCAACATTTTTCGTGATATATCACATTTTGCAGAGTTTGTTGCACTAATCATTTTTGTAAACAAATGGTAGAGGTGTATAAGAAGGTAAATCAACCCACCTGAAAGTGCCGAGTAAAAACTACGTAGCTCTGTCGCTTTGCAATATTTCTAAGCTAAATTAACCATGTTTAGAGTGACTTTGAGGCATATCTCGACCATCTGGCAGAGATGCTCGAATTTGAGTGACATTTTCCCAACCTTGGAAATTTCGACTTTTGAACACATTTAATACGGCACCAAAGAGCAGATTTGAAATTTTTACTACAGTTGGATCTCGATCGATGGTGTTTGATCGCAGAATTTACTGACAAATATGTATACAAACTGTTTACACTTAATGTTTCATTACTCTTCGACTTTCGGATTGCCATAACTCATTAAAGCAATGTGACAAACAGCTGAAATTTATACTTCAGTAAGATATATGAACGTTGCAGTTCTACTAAAACTTTTATTTCATTTGCTCGAACTGCACTGATGCTAGAAAGATCGAAAGGATCCTTCCATGGTAGTGACCTTAAAAAATGGTTTATATTTCTGATGAACTACTCGTAATAGAGAAAATGTTTTCATTTGTGTATGAAATCGTAAAATTCTTTTTTCCGAAGTTCGGTCTTACAGACAATCATTACCAAATCATTACGATAACACACTCATCGAGTTTTTTTAGCTCTCTAAAAAGGCATATTTTTTTAATAAGTTTAACAACGAAACGAGATGATCTATTGATGTTAAATAGCAGTTTAATCATCGACAACACTATAATTATTTCCATTTTTTTAAAAGGCAAACTACTGTTCGAAATATTATTACAGATATTAAGGCCCTTTTTTCGCCATTTTTGCACAAAAAATGTTCGATTTTGGCTGGTGGCTATCATTTATCGTCATTCTTTTTCAAAACGAATAATATCAGTTGATAGAAAATATAGGAAATGTGTAAAAAAAATTTTCAATGAATAAGTTTGGTTGCTATATGCTCGAGAAATCTTCTGTACCACTTTGGTCAGGCATGGTCCATTTTAGTCGGGCAGGCTGTTTAGAATACCAGGCAATCAAAAGAGTAAAATATTTAGGTCTGACCCAAAACTCCAAGAACATTAAATAAAAATATAAAGATAAAGAGATATTTTCACTTTCATTTTATTAAATGTTGAGGATAATTGTCATTATTATTTATACTAAGTTCGATTCTTTCTAACAATATGTCAAAGTTTTTTTCTTCAATCGTTTTCGAAAAAATGTTTATATACTTTGGATGCTGTATGAGCTAGTCATGTTTTATTTATTTAATCAGTTAAACTACGTTTGATAGAATTATTCAATCAAAAATGACAGTATCGGGTTCGACAAATATAGTGGATATAACATTGTATTGATGCCTTCTTTTGTCATATGGTTAATAATATTGAAAGCGTATGAAGTCATCAATGATCATTAAAATACTTTGTATATTTTAAGCTTGATGTTTCTATTTATTTCTGTATTCTATTAACAAAAGGCTTCGAATAATTATAATATTATAGTTGTGAGCTATCATCTAATATAAATTCATATTCCATCATTAGTAGTGCTAGAATTCAGCTATCATAATCGAATCAAATATTGATGAATTTTTAAAATAAATGAAATCTGATTTGTTCACGTGGAATCCAAGGTATATAAACACTTTTTCGAAAATGATTGAAGAAAAAACTTTGACAAGTTGTTAGAACGGATCGAACTTGGTATAAATTTATAATGACAACTATCTTCAACATTTAATAAAATAAACGTAAAAATATCTCTTTATCTCTATATGTTTATTTAATGTCCCTAGAGCTTTTAGTCAGACCTAGGTACATTCTTAATATTCATGATTCTTTCAACGCGAAGCGCAGCAATAACAATTCGGAACGACAAAATTTGGTCTCACCTTGAGTTGTTCTATTCATATCCTAATGGCAGGCTTCTTGTTGCCGTTGCCTTAAAGTTATCTTATTCATTTTTTTGCGATGAAATCAGCTGACATTTTAGGAAGACTCCGAAAAAGAATTTTTGATCCGGTCAAAAGGTCGTCTTTTAATCATTTCACAATGACGAGCAAAGTTTTTTCTAGAAGATCTTTGATCTTGCCCAAGCAGTTCTTTTAATTTTTTCATTTACTTCTTTTTTACTGTTTTGATAAGACCAAACGATTAATAAAACCGTTTCTTTGTCTCTTTTTTTATTTCATGCAAACGATAAAGAAAAATTCGTCTGTTGTCTTATTCTTATTGTTAATACCGTTAAACAACATAGTTAAAAGAAGTCAGTCGTTATTATGTAGGAAGGTTTAGGTTCGTCTTTATCAAAACAACACCTTGTTGATAACAGTAAGCAATTTTTTCAGATATGCTTTTAAATGCAGTGTATTTTTGCGTTTGCTTGCTATGTAAAACGTGTATGTGCGAGTACACTGCAAGATTACCGAAATTTTGCCAATTAGCAAATTTCCAGAGGGTGTTTTGGTGAAAGTAAGACGGAGTTTTATTAGCTGTCACAAAATAGTATTAATACAGGATACATGTAAGGGTTGAACCTAATATTGTTAGAATATATACAATAACTTACACTTTTTAATGTATTCGATATGCATTTTTTAATTCATCTCTGAAGATGAGGGTACATTGGCGAAATTCCAGGATCCCGTACCGCGTGAGTCATAATGATTGAGAAACTTAATATTTCGCAAATATCTTAGCAAAGATAAAGTATTTAATCTTGATTCTTTTTTAAAAATATGCGCTGTAAAAAGCTCTACAAAAATTGTAAGGATAAGTCTTTATTGATTAGTTCTGATTATGTCTTCTATATTTCAAATAGATAAATCACATGATAATGCTATATTCCACTGTATTAAATGTTTGGAAAATATTTTTGTTTTGTGCTAAGAAGGTGTTCATATAACTTTCGTGCAGCTTTCGACGATGTGTCTTCTAAAAAAATCTTCCACATGCTTTTGTTATACTAAATACAACCGAACATAGCACCATCATGTTACCTATTCATTTTGAGCGTCGAAGGTATCATGAGAGAAAGTCAACAAAGTATTGTTCTTACAGTTTTGTAGAGTTTTTCACGGTAGAATTTTAAAAAAGGCATCAAGATTATATGGTTTATTTTTGCTGAGATATTTGCAAAATACTAAATGTTCAATCATTAATGACTCACTCAGTATAAATCAAGGAACGATAAGCATGTATTTTTTTTAATTTATTTTCATAGGTTTTTATTTTAGATTATTTTGTTTTATCAAAGAAATCCGATGAAAAAGGACAGAGGGAGGAAGAACATAAAACGGATCGTGCTTCTACTGTATTTATTTCGATTACTTTCGTCTATATCTTGTGATTCACATGAATCTCGTATTGAAAAAATGATAAAAGTATTCTATCGAAGGCAGATCAAACGCGAATTAATACCCTATAAATCTTTTTAAATAATCTTGAGTTAGAGAAAAAAACTACTATTTCGCTAAGAACGAAATAATAAATTTATTTACACTTTTGCAATAATCAGCCATCGATATCTTGTCACAAATGTTCGTCTGATAGAGTTCTTTGTTTGGAATGTTAAATAAGATGTAGCAAGATCAAAAATGATTGATCGAGTCGATAAAACCAAGATATTTAGCTGATATTAACTCAGAGGAAAAGAAGATCGACTATCAATAGTGCTGTTTTTGAAGTTCGCACTATGTCCTATCCGTACTGTATGTACTTATTTAGTGCAGTCTCTAGATATCCATTAGTTGATGTAGCGAACTTTTTTCTACCCATACTATGGTTAGCTCCAAAAGTATTCTTTATAGTTTTCACAAATTGACTCGCGGTACAATAGTTCTGGATGTCCAGGCAGCTTTCTGGTACACTATTGACCAATGTCTCCATTCAGACGAACCCAAGTATTCTTTATACATATTCGTAAAGCAAGAGTTATGCGATGACTTTTTTCGACAAGAGTGAAATACGGCGCTTCTTCTTTCCACTCTCTCTCTTTCTTATTGGATGAGCATGGATTCCACTAGTTTTTATATTTGTATTGAGAATACTCTTTGTCGAAAAGATTTTTGTTTCAGCCGAGTCCTCTTTTTTTCTTCTCCTTTTAAAATAAACTTTTCTCTATATTCAGGGAAATGCCATGTTGCTCTTGTTTAAATTTCCCGGTTTATCGTGCCTGACTGACGGGTATTGCCTTGACCCAGCTAGATTGATAAATATTATAATATGACGCAAAGTTCTCTAGTCGACTGGTTATTTTCTCTTTATGATGCCCTCTGCTCTTCTTTTTTTTATAGATTCGATTGTCTCGCAACTCTGACGTTAATTCTTCGTCTTACTTTCGATTTTAAATAATTCTAGTTGCTTAGCTTTCACATATGGCCACTACTGACAATCGAACTTGGAGTAAAACTATCGATAATAATCATGTACAATCTCAATATGTCTCTCATCAAAATTATACACAAAATATCAATACAACCTTCAATGATGAACACGAAGATAACGATAAGGAGAACGCAGGCAGCAGTAAAGAATTTTTGTCTTGAATATATTATGATGATGTTTTTATCTTATAGATAATTACCGAATATATTCGAGCAGAAACCATGTACGACCTGTTGAAAACCATTGCCTGTTGATGCAGTCAACATATCCCGGTAATAAACTTGTTTTGCTCTTTGTGGTCATAAGATAAAAGATTGCACTTAGTTAGAGAAAAGTCTGAACGCCATCATGGAGACCCATAGAATTGAGTAAGTGGAGAGTTAGAAGAATGATAATCCAATCAAGCACTGTCATTTTTGGATTGTGATTGAATGAAAATCAGTCAAGGATTCACTGCCTAAAAGTCTGAGTAGAGAATTAGTCGCAACTACAGAATAGTGGTATGATGATCCAAGTTTTGTGGTAGCATATCAGTAAAAAATAATCCACGATTAAAAGATTGAAATTTAGATAGACAGACATATTAGAACCTAGAGATCCAGTGGATAATTGGCATTGTAAAGTTTTGAGACATTTGTAATCTGTTTTTCGTCTTATATGAAATTTCTTTTCATAACTGACCTAGTATTATACTATCTGGTTTAAAAGTTTATCAGAGCAAACTCTATGGAATTAAACTTCGAAGCTCACACACCTAACGTATGCATAACAGGACTGCTTCATTTGTGATACTCATCCGAATCTTCTGCACATATCCGATGTATTGTATCATATTGTGTTCGATAGAAAAACGCATAGACTTACCGAAAGATCGAATACACTCAGAGCGGTGGTTATGTCAGGGAGAGTAGCTCTCGTTTGATACAAAAAAATCTATTTATAATCGAATTCTTAGCGGCAAACAATCGATAAAAATTGAGCTAAGTTCGTTTTTGGCAACTTTATTTCTCGTTCTGATCTGGATATTTCTTGCAATCTTCATCTCAATCTGACCAAAAATAGACGAAATTTAACTGGATGATCACTTTGATTTATCAGCAATGTTGAAGGTGAAGACAACCATATATAGTACCTTTTGTAGAATAAGATTTGTTCTATAAAATTCGATATCTCCTGAAACCTAAAGTATTCATTAGTTCCAACAGCAAGAGACAAACTTTTTTGCAGTGTATTTTAATATGGTAACCAGACATTTATTGTGACTCGTTGTAGTTTTATTTTGAATGTCATGAATCCGAATATGACATTAGAATTGATATGTAACTTCATCATGATAAAATAATACGAACATCAAAATTCTAACCGCTTTCAGTATTCACTCGAGAAGACTTAGTATTTGATTTATATGTGCTTGAAATCAGAATTAAAATCAATTTTCAGATATAAAAAAAGAGTGATACGCACTTCAAGGTTTACAAGTTTTGAAAGTTTCATCTAAATCGAAGACATTTGTCTCTATGGTGACACAGATCTTCCTGCATCATTTATCTGGTTATGTTATACTACCATTAGCACGGAGTATTTGACTCCCTCAATCTCGGTATTATGAAAATGACCTTCTTTCTATCTTTGACTATTCTAGATCTAGACAACTGCGATCCAATTGTGAACCAAGCAGTGGTTCAAGACGCTGTTGATGTAAACAACAACAGTATGCAATCACTCGTAGGAATATCTGAGTCAACAATCGAGCTTCAAGCCAGCAGCCATTCCCCGTTGGTGCCGGCTCACGAGACCGTACGGAATGTTCTCGGTACGAATAAATATCACAAAATAAATATAAAAATAGCTCTAGCTCCGAATTTGATTTAGGATATGTTGGCAAGAAAGCGGCAGTCGAACGATGCAGCTTATTTCAGATAATTGACAACAGGCAAGCGATTGTGGAGCATGAGTGGCCACGAGGAAATGAAGGTCAATGTTTTACTATGCCAGCGATCCTAAAACGTATCGAAAACGATGCAGTCGTTGCTGTGACACGTGATGATCTATCTAATTCATACAATGATCTAGAATTCTTCAAGCTGAACGATGTTGCATGCTTGTTATTGTTGCCAATTCGCAATCCACAAGCACCTCGAACCATTATTGGCTTCCTATCATTTGCTTACAGTATTCCACGAGAATGGACACAAGAAAATATACTCCTCTTAGAAATAGCTCGAGATCTGGTTAGCGCGACCTTGATTCATCCAGATATCTTCATTAATTTGGATCACAAGATAGCCACTTTACGTGCCACAGATGTAGAGGCTCGTTTGTCTCCTGAGCAGCATGCTATCATGGATCAAACCGTTGTTCTATTTGAGAGAATGCGTCGTCAGTCCAAGATCAATGACCTTTGGAAGTCCATTGGTATGAACGCTTTCAAGAACAAACTTGCACGCTTCATCATATCGAATCAAGCTATTCTCATGGCTCTACCTGCTTTCCCATACAAGAACTCGGACAGAAATAGTAAGGTCATCGGTACACTTCCTGATATGGGAGAGGCGTTGGCGCTCGCGAATTTGAATTTATTTGCATTGCAAGTGGGTGAGGTGTATCCATCTGGCTGCAAAGTCTTTGTAATTAGTGACGGTCGCGTTTTCAACGATTTATATCCTCTTTCTGACGTCGCTGCCTCTGCCTACACGAATCACATACACTCACTAGGTCAAGGTCAATTACAATTTATTGGGCTAGATCAAATGTTCTCATCATCGACAGAAAATAAATTCAAGAGAGACGCAATTGTTCATTTGTACGGAGGCAATATCGAGAGCGTGAGCAGAAAACTACAAGAAGATGCACATTTTCATCAAGTTTACATGGCGTTTAAGATGCTTCTTCGTAAAGATATTGGTGAAGAAAGACGATCAGCAGCAGAGAAGGCGAAAATGATGATGTTGCGTAACGACAGTTATAGCGAGTTGATCCGAATCCTGTTTCCACATCACGTGCGTCTGTCTATCCATGACCACAGTAGTACAGAAAAGATTAGTGTATATCTTGTTGGAGACAGCATTATCACACCTTGGCATGGAGTTGCGGTGAAACGAAAGAATGGAGCTTGGACAATTATGAGAAAGAAAACGGCGTTGGAAATGGGTTGCGTCTTAGAAGATGCATTGAACCCAGCAAACCGCAAAGATATTCTGTACAATGATCTCAAATCGCTCAACTTAACACAAAATGAAACCTTTTCATCTTTGCCATTTTATCGTGATATTTGATGATCCCACCAAGTGAATAACGAAAAAATGTTCATTAAAATGCTCTGTTTTTATTAAATAAATGGAGAAATATTCATTGAAATAAATTTTGATCTAGTAATAATCCATTTTAACTATTTCTTGAAAACAAATTCTACTTTTTCCAAGCTTTAAATTAATGTAGAAACTATTTAAAATATCTGCAAAATCATACAGTAATATTATTTTTGAGTTATAAGTGTTTACTTTTAAGAGTAACACAAGTAACGTTCGTTCTTATGACTTGCTTGATTCTTGACTAAGCCTGATCTAATCCTCTAGGGTTCGACCACCTTACAGCGTAAATAATAGTTTCGCTAATTTTTCTTACTTTATATCGTAATAGTAGACATTTTGATGAGAATGCAATGAAAAGTAAGAAAGAACATTGTATTCTAAGCTATAGATCTCAAGCTATTTTATCTAAATCGAAGGTCAAAATCAAAATTTCATCTAGATGATTGGTTGTTTTCATATATTGTTTAGCGTGTTTTTCGAAGATGATTAGTTATGAAAGGTATTTATCTTATACATTATCAAAGAAAGAGATGTCTCGATTACTTCTCTTCCAATTAATAAAAACTGCAGATCGCTAGCTATTGACATTCTCTTGACATTCATTCTATACCTATCGCTTTTTCGTTCGTGTTTATAATACTTATATTGTGAAAATCATGTCACAACATACATGGTGAAAACTTTTAGTTTAGATTGCTTCAATTATTTCTGTTCAATAAGGTTTATGCTCTTAGAAAAGTCATTTAACATTCATTCATATTTGTCATTATCGATCTTCAGTGTATTAGAGAGTATTTTGACAAAAGACATCGCTGAATTATTATCACTATAATCACCATTTCAATGGAAAAGATTGTACATTGATTTTCATGGATCACTTGATTAGATCTCATTCAGAAATAATAGGTTCAAACTATACAATTTGAGTCTTCAAGCATGCACATCTATTAATTTTTTTTGGTATTAAGCAATTGCCAAATTGCTACCCTGTTGGCTACGCCATTGCTCATTCCTTATCTCGAAAAATATCTCTATCTTGAATGCCTTGAATTTTGTCAACTGTAAGTATACGATATGTATTGACACAAGAAAAGAAAAGCAAAAAGAGAATATATATATTATTTCATGTGACTTATTCATTTGTTATCATAGTAAATACGATAGTATTTTTCTTAATCTCTCTTCGAATTTTCATATTCATCCAAGGTTTGTATATTCAGCTCACTCGATGTAATAATCTTTGTTTATTTCAATGTTTCCAGAGTCAAAAATCAAGATAATATCAGATCTTTTTACATCATCGAACTGAAAAAATGAAACAAAAAAGCTTAATAATCGCTCTTATAATCATAGGTAAACTGTTTTTGTTATCATGGGCAATTACAATGACAGTTCTTTATGTAAAAGAGATTATGAATCATAAGAGCAGTTCATCAAAATTGCCAAATTATGATGCACAATGTGACTTTTTTGTTGTTGGTCTTGGTGCTGGTGGATCAGTCATTGCTGCACGTCTTTCAGAAGTGCCACACTGGGTTATTTGGGCAGTTGATGGTGGACCAAGTGAAGATATTTTATCGATGAATCATGGTAAAGGACCAGCTGAGAAATATCCACCATATAGTTTTGTCTCTCCGCATGATCCAGGTATTGTTAGTACACCTTTACCAGCTGCTAATAATAAAATAATGTACATCCCACGTTTTAATGGGCTCGGTGGATCAGCTCGTCTATACGGTGGAGTTTATACTCGTCCGTCAGCACAAATGATGCAACGATGGCCATCAAATTGGACGTTAAATGATCTAAAGAAATATTATCAACGGATTGAAGATCATTATTGCTACTATTATCCACCAAATGTAACAGGTATTTCAGAAGACGATTGCTTAGAATATCATGGAAAAAATGGGCCATTCCAAGTAAATCCAACATATCTACCGGAGTTTGCAAACATATCAAAATTATTTGAACCTTATTGCAAAGATGCAGCTCAGTTATGGGGTGGCTATAATCCTGATCTTAACGGTCAATACCACCTTGGTTGCGCACTGTTTCAACTTTTTACTCAAAGAAAAGGATTAAATCGTACGAACGAGCAATCTCCATATAATCTTGGTCTATCATTTCAAGCTTATTTCAATAGATCAGTTCTAGACCGCACAAACTTACGAATACATCAAGCAACCCTAGTTACTAAAATCTTATTTGAAGGAACAAAAGCTGTAGGAGTACTTATACAGAATAGGACTGGAACATATAAAATTCAAGTAAATAAAGAAATAATAGTAGCTGGTGGCACATTTGCTACTCCTCATCTTCTTCAAGTTAGTGGCATTGGTGATCCATCAGTTTTAGCCGAATCTCAAATTCCTTTAGTAGCTGAAAATTATCATGTTGGTAGAAATCTTCGTGATCATGTTCTTATCTCCATGGTATTTCAAATGAAACAAGCAAGTTCAACTTATCCACATACACCAAATTCAACTAATGGAAGTCGGTATATTGAATCCATACCAAATAAAGATAAATCTTGGTTAATATCTTTGAATACTGGATTACGAAAAGATAATATTACTGATATTCAAATTTATTTTTCTGATTCAAATTATCATTGGCCTGATTATTTTCTTAATTTACAGCCGCGCGAATGTCGTTTCGGTTCGTTAGGTCATGAAGAACAACCAAATGCTGAATTCTCATTAAGAATGTTTTTGCAAGATCCAACATTTTTAGGCAATATAACACCAACATCTGCCGATATTCGAGATAAACCTATTGTAAATTTTAACTGGCAAATAATTACAAATTATGAATATGAAGCATTTATTCGTTCGATACAAGCTATACGAAATTTGATAACGACCCACACACCTTGGGGTAATTTAATAGCAACCGAAGTTTATCCTGGTATTAATACCAATCTAACAGATTTTATTAATGGACATTTAGAATCAGCTTTACATCCAATTACAACATGTCAAATGGGATTATGTTGTGATACAAGATTAAAGGTGATTAATGTTACAAATGTTCGTATTAGTGATGCATCTGCATTTGGTGGTCAAGTTGATGCAAATCCAGCAGCAACTATATATGCGTTGGCTGAGCGATTAGCTGATATTATACGAGAAGATTATAACGATGAAATAACAGAACGTACGGTGCTAATGACAAGATCACACGGGTCGGGAGAAACAATATCCTATGATATCGTACAAAATATGAAGGATTATTCAAAATATTTTCCAAATGGAGCTTAATCCAGATTTTTCCCTATTTTTTTTTGATTAAAATCGTTGAATATAGTGCATTATTAAAAGTGAAGATCTTTCAAATACATGTTAAATTTTATACAAATAATTTAATGAATACAATTGAGTAGAATAAAGATAATTAAAAAAACACTATTTAACTACTTTTCTTCTATACAAATTATAAAAGATTTCATACTGAGAATTTGTTCTGCATTGACAGTGTATCTCGAATGAGGGAGCAAGAAAATAATATCAGCAGAAAGATGTATATATTGAATGAAATCATCAAAGTGAATTTCTCAAGAAAATTTTTGAAAAATATCAGACGAAGCTTTTAGTGCTGTATAATCAAATCAGATAAAAAGAAAAATTTTAGATTTAAACTATTCATCATTTTAAATATTCTTTACATTGACTGGAATTGAATTTTCTTTAATTTTCCTTTCAATCGGTTAAAAGCTTAACGGGGTGATGCATAAAGGATTACGCTGTTAGTATTTTCGAAATTTTTTCTCTATTGCCCCCTTGATTATTTGCATAAATTGTAGAGCTTTTCACACTGCATCTTGTGATATATTTGTTTTCAAATACAATATATTAGGTAACAACAACACGATGAAATAATAAAAAAATGAATTTATCTTTGACTAAAAAAACATATTCTCCTGCACTCGAAATTTGATCGCTCAAAACTTTGCCTTTTTTGAGAATAAAATATGCATCCTTAAAATAAACGGTCTCATGTAGATTGTAAAGCTCTTCACGCTGCATCTCGTGGTATCGGTATGTTTTTAATGAAACGAAATGATGAAAAAATAAGACACAAAGCGCCCTCATTCATTCTACTAACCTTTTTTTTTAAAAACTTTTGTCTTTATTTTTCGTCTTTTTTCAGATAAATCGAAAAGAGTTTTTGGATTAGATTATATGCGATTTTATAGAGAAGTTCAAGGGCTATCTTTTGGTTTAAAAAAGTGTTTTTAAATAAGGGGGATAATAGAGGAGACATTTCGAAAATACTAACAGCGCAATTCTTTATATGCCACCCAATACTCAAATATTGTCTCTAAATCTTAAACATACAACTAAAAAGAAAAGAAAAAGAAACAAGTAAGAAAAAAGAAGATTCGCGAAGGACTATATAAGTGCAGTGCTTCGTATCATATTAAATACTTTAATCCAACATTATATAAAAAAGAACATTTGATATATTGCGAAGTAGACAACTTCAGTAGAGAATGGCAGATACTCCTGTTTATTTTTATGATCTCGATAAACCATTTGGTGAATTTAGTAATTTTTATCGTGCTCCAATTGA
>JAJEKB010020494.1:548905-742702 GCA_022393335.1 Macrotrachela quadricornifera | reverse complement strand
GGTGATCGTATTTTGGTTGAACATACAACAAATGATTCATATTGGGGAGATGGAGGAGATGGATCAGGAAGAAATCAATTAGGAATTACTCTAATGAAAGTTAGAGATCATCTTAAAAATAATTCAAATATATAAACTTTATCTTTTTTTCTATAAAAATAATGTTTTTGTGTTAATTATTATATTCATTCTCTCGCCTACACATATAAATAACGAAGTGAAAAATACTTCATACAATTTACATTATTCATATAAATTAAAGTTATATTGTGTCTTTACAATATTCATAGAAATCATAATTATTTATGGCCTAATATAGACAAGTAACGCTCGTCAAAGGTGACTCGCTTAATGCTCGGCTGAAATCATTCTATCTATTTCGAGAATCATTGATAGATACATGGTCGACAAATGTGACGCTATAGCCAGCTCAGTTTGAACGAATCTCCCACATTTTATGATTTTTACAACCAAAACTATCAATAGAGTACTGACATGAGTCACTTGGGCTATAGTTCAATCTGAGTTCATAACGAAAAACTGAGACAAAACGTAACGTTCCCATTGATTTCAGCTAAGTTATTTCAGCCTGACCTTGTACTCTAAACAAACACACACACAGAGTTATTTTTTTCATATGACTCCCCCTCTCAGTCAAGAAAAGAGAAGTAAAACATTTCGTTCCAACTTTTCATTGGGATTTCCGGTAGTATTTGTTCGTTACGATCTTCTGATATAAGAAAAAATGCTTGATGTTCGAAATTAAGTGAACAAGAATTTGAAATTACAACAAGCAAATAACATCATATTAGGATTCAGAAATTCTTTAATGAATAGGCCTTTTCTACGTCAAATGTATAATAAAAAATGATTTTGCTTCAAGAATCGAATCATTCACCATTTTCTCAAGGTGTCTCAACTCTCACTTATTGTATTTGTGATAAAGCTTTTAAATCAATGTCTAGTCGTTCGTCGATCTCCGTCCCGTTCGTCACTCACAACTAGCCGTTTCCATATTTAACGTGTCACCATATCGATCGATATTAGGTCAGCTTTGAAGTTAATGAATGCATCTCGTTTAAATTCTTGTTCAAAAACTACTGGATACTTTCTAGTTAAGAGTCTTGTCTATTTTGGAATATAATTTTACGATAGATACCTATGGAGACTCAACAACAAAACTTTCAACAGTCGCTTCGTTTTTTACATATTATTGGTATAAATTTCACTGAAAGATCAGACATGTAGTAACCAACAAAGAAAACTGTTTATATTAGAATCAATAGCGAACATAGATTCATGATTCTTGAATATCCGTGAATCACGCTTAAAATAACAAGCAATTTAACAAAGAAAGTTAAGATATAGATCGTACTAGAGAGCATCAAATATCAGAGGACAAGTTCTTTTGGAACTTTCTAAATCTTTATTTCAAAACAGAGAAACACACACAAACCACCACACCACATAGACTTCATAAAAAGAAAAAAAGAAACGCACGTATAAATACTAATACATAGGTCGATGGAAAAGAAAAAGAAAGAATACATAATTAGACAGTGATATCACACAACAGAGAAAAAGATATATGTAATCATAATAATAATAAGTGAAATATGTGATATCACTCGTAATGAAAGAAAAGAGTGAAAGGAGGGAAAGAATGTGAATCATATTATAACATAGTAAAATATGTGATAGCTTAGCCTGTAACAGATCGGAACCATTTTTTTCTTATTTTGCATTCATATTTTTCGTGCTCAATCAATAACGATTAGTCAAGTTTTATTAGAAACGATGATTTACTAATTTATCATTATTTAATACCCACCAATATTGAAAAAGTAACTCCAGCTTTGGATTCCTCATAATCAATTCTCTTTGGTGAAGTTTTACTGGAAACAGTTTATATTCTTTATTATTAATTATTTGTCAAACCAACTCAGTTTTCATTTATTAATCTTCGACCTTCTTCGATGAAATTACCTATGAAAAAAATTAAAACTAATTACTAATAGTTTGATAACTTATTATTAACCAGTAATTTGATATCAGATGCAAATTCTTTCCCTCTATTATCGTTCATAGAGTTTTCAACAAGAATATTACAAGCTTTTGATATTATTCTGGCTGGCAACGTTTTTAAATTGGCTTGGATACAGAAAGATACAGACAAACTTTAAAAGGAACAAACTAGTATAACTACAAACTTATTTTATGTTATATGATCTCTATTCTAATTCACGAGACAAATCGTTATTTTGTAAAAAAAACCTTTTCCTAGTAAAAAAAAGTTATTTGGAAAAATCCAAAACTAACGGTACCATTCGATTCTGAAACCCTTTGATCAAACTTTACAGCAGGCACATGTGGGAAACTAGTGCCCATTAATATTATGGACAATGTTTTTTGTCTTTGATGTTCTTTTGACCCTGCCATACACAAACTATTTTCTTCATATGATCCTTCCTACAGTCGAGAGAATCAGAATTTGTCCTTGCCCGACATGCCATTATACTTTTTGTTAACGCACTCAAATTATATTGGTTATATAATATTTTTATATAAGAAATTAGTTTTGGTCAGTATAGAGAAAAATAATAGATATTTGAGCTATAATGTGTTACCAGGTAGAAAAACATGAGTAGAAATCGTTTTTGTAAAAAAGCAAAGTGTAAGGATTGAGATCAATAATATTCTTGTTTTATTTTATATTATTTTCGTGTGTTTTCAAAGTTTTCTTTTCATAGGTAGCTTAAATGTCATTTATGCAATCTGATCTAAGGCGCTTTGCCAATTTTTTTATTATCCTTATTATTGGCATACTTATGGTGTGATGTCGTCGTACTTTGCAATATGTATTATCTCCATTAGATAAGCAAGTTTATTCTGCAAAATCGAATACAATTCGACAACTATATGACATCGATGCCACTGGAGCATTAGTTTTCATTCATGCAAACAGTTTGCTTGATGATGTGGTAAAAAACATGACACGACATTTTTGCACTGACATTTCCGCGCAAGATGAATTTTTTCTCTATGCAGTTTATGATAAGTTAATTCTAAGTCTAAATTTTTGAAACAACTGTGTATGGGAAACGGTTTACGAAAAACAAAAATTATGTTAATAACGTAAATAGCGTAGATAACTAACCTATTGTGTTTGATAAGTGGTACAGTGAATATAAAAAAATTAAGCTTTGATCAAGATACTTTAAAAAAATTTTCACGAGAAATAGCGTTGAAATCGTTTGTAAGAATTTTTTATTTCAGAAGTGTATTACATGGACAGCGGAAGGGTCCCTCGTTGAATTGTACCCATGGAGATGCCCACCTGTGTTTTATTTAATCATTTACTTTTTCATATCTTCCCATTCAGTTTGCTTCTGTGAGTTATCAAACACTAGAGCCTAAGTTATCCAGGTTGAAGCGTGCGATTTCGCTCAGAACGATAGACCTCCGAAAATGCTCAAAAGCTGGAAGCAAGAGTTCGATCTTCGAATTTAACAACGATTTCTCTCCAGTCCCAGAGAGAATCAATCAGAGCTAAGGTATCGCTCATCGTCGGCTACAGTGATCGAATTTCTCCGTCTGAATCAGAGCTAGGACGCAAGTATTTGTACTTGTACTTTTCGTACTTTTTCAAGTAAAAAGTACAAGTACAAGTATTCATAGATGTACTTGGTATTTGTACTTGTACTTGCAAAAATGTACTTGGTACTTGTACTTGTACTTGCAAAAACGTACTTGGTACTTGTACTTGTACTTTCCGAAAAGTACTTGGTACCTATACTTGTACTTCCCGAAAAGTACTTCCCATGTAATCAAAACATGGCAAGACATGATGTAATTTACATCATTTTTATAAATTTTTTTTAAAGAAAAATGATGACCAACATCAAAAAAATGCGATTTCAGATGATGAAAGCGACATAATCTTTGAGGTTTTTTAAACGGCATGCCATGTTTTTACAACTTACACTGATGAAAATGATGACTTTTACATGAAAGTCATGCAATGAATATCATGAAAATATCATCAAAATCATTTCATGAAAATCATTAAACTATCATCAAAATCATTTCATGAAAATCATTAAACTATCATCAAAATCATTTCATGAAAATCATTAAAATATCGTCAAAATCGCGCAGTATATGGCATTTATCAGTGACATATCTTATGTATTCAAAACATGGCAAAAAATGATGATTTCATGTGAAAAACACGAAAAAAGTTACATTTTTATGGTAAAACCAACATAAAAATCGATGCTTTTCATTTTCATCGATTAGAATGAAAACTTTCACCGGTTGCATTTGATGATTTTGATTAAAAATCGAAATCATCAAATGGAACTGATGAAAATTCTCACTTTAATCGATGAAAATGAAAAACATCGATTTTTACGACGGTTTCATTATAGAAAATATCATTTTTCCGATTTTTTAGTTACATGGGTATATACTATCCCTGGGTGCTTACCAATCTATCAATCTAACTATCTATTTACTTACGCACTTACTCATCTATTGAAGTACCTAACTGTCTAATCATCTATCTATTTAGCTAATATCCCTATCCATGTATTTATCTACTTATTTATTTGTCTATTCATCTGTAGATATATAGATAAATGAATAGGTAGATAGATACATAGATACATTCATCTATCTGTTCACCTATTTGTCTGTCTAGTTACCTACCTATCCATATATGTTTCTACCTATGTATCTAACAATCTAACTACACACCTATCTATATCTATCTATCTATCTATTTCTCAATCTACTTATCTATCCATCCATCTACGTATTTATCTATCTATCTGCCAACGGATATCTCGATTTACGAATCTATCTATCTACCTATCTCCCTACTTATGTCTCTTTCACACATCATTTGAAACGTATGAAACGAGAACTTCAATTATAATACAACTGAAATACATCGTGTCGTCGACTCACGAAATGAAACCAAAAATAAAATGAGTTTCAGTAATGTCCTTCTGGACTCACATGTAGACTTTGCTGGCATACTTTGATTCGGTCTTTATTCAAAGATCAAGTTTACTGCGCTGCACACAGTGGTCATCGATTAAAACGGGAATTGCTTTATCTTAGTTCACCACCTATCTTTTCTACTCAATCTGTAACTCATTTACTAATTTTAATCAAGGAATTGAATGAAAGAAAAGAAACTCAAGCAGGTCAGAACAGAAAAACTAATAAAGCAGCACAGGGATTAAACGAATTGAAGGCGAAAAGGAACTAAAAAGAGAAAAAGAGACTAAAACGCTTGAAGTAAATAAAAGAGAGTACAAAGGGTAAAAAACCTAATGGCATTAAAGCATCGAGAATAGATATAAAGACTAAATCGACTAAAGAGTTTGTAAGGATTGAAAATACCAAAAGGAGTGAACGAACTCAAAACGCTGAAAATCAGAAAACAGAGCAAAATAGTTAGAAACTCTGAAGACACTAAAGAAAGCAAATTCCTCTAAACAGTAGAAGAAAATAAGACAAGAGAAAGTAAAGGGACTAAATATACAAGAATTGTAGGACGTAAAAGGAGCATACGAAGACAAAACGCACTAGCAAGACTAAAGGCAATTAGAACAGTAAAACAGCTACATGACTTAAAGGAGAGACACCAATGCAACTAAAAAATAAAAAAAATAACATTTTTTCTGATCAAATACATATAAAAATCGATGTTTCTCATTTGTATTGATTAAAATGAAAATTTTCATCAGTTGCATTTCATGAATTTAATTTTTAATCAAAATCATCAAATGACTTTGGTTAAACATTGATTTTTAATCAGTGTCATTTCATGATTTTGACTAAAAATCAATGTCACTTGATGACTTTGATTAAAAACCAAAATCATCAAATGTAACTGATGAAAATGAAAATCAACGATTTTTATGCCAGTTTCATCAAAAAAATGTCATTTTTTTCGTGTTTTTTACATGAAAGTCATCAATTTTTTGTCATGTTTTGATTACTTGGGTAGAGTAAGAAAGTTAATTTCTGCTAGAAAACTGAGGCATAAGATTTTGTGTGTTCTCACACATAGAGTTCTCTCTCGAAAACATTGAAAAGGATATTTGTAAAGACAGATGTCGACGTGTACTCTAAATTCATCATTTTCCTGGTGCATTTTTTAAA
The DNA here is from genome assembly GCA_022393335.1 of Macrotrachela quadricornifera. Classification (NCBI taxonomy): domain Eukaryota; kingdom Metazoa; phylum Rotifera; class Eurotatoria; order Philodinida; family Philodinidae; genus Macrotrachela; species Macrotrachela quadricornifera. Next base: position 736,525 of record JAJEKB010020494.1, on the reverse strand, counting down.
AAACATCATGATACATGATGTATTTCACGTCAAAGTCATTCGATGAAAACGATGAAAAAGTAATGAAAGTAATCTAATGATTTTGATTTTTCCGAAATAATCAAAATCATCAAATGAAAACGATGTAAAAGTAATGAAAATAATGTAATGATTTTGATTTTCCGAAGTAATCGAAATCATCGGATGAAATTGATGTAAAAGTAATGAAAATAATGTAATGATTCTGATTTTCAGAAGTAATCAAAGTCATCAAATGAAATTGATGTAAAAGTAATGAAAGTAATGTGATGATTTTGATTTTTCCGAAATAATTAAAATCATCGGATGATATTGATGTAAAAGTAATGAAAATAATGTAATGATTTTGATTTTCAGAAGTAATCAAAGTCATCAAATGAAATTGATGTAAAAGTAATGAAAATAATGTAATGATTTTGATTTTTCAGAACTAATCAAAGTCATCGGATGAAATTGATGCAAAAATAATGAAAATAATGTAATGATTTTGATTTTTCCGAAGTAATCAAAATCATCGGATGATATTGATGTAAAAATAATGAAAGTAATGTGATGACTTTGGTGACTTTTGAGAGAAGTGAAGTCATGCAATTTTTTTGATGAAAATTTAAAAAATCACCATTTAAATGATGAAATTTTTGAAAATAACCATTTAAATGATGAAATTTTTGAAAATAACCATTTACATGAAATGTGTTTGGTTTTTTAGTTACATGGGTAGCAACAGAAAGCAGAAAAAAAAACTTCTAGTCCATATGAATTCATGGATATCTTATTGTTGTTTTCATTTCTACTGTACGTCGAGCTTCTAGTGGATATTGTCCTCAGTAATTGAATGCGCGTGTTGCTGACATTTTATCTATTTGACGAGTAACGAAAAACATCAAGAGAAAGACCGATCAATCGTATGTTTTTTCAGTTTCATTTACGAATAAACAGATAATAAAAGGATAAGTTTTAATCGATTTTTATTAAAATGAATATAGATAGACAAGAAATATATCAGTATCTAAATGTAAATTCTTCTATTTTATATGTTAAGAAAAATAATCAGTGCCCAGAAAACATATATACACAGACTGACATAAATTACATAGTATTTCATGCAATATTATCTTTCTTTAAGAATTTTGCTTTGTATAGAAATATTTCAAGAAGATACAATATTCTCAGTGTGAGATTTAATGAAAAAGATTATTTTATTTGTAAATATAGAAAAAATAGTTGATTGCTAAAATATCTTTTATTTTATAGAGAATTTAGCAATAAACATTTTAATATAAAATTATATTTTCTTATAGAATAATTATCCGATTATAAAAATTTATTGAATATTTAATTCTTAGTACTATAATACGAATATATGATACTATCCACTAAATCTACATAAAACTGAAACTTTCATAAGAATTAATTGAACGTAATTTGTATTCGTAGTTGAAAAAGAATGTTTATATCAGTAGATGAGATTTTTAAAAAGATATCGTAAATTATTCATTCAACAGAAACATACTTTAGATCTTCTAGAAAGCATCAGAACTATTATTTTGATGAATGATAAACTAGTGCTATATCATTAATTAAAAAGGTTATGATTGGCTTAGCAATTGAGATTTTCGTTGGATATTACTGTTTCTTGGCTATTGTCAATGATTTACTTTCGTTCTAGGCCTTTCCTGCTGGTATAATTTGTCTGTTCAATTGTTTATTTCATTTTATGATTATGAAATCTGAACAACAATTTTCATCATCAGATTCAACAATCGTTCGTATTGTTGAAAACATTAAAAAAAGTGCTAGTGATTCATGGAATTATCGTGGTTTAGAACTTTCAAATGAAATGCTTGTTATACTTATAAGCGATCCAAATATTGATAAAGCTGCTGCTGCTCTTGATGTATCAATTGGCAGTTTAGCTGATCCAAAAGATGTTCCTGGTATTGCTCATTTTCTTGAACACATGTTGTTTATGGGTAGTTCAAAGGTAAGGTTTTGTTTACAATAGAAACCTGTAGAGTATAATATTTTTGCAATCCATAATTTACTTTGTCATAACTTCAACAAACTGATTTTGACCTGTAATCGCAAGAATTTTCTTTTGTATTCTATATATAGATCTCTTTTTATTAAAGATAGTTCCTTTCGAGAATATCTGCAAATAATTTAATATGACCAAGAATCTCTTCAAAGCATAATAGATTTTTAATATCACTGATTAATAATAAAAACAATTTTATAAATTTATTAGTATCCAATTGAAAATGAATATTCAAAATTCATATTAGAAAATGGTGGTTGTTCAAATGCTTTTACAAGTGATGATCATACTAATTTTAATTTTGATATTAATCCAAACTTATTAGCTGATGCACTTGATATGTTTGTTTAGTTATTATTGATTTCTTTTCGATGAAAATAAATATTTTTATTTAATATAGTTTTGCTCAATTTTTTATTTCTCCACTCTTTGATGAATCATCAATTGATCGTGAATTAGAAGCAATTAATTCTGAATATGAAGGAAATTTATTTAAAGATATATGGCGTATATCTCAATTAGAAAAATCTACATCAGATTCACAACATCCATATACAGGATTTTCTATTGGGAATATAGAATCATTAAAAATAATACCTAAACAATATGGAATTGATATTCGACAAGTACTTTTGAATTTTTATAAAATGGAATATTCATCAAATCGAATGAGTTTAGCTGTACTTGGCAATCGTATATTATTAATTTTTTAAGTAAAAATAAAAAAAAGTTTTATTTTTAGAATCACTTGATGAACTTCAATGATTGAAGTTCAATCATTTGTTATTAAAAGTTTCAAAGAAATAAAAAATAAAAAATTGAAAAAAGCAATATATCCTTCTGATCCATATGGTGAAAGCAAACGAAAAGTTTGTTTTTCCTTTTTTTTTGAAAAAAAAAACTTGATTTTTTTGTTCTAAAGACAATTTGTTATAATGTTCTTGTAAATGAATCTCGTCAATTAACAATCAATTGGATTATACCTGACCATAGAGAATTGTATTATTGCAAAGTATATATAGATCATTTAACTACTTCATGTATATATTGAATATTTCAGCCCGAATCGTATTTATCACATTTGATTGGACATGAAAGTGATGGATCATTATCATCATACTTAAAAACATTGGGTCTTGCTATGGAATTGATAGCTGGTGAAAGTAGTTCTGCACCTGGATTTAATTTTTTTTCTATTGATATTCAATTAACTATTGAAGGATTAAGTAAATAAAATATAAAAATTAATAATTAAATATTTTCTCTTTTATTTAAATTAGATCAATGGGAACGAGTTATTTATAGTGTTTATCAATATTTGGCTATGTTACATAAAGAAGGACCAAAAGAATGGATTTTTCATGAAGGAAAAGTAGAATGAAGATTTAAATTTAAAGGAAAAAAATCTTTTTTTTTGTGTTGTTTTATATGTAGAATATAAATCAAATGGAATTTCAATTTCAAGAAAAAGGACAACCACGTTATATTGTATCAAATTTAGCTGGGAGAATAAGAGTACGGATATTTAAATAAGAAAACATTAATATGAATTGATTTTGTTTTTCTTTAAGGATTATCCATTAAATGAATGTTTATCTGGTCCATATGAAATGCGTGAATTTCGTCCAGATTTAATAGATGAACTTCTTAATGAATATTTGATTCCAAGTAAAATGAGGTAAAAAAGAACAAGTAATATTCATTGAAAGTCGATTTATTTGTCTTTAAGAAGAACTTGATTATAGTGATTGTCTAATAATTATAGTTTATTTCATTGCATTTTCTCGTACTATGTTGAAATGCATAGCGAAGGAACAGACACATTCTTCTTTATAGATAGAGATTATTTTATGTTCATATTCACTTATAAAATTCTAAATTATTAATAAACTAATCATACTAAATAATTTAACGATGATACACTATAAATACTGAGTGATTATAGACAGGTACAGAAGAGTTTGTATTTCTAGATCTTAACCATTTGGTTTAGAATTTTTTTTTAATATCATTTTAATGATTTTTAAGAATATTTCTTACAAGTAAAGAATTTCTATCAATTGCAATACAAAAAGAAAAATGGTATGGTACACAATATAAAGAAGAATATTTATCGGAAGAATTTATTAAACAATGTGAAACATGTGATATTAATTCTGCACTATATTTACCAATACCAAATGAATTTATACCAACAGATTTTCGATTATTTTCTGAAGAGAAAAATCTTACGCGACCACAAATACCAACAAAGATTAAAGTAAAAACTTATTTTATTAATTTTAATTTAAAAATAATACTTCGTTTTTTTTTCTAAAAGGAAAATGAATATTATCGTCTTTATTATGCTGAAGATTCATTTTATAAATTTCCTAAAGCTTATATTTATATTGAATTTCGAAAGTAAGAGAATGATTATTTCAATGTATTTTTTTGTTTTTGATTTATTCATATTATTTAGTCCATTAGTATATATTGAGCCAATACATTCCAATTTGAATACAATTTATGTTGAATTAATTAATAATTCATTAACTAAATATGTCTATTCAGCACAACTTGGTAGTTTAGAATATGAATTATATGATTGTAATGATAGTATTCAAGTATTTAAATATTAATTTTTTTTTATAAAAATAATTTCTTTTATTTGATTTAATTTAGTTAAATATTTATGGTTTTAATCATAAAATAAAAGAATTACTTAATAGAATTATTGATCATATGATTAATATTAAATTTGAAATCGAACAATTTGAAATAATTAAAGAAAAAGTAATTGATATTTAATAAGAAAAATTCAATTTATTATTAAAATATTTTTCTAGATTAAACAATCATTAAAATATTTTCGTTGTGGTATACCTTCTGTAATGGCAAAATTTGGTATTACATATTTAATAGCTGAATATGACTGGAATAATAATGAATTACTTAGTTGTCTTGATGGTAATATTTAAAAAATTAAATTAAATTAAAAAAAAGATTTTCTTTTATTTTTATTTATAAGATATTACAATATATGATGTTGAATCATTTATTCCTCGATTATTAAAACATTTTTATATTAATTCATTAATGTATGGAAATTTAACAAAAAATGTATAAAGATTTATTTTATTTCATTTGAATTTAAATATTTGTTGTTTCTTTTTGAATAGCAAGCAATTGAATATATGACTTTAATTGAACAAAAATTTCAAGAAAAATCTTTTTATCAACCACTTTTTTCTAGTATATCGTTTAATCATCGTCAATTAATATTACCTAATAGTTTGTTTGATTTCTATTATTTATTTAAATAAAAATATATTCTTAGATTGTAATTATGCATATTCAATGTTTAATGATGCATATAAATTACATGCAATTGTTATATATTTACAATGTTTTCAAGAAACATTGAAAAATAATGCTTTACTTGGATTATTTTCTTATTTAATTAAAGAAATTTGTTTTAATCAATTACGAACAAAAGAACAATTAGGTTATATGATTAATTCAGGAGTATGGCGTTCATCTGGTATATTAGGTTTTAGTATTACTGTTCAATCATCTCGAGAACTTGATTATGTTAATCAACGTATTGAATTATTCATGGATTCAATAAGAGTATGTAGGAAAATAGTCAACACGATTATTTATACAAAGTTCTATCTTTTATAATTTTTTAAAATTCTTATTCTCAAATATTTTTCATTATTTTGAAAATCGCACTAGTCAATGACTTTTCATTTAATTGGTCGGTTAGATGAATATAGTAGATGTGGCATTGACCATTGTCTTCAAGCAGTTTTCAATATAATAGTTATGATCGATAGTCTTGCTTTCATCAAGGACATGTATAAGAACAGGACTATTTGATTTAAAGAATATACAGAATAATTTTTTTGGTTCAAGTTTCCTTCATTGCGGATAATTCGTTCTATTGTTCTATGAGATAGAGAGAAATGTCTCAACTATAGTTTCATCATAAGTTATATGTGGATTAATGTTGATAACCTATTATACTAGTTCAATATTTTCATCTGTAAGTTTGGATAGTGAACGATCAAATCGATGATCATCATTGACATCTTCTCTATCCGCAAGAAAACATTTTACTCTTCTTGCAATTGTTAGATACGATGGAGCATTGCGTCCGAAATCTGTTACAAGTTCTCCGTGAATTTTTTTCGGATCTATTTCCAAAATAGTACGAATTTTTATATGGTATCGATTTAAAATATATCGAACTTTTGTTTAGATCTAAGTAAATATATGCTAAACTTAATATATAAAAATGTCAAAAATTGATAGATGTTATTAACTGAGATACCTCTAATCCTACTTATTATACCACTAGATACTATTAAAACGTATTTGATGATAATAAGCTGTTAGTTGTGATGTATTCTATTGTATAAAAAGATGACAAATATCATAAACACATCAACATATCATTATCATAGTCCGTAATAAATACTATTAACGAAGAGAAAATGACACAAATTATTATTTTAAATAGGTTTATATTTCGACAATGTCTGATGAATTATTTAAAAAACAACGTGAAAGTTATATTGGTAAAAAATTGGAAGTACCAAAAAACATGCATGATCAAGGAAATCAGTTTTGGAATGAAATAATTAATCATCAGTTTTGTTTCGATCGTCGTATGAACAAATATTATAAAAATATTTGTAATTAAAAATTTATTTTTTAGCTCTACTTGAAGGTGAAATAATAAAAACATTAGAACGTAATGATTTACTTTATTTCTATGATCATTATATATCACCAAGTTCAATTTATCGACGTAAATTATCTGTTCATGTTAATCCATCTTCATTGGCACTTCAAATGCAAACTAATGAAATAAATAATGCTGAAAATGAAAATGAATTAATGGATATTGCTGTAACCACGGAAACAGAAAATATTTTAACTAAACAAGAAATTGATTTACCTGAAGTAAAATTATTATTAATCTATTTTGATTTATTTATTTTGTTTTTAATTTTTCTAGTTTGAATGGATTGATAATGTTCATATATGGAAAAGTAAATTATCATGTTATCCACTTGCTCAATCATATGAAAAACTTCATGTACCTGTTCTATATAAATTATAGAGAGAATTATTATTTTTGTAGATTTTTCTTAAATAAATATACTTTGTTCATACAAAATTTTTAAATGAAGATCAATGCGGACAAAAAAAAAATAGTAAGTCCACATATATTAGCTATAACTTAATTTTTGATTTTAATTTTGATACTGATTATATTTGAAGTAACGCAACACTTAATAACATTAAGCCACATAAGATACATCTGTCATTTTTAAGGTTAATCTCATTAGTTCATTTATGAACGACGCATCATCTCGGCAAGTCGCTGACCCATCACTGTTTTTGTGAAAAGGATTTCTTTGTAGAGTGATGAAGGTAGAACATAGATAAACAAAAGACTGATTTGTGGCATGAATGAAATATAGTAAGTTATCAGAGTAAGATGGACAAACCAAGAAGTATGTTCGTAGTGACAAGCATCGAGAAAGAGAATGATCAATTGTGGTAGCTGTGTTATGAAGCATACTACAGGACCAAGAAGAAGATCGAGTCTTTCGCGCGTTTGTTTTGCTAGAACAGTGCTTTGTGCGAGATGGTGACTGGCAGCTTTTGAACGACTGATGACAAGTATAATGATGAAACCAGCCACTAAATTAACGAAAAAGAGTGTGATTTGATGTGCAAGTGATGTATACTGGATAAGACCTTCTTGACTTGGCTGAATTTCACGAATACACCACGGATAGAGGTCATCTGGATGACTAACTAACTTGTACTGACCAATATAAATATAGAAAGAACCAAAAAGAAAGACAGACATAACTGCAGTAATGATAGAAGCTGATTTGGGTGTGCGTAAGGAATAAAATCGTGTTGGCACTGTTACAGCCAAGGCTCTTTCTACTGTAACCAAGACCATGAGCCATAAGCTGACATAATCGAGTGAAGTCATAAGATAGGGTAAACTTTTACATAAACTTGTACTGAGTTGTTGTTGAATATTGATTCGACGTGCAATATAGAGATATAAAACACGAAGAAGCAAAAGAGCGAGTACGATTTGGCTTATGATCGTATTGAGAAGAAGATAAAGTCCAGTGCCAGTTTTACGGGCTTTCGGTTCAGTAAATGTAACAACACAGAGACTATTAAAAAGTCCGCCAACGATGAAGAATATAATGGGTCCAATAAAGTGAAGACCATTCCAATTTGTTTTTTCGATTAGTAATTCCAAAGAAATCGAGAAACGGCTTGGTGAAAACTGACAAAGTATTGCTGATGCACATTTAGGACAGACACAAACAATGTTGCTCTTGTTCTGTAAATCACCTTGAATACAATATCCTTGATTGAGGCAGAATGCACAGGCTGTATTTCGTTGAAGATACGACATGCATTCGGTTCGATTCGACGTTCTCGAACTACAATAACAAACATAACTCGCCGTAAAGAAACAGGAATGTTTTACTGGTTGTTGACAGAATGTATGAAAGAGTTTCACTGAACGACTTTCAACTGCGTTCAGCGATCGACATCGTTGTGGCTGAATATCGAGATCGACGGTGTAATTTCGAAGAGGATTTGTGCAATTAATATAGAGCAGACTAAGAATGATACTAACTGATCGAATTTGTGGTTCAAATGTAAAGAGTAAACCGATTTCGGGTACTGCACCTTGTGGATGGCGCACATCACGTGTATCAATCACTCTAGTGATCGGAAATTTGGTTGGGACACCAACGAGAATTTGTTGTCGTACACGTGGATAATCAGAAGAGAACTTGAGTAACTGAAGAAGAAATGGCTCTTTATTTGGTTCTTGCCGGTGCATGACAATTACCGACTTTTGAATATCGCAGCTCAAGCTATTACACACGCATCTGTAACGGTTAAATGGTTGAATAGAAAGTGGATGACATATTTCATTAATTGAGCAGGAATGAGGTCTTTCGCATACTGTGTTACGAACGAAACAATGAGGTTGAAGGTATCCAAATGGACAAATGCAGACATTTCCATCTCGTACAAGAGAATAAGGTGAGCATTTAATATGATCGATTTTCTTCTCACAAAAGACACCTTGCCAACCTCGTTGACATAAACATAAATATCCATCATTATTCACATTGTAACATGTTCCATTATTTTGACATTGATTGTATGAACATAACCATGGCGGAACACGATCTGGAAAGCGTAATATTTTGGCCAAACGAAAAGCGGGTAAAAAATCGAATGGACTGATCGCATACTCCCATATTGCTAGTAGACTAGTCGAATGATAAGCTTCCAGACGAACTGAATACTTGCCTTTGAATCGAGGACGCGAATAGAGCAAATAGACGTTATGTTTTAGTGGTAAATCTTGATGGATGTCGACAAAAGTCTGATGATCGATAATTAGAGTATCATTGAATACAAGAGAGACCAACACATAAATCACTGATGGAAGATCAGATCGATGGCGTCGATCAAAACGAACACGTACGGTGATCCGTCGACTATCATAGTGACAACGATCACCATAGAAACTCGGCGGACAAAAACAGATACGTTCTGTATCATTGTGTGTGGTCAGATAGAAACCACGATTACAGAAGCCATATGGACGAGAATTGCCTGCCTTTCTGCTAAAAAGTGAGGTTGATGAAGCGTCAGTAATAGGTGACATGTGTTGAACAGTAGAGTGACTATAACAAAATGTCTCGTAGTTTGATAGACGCCGATATTTGGTGGGACGATAAAGAGTTGCAGCTGCTGTCGAATTTGGACACCAAAACCAATTTGCTCTGTTTGAACAAAGCTCTTTTGGATCGCATCGATGTTTTTTGCATCCTCTTCCATCGGAACAAGCGAATTGTCCCACAGCACATTTTGTACGATCCCAAAAACAAATAAGTTCATCTGTTCTATCCAAACAATCATCTATTCCATCGCATAGAACAGTATAATTGAGACATTTTGTTTGATTATCACAGAGAAATCGATCACCTAACATCAGATGATCTGAGCAAGAGAATACATTACGCTCATCACGACCTCCTATACAATCAATTTGTCCATCACCGGCTTGACTATAAGGAATACGTGGACGATTAAGTGTGCGATTTTGCAGATATTGTGAAGTAATACAAAAGTGTTCATGAGTCTTATTGCATTCAAATTCAAGATGCCATTGTCGTGGTCGTGTTGGACAACTCAGTTCATCTTCACCATCATCACAATCGAACTCTCCATCACAAAAACGTGTTCTGTGAATACACTGACCAGTTTTGTTACATTGATACATATCATGTCCACAAATCCAATGAGAACAATTTTGCTCATCTCGACCATCAATTGTATCCCAAACTGTATCACAATATCGATGAAAGAGCAATCGAACATCTTTTATTCGATTGTTGATGATTCCATCATCTTGAAATACCCAACAAGCATAAGTATCGTTATAATTACATTTGGAAAAGGGCCAATGGAGTTCATACGAGAGTTCATCACTTCCATCCGCACATTCTCTTTTTCCGTTACCCAATCGTTGAAAGCTCACATACTGGACTGGCAATGATACTGTCTGGCATCGATATCGATAGGGTTCATTCATTTTATAATCATTATTCTTTTCATCTTCACCGTAAAGGCAATCGTGATAACCATCATTGACACGACGAAATGCAAGATGATCTGATAACGAATTCGGACATGTAAAGAATGATGATGATGGCAACAAAGTAGTAGTACTGCAATATTAAAAAAGTGGAAAAAGTTGTATTGTTGAGATATAGAATATTTAAACTGTTTTTCGACGTGTATCGGACTTTGAAAATTTAACTGCAAATAATTCTTCACAGTGGTACTCAAAATACGAAGTTTCAGAATTATGAAACCATTGTTGTAGTGTTATGAGTTTTAAAAGAGAAACGTCTCTCTTATCGGTTGAATCTTTAAGAGATTCAATTGTTTTGTTCATTTATATTTCTGTATCGATAATCTTAAAAATTATGAAACTTTGTATTTCGACTAATGCTATGCAATATCCCTTACAGTTAAATTCCGGAATTTCAAATCGAAAGTATTCCGCTGACAAACAGGTCAAATATTCAATATATCAGTAATAAAAGTCGATACAAATAATTCCTTTAAGATATTTTCCTACTCTCACTAGGCACTATTCATTGAATATAGTCTAAGACTAAAAAGTGATGAATCACTTCTGGGAATTTCCTCGTCAGCATCTAGATTCTGACTATATTTCTAGTTCTGAAATTTTTCAAAAGGGATATAATTAACCTTTCAAACGCTGCTTGTTTTGCTGCCACTTGACAGAATAAATGAGGTATCGGATAGAATGGAAAGGAAGCTAATGTTTTGAAGACATCGTGTGACATACAATCGTCTTGTCGAAGAGTCATCAAGATTCCATTGCACATCATTGAACCACTTAGACATATAAGATAAGGTCGTCTTGGCATTTGATGATGAAAATTTTGTCGTTGTTTGTAAAATTTTACAATCCATGATTTATTATAGAACATTTTGAGTATTGGAGAGAGAACAGGTCGTTCTGGATATTGAATTAATTCTGGACAACGATCAATAATATTATTCAATGAAATTTCTCGAATTATATTCGGTTGTTTACTTTGACTTGCAAGTAACATATGACGAAGACTGACTACACAACTTGATGTATTTGTTAATTGAGGAAGTGGTGAACGTGTTTGGAGACAAATACCATTAAACACCAAGCCAGTGTTTACTAAAAAATCAACTGTCTCACATAAATAAGCTGCATTGCGCAAATTTGCACAACGATCAAGGTGATCAATAACACTTGACCAACTAACACATTGTCCATCACCACATAAAAATTGATCTTTGCGACAAAGACGTTCATCACATTCGATTGCTGATTTTTTCGGACATCTGTTATATCGTTCATAGATATCATCTATTTCTTGTTCGTCACTCGAATCCATACAATCGGGAAAAGCATCAAATACAAATTCCTTCGGAATACACATTCCATTTCGACATTGATATTCATCTTGATTGCATTTATTAAATTCTAATAACTGACAGTTGAGCTCATCAGCTCCATTTTGACAATGGATGATTCCATCACACACTTGTCGCCATTCCAAGGTAAGACCGCTTGCATCACATTCTATATCATCGTTAAGAGAAGTTGCTATTTCTTCATCACGTGCACCATAATCATGCATTTGATTTACGATTATTTGACCAATATTTGATGAATCAGATATTAGTTTATATTCACATTCTGCACCAATTCGATTTTCAGTGCAATTGCAAATGGTAGTATTACCATTCGATATAAAAGAACTAGAATTCAAATAACTTGCATACTGTTCAATAATATCAAATGGAATAAACCAATTGATCAGTTCATCAGTGGCTATATTATTCTATTTTAATTTTGAAAAAGGCCATAGAATGCCATTAGTACATGAAATATTTGTTTGTTTCAATAGAAATTTATCGAATGTCGAATGACAGAAATACCGATGATCATATAGTAAACATTGAACATTCTTTTCATCTTCCGAATAGAGTATCCAATCATAAGGTCCTGCTTGAATAAACGATCCACATAAACTCAAGATGAAACCGAATAGCACCCATCGAAGTACCATATCATTTATCAAGTAGTATAAGACAAAATGAACTAAGTCAGAGATATTTTTTATTCTGTACTATCAAGTCTCTTTATTTATTAGCAATGTATTGTGACTTTTCCAGATGATTACGTATATTTAATTATTTATCGTGCTCTAAACATATATTTTAGAATGTCAGGCATCATATCTTACAAGTTTTTTAAATAATCTTTCACTTTCTTTGATGATTTTTATGATATCACATCTTATAGAAATCTTAATGATTATTAACAAAATATTTTCTTCTTCATGACAATGACATGAGCAGTTACGTCATCTGTCAGCATGTTGTTTTTATCCTGCCGTGATATGATCAAGGCTTTGCACATCTTATAGACCTTAGTAAGATGTGTCTATGCTTTACAAAAAGTTTGGATTTCTGGTCTGACTTCGAGGAGATCGAACGTTTTCAGCGTTTGTGAAGTTTTTAATTCTAATCATTTTGATAAAAAGGGTTTTTTAAATACTTTTTGTTTTGATAGTTTTGAGTGCATCACTATCAAAATGTCCAGAATTATGTAACTCTAACCCTGTCTCATCTCATCTCATCCGGTTTCAAATTCTATTGATAATTAAATAAAAAACTGAAATTTAGTACAATAAGTTTAATTATAATATTCATTTCATCATCCGAAATTTCATTTTTTGTCAGATGAAATCTTACATTATTTCACGTATGAATTATGAAAGAACATTTTTTCAAAAGAAAAAGTAAACGTACCAATAGCCGAGAATCAAAAAAATGTTTTTTTTTCTGTTCTTATTAATAAATAACGTCAGTATGTATTCAAATATTATTCCTTCATCTTCAACACACGACTAAAAAGAAAAGGAAAGAAAAGAAAAAAATACTTTCATCCAACATCGTAGAAAAAAAAAACATTTAGTATATTGCGGTATAGACGACTGCAAAAGAAAATGACAGATAATACTCCTGTTTATTTTTATGATCTTGATAAACCATTTGGTGAATTTAGTAATTTTTATCGTGCTCCAATTGAATTAGATGGATACACTTGGCCAACTACTGAACATTATTTTCAAGCACAAAAATTTACTTCGGATGAAACACACTTTAACACAGTCTTAGGATTACCTCGTCCTCGTGATGCATTTGAATATGTTCGAATTCATAAATCTTCTGTACGACCTGACTGGGCTAATGTAAAAGATGATGTCATGCTTAAAGCATGTATGGCTAAATTTGAGCAACACCCGAATCTTAAACAATTATTATTATCTACCGGTGATCGTATTTTGGTTGAACATACAACAAATGATTCATATTGGGGAGATGGAGGAGATGGATCAGGAAGAAATCAATTAGGAATTACTCTAATGAAAGTTAGAGATCATCTTAAAAATAATTCAAATATATAAACTTTATCTTTTTTTCAATAAAGATAATATTTTTTTGTGTTAATTATTATATTCATTCTCTCGCCTACACATATAAATAACGAAGTGAGAAATATTTCATACAATTTACATATTTCATTATATACATTCTTCATATACAGGATAAGCCATAAATATCTTTACAATAAAAAATTTGAATATTTTTATTACGACTCAAGCAAATGAGCCTAGTTTTTAATTAATGATCGAAACATATTTAGGATTTATATTCATGAAGATATGCTTGCAAGGGAAGAGTGATATTATGTGGATTTGCTGCACTAAGTGTCTTGATCTCAACTATGAAACAATTATCTGCTGAAGCATGTTCACTGAGAATCTATAGTCAAAACATTTTCTCATCATATGATAAGGTGACAGTAATGCAAAATTCTAGTATCTCTTATTTTTCTTTTAAACATGTATTTCTAGATTCTGTTTTTGACGCTGATCACGACTAACTTGTTATTTTTTCAATTTAACAAAGTCTTCATAGAGAAACATGTCAAAAATTTCAATAAATGCTTACTTATAGAAAAGCAACATTCAATCCATCACTATTTTACTTTTCGTTTTTATCAATATGATTTTTGAATTTATTATGTAAAATTGTATTTAGAAACGTTTTTTATAACTTTATCACATACTACATGTTCATTTAGAAAAGTTAGCATTTTTTGCAATTTTTGACATTTTCCCAGTATTTTGCATTTTTCTCCACGAAGACTTTGTTAAATTGAAAACATAACAAGATATTCATCATCAGCGTCAAAAACTGAATCCAGAAATACATGTTTAAAGGAAAAATAAAAGGCACTAGAATTTTGCATTACTGTCACCTTATCATATGGTGAGAAAATGTTTTGACTATAGATTCTCAGTGGACAGGCTTCAGTAGATAATTGTTTCATAGTTGAGATCAGGATACTTAGTGTAGCAAATTCACATAATAGCAGCCTTCAAGTTAAGTACATTATTTTTTTTCTAATTTGTAAAAAAGTAAAATTTTTTTGTTGAGACCGATAACGATACTTGCAAAAGGATCTCTCTATATATGTCTTTACTGATATAAACCTTGAATATGTCTGTATCATTGATTAAAAAATCAGCTCATTTGTTCGAGCTACAATGAAGATATTCAAATTTTTTATCGTAAAGATATTTATGGTTCACTCTATATTTGTTCTTCATAATATAAAAAAAATATATCAATGAAAACACTAATCTATTGATAAAAAGATTAATCTCTTGATAAGTTTTCATCAAACATAAGAGTGATTTTTTCCTTCAATCATAAGTAAGTTTTATTGAAGTAGTTTTGAAAGATCTAATTGAATTTGTGCGTTTTGATTTGTGAAATCATAATTGCAAGACCTTTCTAATACTTTGTTTATATAACAAAAAAGAAAGTCGAAAAAAATTCACATATATTTGATAAAATATAACAAGTATATAAAACATTCTGAAAGATCAACAGTTTTTCATATTATAAATAAGTTTTGTATAAAACATATAAATCAAATTTATTTTCAAGAGAAAAAGTTTCCAAAAATTAAAAAAAAATTGATATATATACACATATGGGTGAATTGCAAAATTATTATACCGTTCTGTGAAAATATGAACGAAAAAAACATTTTTTCGATTTTGAATACTGTGATTAGCGCATTCTATAGTACTATATGAGAAGAGAATATAGAAAAATTTTTCCGACTACTACTATCAAACTGGCTGAGATACGAAAGTTTTTTAAAAAATACTGTTTAAATTTAACGCTTAATGACATTGATAGTGCATGCTGTAGTCGGACTTTCCTGCAGTATTTCAGACTTTAATGCTGAGACTTTTCTTTGGAATAAAAAACCATGTTTAGTCAGGAGAAATAGCAACCGAAACAGTATAATTTAGCTCAAGTTATATGTGGTTAATACAGATCTGATACTAATAGCCGTCTGTTTAGGAAATTCTTACGTTTCAATCATAAAACTGCGTTTTTCGGACAGGTCATGTTTTGATGGACTCCTTGAGGGGTGAGGGAAAGTAGGGGCCATTTTTTCGAGGAAAATTGAGGTGCTCAGAAAGTTCTGAAACACACTTATATCGACCTAGTTTTTCATGCTGCTTCCGAATATGACATTAGTTTTGATTGAAACCATAGTTTTGTCAATAAAAAATGACCCCTAAATAGCCAAAATTACCCTCCAACCTCATTACACGTTGCTATTGGTCAGAAAATAAGTATTCGATGATATTGGTAAATATACAGTTTTGTAGATATTGATATGGGTCATCAAATGAAAACAATTTGGTCCGGATAGCTCGTATCCTTTATGAGTTATTTCGAAAATATTAGTGCTCTCCGACCCATAAGCTTGTTCAAACGTAACGTTGTGACATTTTTGACACATTGTCTTTCAATTATCTCAGGAACTATAATAGCTAGAAAGTCCATTCAAACGTCATTCGATGCAGCTCATTATACTCTATTCGTGCTATAAAAATGAATATTTTTGGTTGAAGTCTGGAGCCTCTAGTAAGATTTTTTAGTCGCGTAACATCGTGACATAAAAAGACCTTTTTCCTTCAGCGCTCTACTTAAGCTTTAATTTCCAAGAAATCGTCTGTCCAAATGAATTAGCAAAAATGTAGATTTTGTAGAGCTTTGAATGACCTTTTTAATGATAAAAAGATTTTTTTCTAAGTATCAATACTCTTGAAGGAAATCCCAAAAATGAACGTAACGTTGTGACATAGATTTTTGTTTATCGATTTTCAGGTACTTAACATGGTCCGAATGGTTTCATTTTTACAAGTGTTAGTTGTTTCGGTGTATTTAGTTTCATACCTAAGAATGAGATCGATTCAATAATATGGGAGGTCACAAGCTGAATTCCGAGGTAGAAAATGTCTCACAATTTACAACCTGTCCTTTGCCATAAAAGTTAAAGTCAAATATGGCATTTTGTAGAGAATAAAATTCTACATTGAGTGATGTGTCTCTCGCCAGTTTCTGAAAAACTTCTTTGTTTAGATTATTCTGGCCTCGTAGTGACACTTTGTAAAAATATAGGATTATATAGAATTTTAAAGCTTTATTTTTATAGAATCACCTATTCCTATATAGGACATTGATAGGATATCCATTTTGAATTAGTTTCGAGTCTTTTTAGTAGAAACGTTAATTAATGCAGTGATAGAACTGAAAGATGCACTCTTTCACTAACATCTTATCAGATAATTTCAGTAAAAACATAGTATTAGACCGGTAAAATTAATAAACCAACAGATTTTTTCTGGAGAAAAATAAAAGTTGGTGTATTAAACTTATTTTCAAGTATCGTATATACCCCACAATCTATTTAAAAAACAATATGAATCAATACCACAAAAAAAAATTTTTTTCATTTTATAATCAAAACTAAAGTATTTAATATATTTAAATATTTACAAAACAATGTCTACCAATATTGAAAACGCATAATAAAATAATTATGATAAATGAAAATCTATATTTACTGATTAATTGGTTGAAACTTTTGTCGTTTGAGCTTTTGTTGTTGGCAAAAAACATCTTTTCGTTTTTTTTAATTTTAATTAAATCTTCAGTTATTATTGTCAGTTGTTCACTAATCGATTTGTTCTTCATATCACCACCGTCAATTAATATAGAAGCTCTATCTACTTGGGGCATACAAAAGTAGTGGTAGTAACACTTTAAGAATGCTCTATCTTTCTATGCTGTTTGATCATACTTCAACTAATATGATAATAAATTTTCGATAAGACTTTTTTCCTTAGCATTCGTGCTTGTTCTACTAGATCACAACGTGTGAGACAACTTAGTTTTCAATCCAGTAGGATATTGTATGACCAACTAAAATATACCACAAGATGCAGCATGAAAAGCTCTACAATTTACATAAGACCACTTATTTTATAGCTGCGTTTCTTATTTTTAAAATTGACAAAATTTTAAGCAATCAAGCTTCGGGCATGGAAAAAAATGACATTTTCGATACACAGCGAATTCATTTTTGGTTATTTCATTGTTTCATCACTGGATATACTTTATCAAAAGGAAAACAAAATATACCACAAGATGCAGCGTGAAGAGTTCTACAACCTATACAGTGAAGCTTATTGTAATTATTTTCAGAAAAAGGAAAATTCTATGTGGTCAATTTTCGCAATGCCAGAAATTTGATGCCTCAAAACTTTGTCCATTTTGAAAACAAAAAGTGTCGCTATAAAATAAGTAGTGTTATGTAAATTGTAGAGCTTTTTACGCTGCTTCTTATGGTATATTTTAGATGTTCATACAATATCTTAATGGATTGAAAACTAAGTTGTCTCACACGTTGTGGTCTAGTAGAATAAGCACGAATGCTAAGGAAAAAAGTCTTATCGAAAATTTATTATCATATTAGTTGAAGTATGATTAAACAGCATAGAAAGATAGAGCATTCTTTTCTCATGAAGACTACATAGAAAGAAAGTTTCTTAAAGCCTATTATACAGTATTAAAGTGTCACTCACTACTTTTGGTATGCTCTAAGTACATTCATTAATCAAATTCTTGAAGACAATTTAACGCCATCGTTTTCAGGAAAATATGACTTTTCTAAGAGAAATGTTCCTTTTTTCCAAAAATATAGGAATATAGGAAAATTTAGAGAAAAATAGGACATTATAGGACTGATTTCAAAAATATAAGAATTATAGGAATTATAGGACGACTACGAGGCCAGAGATTATCGAAAATACAGTTTTTCAAAAGTTTAAAACCTAATTTTTGATGAAAAAAACTGATTTTTCCCAAAAACCAATGTCAGATTCGTGATCAGCGCTAAAAACTACGTCTGATAGTCTATTCAGATCCACAATCTTGAGGGTGAGAGTCCTGAGAGAGCCGTTACTCAATGTGTGTATTTTCCAGTAAATAATGACTCATTTATCTTTATTTTTTTAGATATAAGAAGGCTCATTTATCTGTATACTTCGTTATAAAGGAGAGAACATGTTATGTACCTCCCATATAATATTACCATAGCACGTATCTAATGATGACAGGATGAAGTCTGTCCTTTCAGTTTGATCACCTTTTGCGATTAATCATCTACGCGCAAGATTGTATGATATTAAATTACAGCAGCTCGTATTGTCTTAAATGTAATGTTTGAATTATATCACGCACGTCGTTGAACATACGACGCAACTGTTCGGAATCAATATGACTAACAAAGAAAGGATAACAATAACGATTCTTCTCGTCAGCTGTTGTGATTTTCTACAATTCATGAATACTAGAAGAAAAATCAAAAGAAATCACTCACTAGAAACTGGTCACGTATAAAACACTTGGCTCTGGACACTTCGGTGTTTTCGAACATGAGATGGTCTAAAAACATCAATAGAGTCATTTGTGTAAGAATAGCTAAACTTGATAAGTTCATTCTATAGTAAGTATCGATTATTATTTCGCTGAAATATTTTTGCTTTTATCAAACTAATCAAACGTAATAGAGCTTTTATTGATTCCTTTCAAAAGAATCTATCAAATGAGAAATATACCTAATTGTAACGTATTATCTGTTTCTACTGGTGGTAAATGATAGCAAGCAAAGTCAGGAAAATAATCTTCGAGTCGATGACCAGAATTGATTTTCTCTCTTAAAATATCTTCGTCATACAGAAACAAAATGAAAGATTTTGTATGTAGCCATCTATAAATATAGTCATAAGAAACTTCTTGTGTATATATTCTTCGTCAAGTGATCATCCTACTTGTTGTTCCAAATACTTTGAAACAAATTAATCGATTCTTGCAGTTGATTTTCATCTTCATTATAGTTAAATCTTGTATTGAAACTACTACAGTTCGTGACATACATGATTGCAATGGCATCGCTAAAGTATTGCATCCACCTTTGTCTTTCTGATGATTGTCCAAACGGATAAGTCACCCTCGAAAGCAAAAAATACTTTTTATCTTGCACAATATATTAATAAACATACTTAAAGTGTACTCCTTCTACGGTGAAAATTGCGTCAATCAAATTCGATTTATAATCATAGCCATGATACATATCCTGCACGAGAAGAGTTTCAAAATGAACACGTGCAAAAAGTCTTTACGACAACATTTGGATATTTCTCCTGCTGTGAAATACTGGACAGTTTGAAATATTTTTCATAAAAACTCTGAGCCGTCGTTTACTGAGCTCTTGATGCTGAATATTCACATTAATAATGTACGATCTCTATAGAAAAACTTCTGATGATATATTTTCCGAGTTTAGTGAAGATTCTTCTTTGTAATACATGAGAAAACGTTTATCTTACCGCTTCGCTAGGTATGTAAGTTGGCTCTTTAATTTTGTGGATACGATCGAGAAAACTACAAACCAAAACGAAATGGGATCAAGAAGGGATTGATAAAAATACTAACTATTTGGCATTGAGTGGAAGTTCATATTCATCAGATCGTTCAAGACATTTTTGAACACCAGCATCAGCTAAAAGAATGCATGCATGTTCAAAGAACTCAGGTGGATAATCAAAATCAGGTTGTTGAGCTTTTGTCAACATGTAGATTGCACGCCACTGATTTTCTGGATATTCAAGTTGAATCGGTGGAACAATAACATCCAAGGCACGTATAATGCACTAAAATTAAGATGGAACGAAATTCTTTTCATTGTAGAACTTCCAAAAATTCAAAGATTTTTGGTGCTGCTATTAAGATAAACAGATTTAAAAGACGTAAAAACTTGATGATTTTCACTTAAAGTTTGTAGACAAACCGATAAAATTAAAGCATAAAACAGGGATGACTGCTTCTTGATCATCAAAACGAAGGTTTGTCTACAATCCTTAAATTCAGAA
Organism: Macrotrachela quadricornifera; assembly: GCA_022393335.1. Lineage (NCBI taxonomy): Eukaryota > Metazoa > Rotifera > Eurotatoria > Philodinida > Philodinidae > Macrotrachela > Macrotrachela quadricornifera. The sequence goes on along the minus strand of JAJEKB010020494.1, from coordinate 715,456 downwards.
TTGAAAATGATTCTCAGACGACTAATGATTGTCGTCATCGTGTCTTTCGAACTAGTCAAACACAAAAGTGTGATGAATTATCAATAAATCCACAAGATTTTATTTTCCCAAAACACCTATCTGCAAAATACATGACGAGTCGGAGCTTTTTATTAATTATTAATAGATATTTTTTTATAAATATATAGTTGTCAGATAATCATAAGTAAATTCAAGTAGAACACTTAGAAAGTAAGACGCTCGAGAATATCGCTCAATCATTGATTGACTGACTATTATAACATCAAAACTACAGTCATTAACTGAAACGTTGCAGAGTTTCGACAATAATCGAAGAATAGGTTGTATCATATAGGTGCATTATGTGTCGAAATCATGATACATATATCATGAACATCAACATGATGGTTGGAATTTTTGATTTATAGAAAATCATCCGATTTCAATTTATTATCTCGTTCTTCTTCGCTTATTCTCATTAATGATCCTCGGTTGAAGTCATATTTTGACACATTTTGGTTTTACTGAGAAATAAAAAGTCAGAGTATTGAAGAAAGTTTCAGACTAACGCCTAAATAAGAATGTTTCACGAGAAAGTCTATTAGATATACGTACTGTGAGAGAATCACGAAGAATACGTTTAATTTCAGAAATTCGGTCGATTTTTTCTCTAGAAAGAAGCGCTGAAAACGTTGAAATAGAAAAAACAACACTGACTGATACGAGTAAGGACTAAAGAAAACATGCATGCAGTGCATCATGGACAATGTAGTTACTTCGTCGTCACCTGAAATATAAAAAAATAAGTGAATGTTACTGCTAGTTGAAATATAGAGAAAAGCTCACCTAATACAAGAGGCCGATATGTAGACTTGTAGATCCTTCCGTCTTCTTTCAACTTAGCATCAATTTGTATGGATATTTGGTCCTCATTTTTATGTGCTCGAGAACAACTGCACAATTTTGGCATTTTTACAATGTTGTTTGCACGTGTTCGTTTTTTGCTCTCTTGCTCAACAGAACAACGATTGTATTTAATAAACGGCAGTGAGTGAGCCGCCATTTAAAATCATACATGTACATATGTGCCTCTAAACGGGATCTGTTAGTCTACTTACAAGCAATATTTTTTTTGCGCTTTTAGTTTTTGACAAAATAATATCTGACTATGATGAGAAATTTCGACGTCCTGTCTTGTAGTCATGAAGTGCAGAAGTGACATCATGCTGCTATAAATTTTACCGATATCTTTCATTTTTGTTCTTCTCATCTGATTCTCACTTAACTATTAAAAGATTAACAAAAACACTAGTTGTAAGTTTTCAAATAAAGGGAGAAACATCGGATTTGAGATTTCAAATCCAGAGATGATTATTCGGAATTTTTTAGAATTTTAACCCTCTTTCTCCTTCTCTATTAAATGAATACCAGGTTTTCTTTTATAAAACAGTGTACTACCGTCTTGAGACCTAGTAATTTGACTGAATTGATGGCACTTTTTCAATCACAACAAAAAATATATTTGAAGGCTTTCAGTCAATCAAGTGGTCCTAACTCACATTAAAAACGTTCTACGACATTAAACTTCTACCGTTTCTCGCGTTTTTCTCTGTACTCAAGGTTTCATTCGCCTTTAACTGATTACTATGGAAACTTCTTAATCAATACTCACTATTACGTGGTGAACAAGTATGAGTTAGTGATAGGAGTGTCACAATACTAATAACGTCAATAACAAACCATTTACTATTGAGTGATATTGGGATTGATCTTGACTGATATTGAGGTATTGATATTGACAAGGACTACACCGGTTCAAAACCAAAAGTTTAGATCTTTTGCGCGGAAAAATTGTTTAGAAGATCGATCCTAAGAACTTATATGTATTTTAGGCAGCTTCCCATAATTTTGTAACTTGCATCTAGAAATGGTTTCTCGAAGTCGTCAAGTCCTACGTGAGAATGTTGTCTAGAATCTGTTGAATTATATCTGGGGATGCTCTCTCGAAATTTTTCGATGCTTGTTGCGTGTCATAGAGTCAATAACTATAATAACAAAGCATTCCTCAAAATGAGTGCATGACTCCATGCACAATAATAAAAAGTGACTCCAAGTCTAACTTCATGAATGAATTGTATTGTTTTCCACGACTTTATTTAGTATTCTGTGAGTAATCAGTTTTTTTTCCTTGACGGTGATCTTTATGATATTCTCCACAACTATTGCAACTATAGTCACGAGATGAACACTATAACCAAGTTACTCTGTTATACTCATGCAAACATAATGAATTCCAGTTCACATCTATGAGCAATTTTATTGACATCCCTATTGTGTCAGTCTAGGACCAAGTGAATCGACAGACGATGAACGTTACTTGTGAAGATAATAGTATGGTAATAGACCTACAGATTCCGAAATCAGTAGGAATCGCTGGAATTAGTAGCGGCAATTTCGAAATTGGTTGGAACTAGTGCAATCGAATCCGAAATTAGATGCTGTCTCGATTTAATGCATTACCAGAATCGATGGAACTGATTCCACAATGTTCAAAATTGCGAAATAGGATGACTGCTCCACACTAGAAGATTCTCCTTTAATAATTGATTTCTTAGGGTTGTCCAATTATGCAAAGACTTTTAAATTCCATGTGTTTTAATTTTATTTCAGCAAAAATACAATGAGCATTACACATCTATGCGTTAGAGGTTTTTCAAGTAATTTTGTTAACCAAAAAAAAGATTTTGAAAAATAATCCTTCAAACAATACAAAGTATTTGAACATTTGCATTCGCTTCTTTGTTTACTCCTTGGTCCAAGTAATAAAGTGGACCGCTAGGTCCATTGTATTTGCCGATAAAAGTCATGTTAGAAGAAATTAAAATTCGGCCCACGTAAAGATCAATCTGGCCTTCCTTGCCTGCTGGTATAGCACATGCTGCTACTTTAGAATGACATGTTGGAACCCATTCGAATCTTCTCTTTGAACCTGGATTAGTCAGTACTTGATAAGTGGGTTGTGTTTGAGGTCCATGATATTCAGCTTCTGCTAATTTACTCTTTTCAATGAGTTTGCCTGGAATCACATTGTCTGCTAATTTGATACGCACCACATAAACACTTCGATTGCCTTCTTGACCACCTTCAAAAGCATGTTGTGGGATTTCACCATCTTTAGCATCCACCCAATCTACATTTTTCGTCTGGTCAGCTGAACCTAAAGTAAAAATATAAACTATAGAGTATAAAAATACAGCAATTGTTATCAGCTTATTCAATTAAAGTTTATTCAATGTGCAAAAATAGTTTGTATTTCTCTGCCAGTTACTGTCAAAATAGATTATTGTGTTTAGCATACCATTATTTTGTCGACAATAGTCTCGAGAGCCAGTGGGATATGGAATTCCAGTTATCTTCGTTATTGATGAAACAGGACTAACCGTAGCTATTCCTGCCAATTCTTCGTTCAATTGGTTGATCTTTATGATACAGTAACTCATTGCTACTGCTAATCCAACGTTTACCAGTACGGAGAGCAATAAGAGGAACTGCGCAATCCTTGTCGATAACTTTAATAGACGTCTTTGTTTCACTCGTGAAGAATATTGATCATCAATGAAGGCTGCTGGATTGATATTTTTCGTATTATGATTGATCTGTATATTGTTATCTCCTTTAATAGTTGATTGAATAAATTTCACTGAAAAGACTAGAAGAAATTAGACATGTCATCATCAGAAAATTGTTATTACTGACGATCTTCTCTTCCACATTTATCTTCATCCTGATCTTGAAATAAAATCGACGTTAAACTTTGCATCGATTGTTGTTGTCCATGTTGGTACATTTTTTTCATATGTTCTATACAGATAGAAATAGTAACATATATAGCCGAAAAGGCAAAATTACCTCTCAAAATTTTCACAGCATCGATACATTGTATTTCATCGAATGCATTTATTAAGAAAGTAAAATCTCGTTCATTAATTTTATCTTGATCAAAGAGACATTCCATAAGATTTAAAGTGCCAGCAAGTGATGGATCATCTCGGATTCGACGTGGAACATCGGGGCCCAAAAAGAAATGCAAACGTTTTCGATCATTGTCACTAAGATGATCTTGGATTTTCAATATAAGAGCACGCAAATGATGAGGATCCATCGTTATATATTTTATATTTCATACAAAGTAGTACACAGTAAAAAAATTCGATTCAATAGTAGGTGGAAATAATAATATGAGATAGACCGCAACTATAATTGGTATCTCTGAAATAAAAAAAAGGAAGTTTTAATAGAATTTGAGAAAACATGAAGCAAATCTTTGTTTACAATGTGAAAAATATATTAACTCTTTATTTCGATTAATAATTGTTCTTTTCGATACGCAACTAAGACAGAAGAAGTGAGATACTAATCGTAAGATAATTTAAAATACGATTGTGAGTTTTAGTGTGTGAGTTCGATCTGTTTCATAAATCACTCACACAAAAATAATCAAAACAAGCGGACAAGAGAATAATGAAGAAGATTAAGTAGAGGGAAGAAAAAAAGTAACGAGAACAAGAATAACCAGGAGAAGAGAAGGAAAACATGGACATATATATATATATATATATATATATGTATATATGTTGAAAAATACCTAATAGTATAGACAGTGACATGAAGGCTACAAAAATCGAACATATAAACACACAGAATGCTAAGGAAAAAACGCATTGCTTCTTACAGGAGTTTCAATATATCATGTGGGGAAAGTTCCAACATATCAACAACTATATTTGTTTAGAATGAATGTATATTCTTATATGCATTCTATCATTACTGAAATCTCATACGATTATGAGTCATTTTCCTACTGTCTTATCTTTTCCTCTCAGTTTATATATAGATGTATGAGTTATTCTTATCATACTTACCATTACAGTAGAGAATCGCAAAAAAATAATAAATATGCTAGACACGTTTAATGAAAGAACAATCGACCCAAAAGTAGTAGTGCCTAGCACATACAGTACGAGAATATAGAAGAAAAGAAAAAAGAAATCGAATGATTAAGCGCGAGAGAGAAATATATGGCCTGTAATATAATACTCTATGATAACAGATGCAAGAAAAAATCTAATTGCATCTATGCGACATACAAAATATAAAAGTTGAAAATTATTTATTAAGAATCAAGAAAACGATATTCTGAGTAGGTCTATATAAATTTCATGGAAATATTGTGTGTATTTATAGAAAACTCAAGCTATGTTTATCCAGGTTCAATAATATTGTGTTCGAAAATTGACTCTTTTAAAATGAAAAAATTCGAAAACGATCAAATTTGATATTGTTGTCCTTTTCTCATATTTTCAAAATCATTCACTATTATGTCGATTTTATTTTCTTTTGTCTTGCACAATTGTATACAGTAGACATCTGAATATAAGAAATGATTAAGAAAACGTCGCTACTGACTTCTCATTAGAGCATCAAGTCGAGTGGGACAATCCCATCCCATAGGACATTTTATTTAGTTGATTGTCTTCTTAATGGCGAAAGCCATATGCGTTCTTTTTTTTTCTATTCTAAGTTTGAGAAGAATGGAGATGTATAGAGTGTCCCAATGAGAACTTCCAAAATGAAAGTTCGTTCTGATATATCCAACATTACAGTATATTATAAAATTTGAATATAAGAAAATCACAGTGTTCTCAATACTTTATAGTATAAATGCTGTAAAGCACTTATAAAAACATTTTCTATGGTCTTTTAAGCAGTTTAATTAGGCGAAGCGACTTTCAAAAACTTGCAACGACTAAAATTTAAGTGCTCTAAAGTACCTGACTGTAGCATCAGCTCTTGTAACCCGCTTATGAATAGTTGAATAGGGTAAAAATTTTCACATGAGATGAGCTTCTGCCACACATGCAGAATCATTGAAAGAGAAGGGTTTGATCGGTTTTGCACAACTCTTCATCATTTTTTCAGTGAAAATACGGAACTGTTTCTTAACTACCAGAACTCTTTTCTGAAAATATGTCAATATTTATACAGCACTGAGCAATTTTTCAATCGATGAGAAAGAGACGTTTCTCGCAGAAAAACGACTTCTAATTTAAAAATGCTTTTTTCTTTCCTTTCTGTGTTTAACATTACTGTAATATAGAAGAAAAATACATAGTATATATACATATATCGAGGAATTTTTAACATACGACTACAGCAAAAGACAACACGCATCAGACAACGATTTCTTCTATTATATGTGCACATTTGAATAAAAACCTCGAACCTCTCACATTCTTCGTCTTTATTAGTCTAGCCATCCACATTTATATTTTTAATGTTTTGTCACACCGTATTTTCTCTATCCAAACAAACTTTGTATTACGTATAATTTAATTTCGTACAGCTCTAAAAATCAACAACTATACATAAAAAAACGTAAACAACCAAAAGTTTCTTGAAACATTTTCGTCATTCGTTTCACATTTTTTCTTCGTCTACATAAAACTGCTCTATTATCAACTATGACAATCGCGAAATACAAAACTTTTCCAAAATGATTTCTGAATAGATAAAAAGGTTTTCAATCTGATATTTAGAAATATAACACACACAGCACAGACCACTATGTCCCGATTTAAATGTAAATGAAATAGAGCATCTTTCTATTTGATTTTCATTTTTCCGCTAGAGATTGTTTGTAATACGAGAGCTTATAATATACTTCTTTATGTGCTAGATCATTTTAACTTTTTTTCATATCATTTTTCCGCTAGACATTGCTTACAAGTAACGTTCGTCAACTTGACTCATTTCACTCTCGACTGCAAAAGGCAGAAGTATTTTTTTTCTAGGTGCCAACGTGGGAAGAATTGACCTAACAACTTTATAAGAATAAGCAATTCTAACTTCCTCCATTAAATTCTAACATTCGAACAAAACTACTTGATCTTTTTTGTATAACTGTTTCGAATAATATATGGGTGTATCCATGGAAAGTCGCCAGTTCATCCGGCGGCATCGTCCAAATCTAATAGAACTTTCAGGACTTGTAGAGCTTTTTTTGCTGATCATTTTGGTAAAAAAAAATTATAATTTGATCCTATTTTCATTGAGATATGGGCAAAATACTTTAAGGCCATTTTTGTAGTTTTTGCATTGATTTACAAAAACTAAGGTCGGAGTAGAATCGAAAAATTTATGATATGTCATAATTTGTCACTCGGATCATTAAACCAATGGCATATTCTAATTTCTTGTAAAAAGCTACATCAGAATCTGTAGAAATTAAAAGAATTTTTATGGACTTTTTTCGAATCCCTTGCTTCACTATATTAAGCAATACTTAACGAAAGTGTTTGAAAAATTTGATCAGGAAAGTAGAATAAACGAGGATACTGGTATTGGAAGTTCGATAGAGAAAAACTTGCTCTACCAGATGCATTAGTTTGTTTTCCTCACAGCTACTCCCATGAAAGCGGCGAATGTCAATAATACTATATACTACCATTATTTAGTGAATTTCGATGCATATAGTCGTCATATATTAATGAATTATATCAGAAACCAGTTCAAAATTCATCAGTAACATTAAGACTTTGTAATGGTTGTTACGTCGATGATTTTTATACTCGATTATGTAGCAGTAAACCCGTATTTTAATCATAATACAAGTTAAGTACTATGAATACATTACTTTTGCTTTTGTTTATTATGTATAAAAATTATCTATTATTCTACAGATGAAATTGATAAGACATCTCTGTTTAATTAAATTTAAAATCAACTGAAACAAAGGAACAGATTATGAAAAATTGGACCAGAATTTGCATGAAATTAACGATCTTTAATATGAAATGCTTACATATCGAGATGATATTTGTATGGCTTATATAACACATACGAAGGAAAGAATGAATAAGAATACTGATTCTGAATTAACTAAAATATTAGATTTTCTATAAAAATGATATAATCGATTTGATAGAGCAAAATTTGCTCCACGCAATGTACTAATTAGTTCTCTACTTATTATTGGTTTTAAAGAAGATAATTATAAGGACTAATCTTATTTTAGTGCTTGCTTTCTTTAAAAACTAACAAGATATTTAGTTGTGTTGGTGAATGCTTGCGGGAAAAGACACTTCTATCTGTTGTAGGTTTTTGTTTAGAACTAATGTGAATGTCACCATTGCTTAGCCGTCCTGGATTTTCCATCAAGCGTGCTCGCAATTTTTGCGTTGAAATTATTAGATTGTGTAACTCTGGTGATTTTGTGTAGTCGAAAGTTGAAGCAGGCATTGGGGAGGGTCAAAGCGTGAAACATTCAATAATGAAATAGTAGGATCAGATGAATGTATATGTGCAAGTCGGAAATCACCGTGTTAATACTTAATTTTTTGCATTTAATATTAAGGACGACAAGTTCATTTATAATTAGGCATAACATAATTTTATTTTACTTTCAAAAACATATATATATATAACAAAAAAATAACAAGAGAAAAAGAGAAACAATCACACACACGAAAGAAATATAAATATATAGATGGTAAGGTATAACGTTGTTATACACCAGAGAAAAAAGTTTATTGTTCATCAAAAACTTTTTACTATTTCAAAAAAAGGAGAAATAAAAAACCTAACTAGAAATATCTGTGATATCAGACAAAAATAGCGAAAGACATATGAAGAAGAAAAACCAACTGTCTAACAAACAAAGAAAGAAAATCTGATAAATGAAAAATAGAAAAAAGAGAAGAGAAAAAAAATAGAAACAAATTGTTGGTTTAGTTAATGATCACCTACTAAATATGTGGTAATTCTCATTGTTGAAACAATAGTATAGTAATGTTTCTTCATAATCACGTCGAATTTCATCATTTTTAACACCAATAACCACTCGATCACGTACAAATTTGATGTGTCGAAATCGCACACGATAATGACGAAGAACTTTTCTCGCAGTTCTTGATTTGAATCTATAATAAAATGGTCTAGTTAAATAGTATTTAAATCGAGTTACTCGTAATTGGATGTTTCTTTTTCTGTTTTTCTTTTATCTTGATTGAAATGATCTTTTTTTTGGATATCGTTGGTGTTGATGTTCAGGTGAATCATCCACCTCGTTAACAACTACAATGCGGTTGTCAACACTCCCCACTTCCATATCGTGATCATTATCCATTTTAATATCAGCTGTTGGTATTTTAACTTGTAATTCGATATTATAATCATTTGCAACTGGTCCAGCTAATTGATTGACATAAATTTCTTCATCGGATGATATGTCTTCTATATCCGAGCCATTGCATCTAAATATTGTGGCCAGCTGCTGCAGATTGATGTGCTTGATTTTTTTATTCTTTTTATTTGTTGATGTTGGTAATGGTGGAAGCTTAGTTGATTTAAATGCGACGAACACTTCACTGATCTTCCTATTTTTAATTTTTTCAAAAGTCCAATTTTCAATTATTGGTGATATAAAAAATGTAACAGCCATAACATTGTCTATAGCATAATGAACCATCTTCTTTTAATCAGCATATGATAATGATGAATAATTTGATGATAAACTTGATGATCAAGGGCTCAATGTGCACGACTTATCAAAAAATAAATTACATCCATACCTAAATGCATTTTGAAGGGATCACAGTTTATTAATTTTATATGGTGATGGTGGATGACAATGACATGATGATTGTTGATGATGTTGTTGTAGAAATTCATTATTATCGTTCACATCATTTCGATGTGACAGACTGTGGACTCCACACTGAGTCCATGTTCAATTATACCACATTGAATAATATGGTTGAATATCAATTAATGTCGCAGGAATTGGCCAGATAATTAAATCTTTTGCTGGTTCAAGTTCCCTTTGCATGTCCCCCCAAGAATAAATTTCATTGCTCAACCTAAAAATTAATTAAAACAATTGAAGAATTTTTGTCATACTTTTGTGAATGTTGATCTGGTAAATGCTTCAGTTCGAATAAAATTACATGTGATGGTGCTCTAATTGGTATTGAATTAATTGGATCAATGATAACTGATTGCTCGTTTGTTCAGAATCTGTGTCTATTGCATATTGTTTGCACGTATTCACGTAACTTAATTTCTTTATCGTATTTGTTGATGTGTTGTTGTTGATAAATACTAATTCATAATCTGACGAGTGAACATAAAATGTGGGATAATGTTTTGCATACGATGAACGATATGAATGAGATGATAAATGTTGAGAAGATTGATAATAAGAATCAGATGATGAACGTTGAAATGATGAACAAGAATAAGATGTCGACTGACGGAATGAATGATTTGATTTGGACATGAAGATAATTGATTAAGTAATAATCAAACAAACGAATCGACAATTAAGTAAATTACTCGACAATCTAAATATAAATAGGTAAAATAAAAAATAAATAAATAAATATTTAATCATCATAATAAATCAATTAACATAAGCAGCTTATTCTGAACATTTAACTTGATGGATGATTAAGCGTACGAATCACTATTAAATGTAAGTGAACAACAACTTATCAGCTGATCAATTGAACAAAGTCAGCTGAACAATGAAATCAAGAATTAAACAAACACTTCAATGGGTTAAAATAAAATAAATAACATATGTATGAATTATAACCTTGAATAATCAATAAAATTGTTAATCCATAAATAGGAGAATTGTACATATTAAATAAATAACTTAAGGATGTTGCTAAGGTCAAGGACAATTTTAACACTTAATACAATTGGTTTTGTTCAGAAACAATCCTTTAGAGAAAGTTTCCATCAATGAGTCATCATCATTTTTGTTTTATAATTGTAAATATTACCATTATTAATTTCCCATTTGGATTTGGTAATAGAATTGATTTTTTAATGCGCGCATATTAAAATATCAATTAATCCAATATCATAGATGATAAATGTTAATCCATATCAATCGTTGCGCATACGTTTAATTTGGTTTAACATTAACACCATTAAAACAATTCATTTCCAACATTAATAAGAAATATTTAACAATTAATAAATAATAAAAATTATAAAAATGTTAATGAAAATATACATATATAATATTAATAAATTTCGTGTTGTTGATTTTGTTATAATTAATATTTAAATTATTTTTTAATTTAATTTTGAATATAAATAGGTCTAATATCATTCATGTGCACTTGTGTTTCGACCTGAGTTATTTCATCTCTAACAACATAAACAGGATGTTGTGCACGAATAATAATTTGTGGTGTAATTGAAAATATTGATTCCAAATTATTTTTTGTAATCCATGTCTTCTAATTAAAACACGATCATTTATTGCATAATGAGGATCAGGACGTTTTTTATCATATTGAACTTTATATTGATGTTGTTTACGAAGCATATTTTCACGAGCATATTCATGTATCAATTTCATACTTTTCTTCAATTGTTCATAATAATCACTTGGTTTACGAAATGCAAATGAGGATATTTTTCCATCCGTAGGTAATCTTGGTTCTCGACCATATAATAATTGAAATGGTGAATATTGGGTTGTTGCATGTGTTCCTGTATTATATGCAAATACTACAGGTAGCAAAAATTCATTCCAATTATTGTTCTCTTTGTCTTGAAGTTTAGCATTTTGAGGAACAAATGTTGCGTTAAATCTTTCTATCATTCCATTAGATTGAGGATGGTATGTAGTTGAATAGGTATGATCATATCCAATCAACCTCGCCATAGCTTCCATTAGTTGATTCTAAAAATGTGTTCCTTGATCCGACAATATTACTGCTGGTATCCCATACTTGCAAATGAATTCATTAAATAGTGTTTCAGCTGTTGTTTGTGCTGAACAATCAGGTACTGCAACAGCAACCACCTATCTTGTAAAATAGTCTGTAATACATAATACATATTGGTTACCACAAGGTGTTCGTTTGAATGGACCATCAGGAGGTGGGATCGGTTGTAAATGACCGGGTTTCTTCGATCTACTAATATTATATTGTTGACACGGTAAACATGATTGTGTGTATTGAATGATGACTTGTTTCATGTTTGGCCACCAATATGTATTTTTAATTTTCAAATATGCTCTCTGAACTTCAAAATAGTCACTTAGAGGATCATTATGATAAATTTTGTAGGAGATCATTAATCATGGATGAGGGTAAATAAATAAATTTTTTCTTCTTACTACAGCCTTCTCGCATAATCATTAACTTATATAATAACCCATCTTTAAATTCATAAGAACCTTTTGCTGGATTTTTCATAACTTCGGTAATTTTTTGTTGAATTTTCAAGTCTTTTCTTTGTTCGATCTTTAATTGTTTTATATCCAGCATATTCTTTGCAGAAAATTGTGGTGAATCTTCTTTCATTTGATCAATTTCTTCTTCTATTGGTGGTACTGTTGTCTTATTTCTATCTGTTGGTGTTGTTGTTGAATGTTGATCTTGTTCTAATTGCAACTGTTTCACTTTCGATCTTGTCGTAATTGCTCCAACTAGTGGAGGATTATCACCAGGAACACGTCCCATAACGGTTGGTTCCCTTTGAGCTCGTTTAGCAATACCATAATCTTCATCAAATATTTCTTCTTCTCTCGGTACAGGATTACGGGATAGATAGTCAGTTAAACAATTGTGTTGACCTTTAATATGTATAATTTTTTCAATATTGAATTCTTGTAATAATATTGATATGCGATCAATTCTTCGATTTTTACTGTTGATTCCATCATGTTACATAATGGACAATGATCTGTATAGATAATAATTGATCTTCCTAATAGATAAGGTCGCATACGTTGGAAGCACATCCATATTGCTAAAACTTCTAATTCAATTGGATCATATCTTCTTTGAATGGATGATGTCATTTGAGTGTGATAATAAAAATTCTTAATTTCCCCGTTAATGTGTTGTTGTAATGTCCCCCCAACATCAACTTTTGATGCATCTGGTGTCAAAATAACAGGGTGATCATCATCCGGATAATCCAAGAATAAAGGAGAAGTTACCAACAATTGTTTCAATTGTAAAAATGCTTCTTTTTGTGATTCTCTCCAAGTAAATTTGCTTCAGTTTGCTTTCGTTAAATTTGTTACTAGGCATGCACCAAACCCAAACGGTTTGGGTTTGGGTTTGGGTTTGGGTATTGAGTTTGGGTTTGGGTATAGAGTTTGGGTTTGGGTTTAGGTTTGGGTTTGGGTTTGGGTTTGGGTGTGAGTTCAGTCTTGTGTATGTATAGTCGCTATATAGTACTAAAGTAGATAATATCTTAGTCGTAGATTCTAATTTGTGTAATTATATGATTGAGATTGATATTATCGCGTAAAAATGAAATTGAGACTGGTGTATGTATATTCGAAACTTATATAAAAATATCACATTTCTAATGAAGTGGAAAGTTTATCAACACACTCGAAGAAAAAAAACAACTCATTTTGGCAAAATATTATTTAAAAATAGTTCTATTTCAGAATTTTAAATCATAAAATACCCTACGTTTTGAACGATACTGAATTTCATTTAGAGAGAAAAATCTTGCTATCTATTGTTATATAATAATTTATTTTCACGTGTAATTGGAGTTCTTTTATTTTCAATATAGACAAACAGAAAATATAATTTCATGAAGAAAAACGAAAAACTTTCATTTCAGATCGATTTAATATCAACTATTCTTGTTGCATCCTTTTTTTCATTTCAAAGTTTATCTTTGAGAAAAACTGACATTGCCAAATTATCAGGTGATAGACGAGAGCGTTCTTTTCTTCCATAATGTGCAGAAATACTGAACGCCGATTCGCTCGGAACGCTTCTTGCTGGAGCTGCTAAATAACATCGTGCCATTTCAGACAATAGTGGAAGATCGACGGCATATTGTTTCCAAAAATGCATAGGATTTTCAAATTGATGATCAATGAAAAAATTCCCAATAAAACTATCTTATATTATTGAACTCTAATTAATATAGACTTTAATTTAGAAAATTGTCCATAATTTAACGAATTTTCTAATAACTCTTTAATCTGAGAGGCCAATTCTTTTACCGCTGACAAAAGAATATTCGTATCTCATATTGGTAAGGGAGACGTTAATAAAAATTGTTTTGAAGTACTAGAATTGCTACAAATACATACAAATCTTTCACAAATTGTGAAAAAGCAATATCTATGTCGCTACGAGCGGTTTTATAAGGTCATTTACACGAATTCATATAAATCTATGTCAGATAATATTCACTAACAAAGCGATTTAAAATAATATTTTTTAAACTGAATTTTTCATACGAATGGAATAGTATGAACTATACGCGATGCTACGAATAAAAGAAAAAACCCAAAGTAGTCAACTATAATCCAATTTTAACAATAAAAAACCATGGCTAAATATTATGTCCAAATGAGGGTAGTACATTACGATCATATCCATCAAGAAATAGACAACTAGCAGCACCCGCAATCAGATAAATATTAACACTCATAACAAGACGAGTTACTAATTTATCGGAAACATAATCAAGTGATCTTTCATCCTCATCAAACATTCTTATACGTACAATTTAGTTGCAAGACTTCGATAACGTTTTATATCTTCTTGAATGGTGGTAAACGTTGTTTGTGATTCTTGAATTTTATCTTTCTTGGTAGATTTAAGAAATGCTTGCCAAGCTTTATCGATATTTGTTGGTTTTGTTGTTTGACAATTTGTTGATGTTGATGATGAAGGTTGTGATGGCACAAAAAAATTCTTGTACAATTTTGTAATTTCTTTTTCAATTTTATTTTGTTCAGTTTGTGTAAGAGCTGAAAAACCTGTTGGATCAAAATATGAAAATAGCTAAAAAAATAATCTCAAGATTATACATGTAAAATATTAAATTAATCTATATTACCTTTAAATTATCAAATTGTTCAACATCATTAGTAATATATCGTTCAAATTTACCTAATACCATCTGTTTTAAAGCAAATAAAATTTCATTATCTTCTTCTTCTTTAAGATTATCTTCTAAACCTTTCATGAGATATAATGCAGATCCAATAGTTGGATATGTCTTGTTGCTTAATACTTTTATTGCATTATAAAATGGATGTAACAAATTAATACTCAATTTCAAAATATCCCAATCATTACTTGATAATTCAATACGAGTTAAATTACGTCGTTGTTTAGGTGTAATATCGAGACTAGCTTTTGACTTGAATAAATCATTAATAAAATCTCGATAAATATGAAATGTATGAAGCATTCGATAAGTACTGTTCCAACGTGAACGAACATCAATTATTAAACGTTGTTTAATCTTTTTGTGCATCTTAACATGTGCATTATAAATCAATCTTTTTTTTTCTAAAAATCCAGTTAATATTGATGATGATTTAATTCTTCGAACGATTTCACGTGTTTTATCAATAACGTCTTTTACCATTTGTGGTATATGGTCAAGTGATGTTTCATTAGTATTAACTCCTTCAACAAAATTATCTGTTGTTTCTTCAATACCATCTTCCTCATCCACCCATTCTTCATCCGTTGCCACATCAGTTAATTCACCACTTGATTCAAAACCATCATTGACATTATCATCTTCATCATGATTTTCCTAGATAGAAAACTGAAATATAAAATCAATAATATAAGACTTCATACTGATTGAAGTTTTAGAATACGGCTCGAGTTTGTAGCGCGGTATTACATTAGTCGATAGTAAGACTGAAAACTTATTCTACTTGACATCTATCATAAAGTTTAAATTTCATAAGGAACGTATTATTTTTTTTTTGAAATCACAAAACGCTTGTAATTTTTTTTCTTTTATAAAAAATGTTTATACACACACAACTCGAGCAATACTCATTAAGCATATCAGTAGGAAATCGGGCGTCCTTAGTATGACTAATAATCAGTTATTATTTATAAATTCAATAGCTATTAATTAAATAAAATTAAATCAAAGTGTAGCTTAAAACTGTTTACTGATTCAAATGGTTTGTCTTTTTTTAATAGCGCTTACACTTCATTAAGTATTAACCGCTTTTTTGAATGTAGCTAAATAAACTGAACAATTATATCAGTTCTATGTACAAGTGATTGCTCAATAATATGACACATACAGTATTTGTATTAGAAGTCTATTGTTCACAGCAATGCGGTCTCCCTATTATTATCTTCATGTTGCTCAATATTACTGATAATAAATGACTTCATTCACTGATACAATGAGAAAATTATTAGGATATTTTGTCTCTAAATTAGTGTCCACAATAACCTCTTTAACGTATGTCTTTAAAAAAAACGAACATTGTACAATATAGTTAAGTTCCATCATATACATGATACAGTGAGTACTAGTGGGAATATCCAACAGTTTTACACGGTAAATATTAAAGTAGGACATACATTATAGGAAGAATGATGATGGTGATCAAAAATATTTATGTCACACATTGTCAGATAAAATATAATCAACGTGATGAACAATACTTCACACTTCATTTTCAATAGATCATTTGGAAATATTCTACAAGCTCAATAATATTCTCACGCCATTACTACATAATCTACTCAATGATAAATGTTCTACAATAAGATTCGTATAAGAAATATTTTCAATCTGTGATTACCGTTGAATCACATTTTACTCTCCAAATTGAACGCTCGTTTGATTTTTTTAAATACTATTACAAGATTTATATTTAATCTTCTAAAGCTAATACCATAAAGAATGAAAATTCATTGCTTACTTTTGATGTATCTTCACTGTCGCTATCGTAACTGGTCATATCATCGGATAATGGAGCAGTATCAAAGGACATTGTTCGTACCATTTGACTTAAACCAGATTGTGTTTCATCTTCATCATCTTCAGTCATACCAGTTCCAGTATCTCCTTCAGCATCTGTTGTATTCCGCTTTTTTTTTGATGTTACCCACAAGTTTAAGCTATTGCATATAATTAAATGTAGTTTGAGCAATACAATTAATATACTTAATATTTCGACGATTAAAATAGGTAAACATATCCCGCATGTTTGCTGCACCATCACAGGTAATGCTAATCAATTTATCATATAATTTTAAACTAATTAATTGTTTTTCAATTTCGTTTGCAATCAATGGTGAAAAATGACGATCTTTAAATGACATAAATTTTAATATTTTCGAATATTGATCAAATTTTTTAGTAACATAATGTCCGGTAATAACTAGGTATGAATTACGTTTACGATCTGTCCAGAAATCTCAAGTAATAGATAAGTATTTGGCTTCTTCAAATACTATTTTTGTTTGATTAGAATGATGGTCATGGAGACGTTTCAATTGTTTTACAACGACGTTTCGGTGTGGCGTTTTGTATCCTATAAGAAAGCATAGATTTAAAATGTTGGCGTTACATTTTTCAAGATTAACAAAAAAACTATCAAGTTTTAAAGAATCATTACGAATAAATTATCTTTCAACCTTAGAATTCTATGCTATGTCGGATTTGGGTTCGAGGAAGTCATCAAAAAAGAGTATTATTATTATTGTTCGATTGATAAAAAATAGGGTAAATTTTATTTATTCAACTTTCTTTTGTTGAGATTGATATATTAATTTAGTATAATTAATATATTTTCTACGGGTTCAACAAAGACAGGGAAAACTGATTTTGATGTACGTTAAAAATGTTTTATTGGAGTATATGTATTCTATCAATGCTTACTACAATTCGCTTAAATTCAACACAGTTCATTGGAACTAGTTGAAGTTTACCAGATTGTAGAAAAGGCCTCAGACTTTTACACTTATCTAAAACCAATATAGAAACTATGGATTCTGTTTGATCGCATAACCACAAAGTCTGTTACGATCCACTTAAATCATTCCGATCTACCAAGATTCTAATCTTTCATATTTGTCTTTTCTTTCTTGTCAAGATGGTAAAGGCTACTTATCCCTATTTTACTTAATTTTCTTGGATTCTGATAGATTTCAGTGGTTCCACTTATAAATCTTAGTATTTTTGATAGAAGCTAGGATTCTTAATGATCCGACTTTTCTTCCACAAGTATCAATCACTTTGAAGCTATCAATATAAGCTTCGATATAGCAGGAGTCGTTAATTTTTAGAGAATGTCAAGAGCAGAAAGTTATGAATTCATAAACTAAAATAATCTCTTTAAAACATTTCATTTCAATTATATCTTTACAAGAACATAGTTTAGTTTAATTTACAATAATTATCTTATAGAGAGCCCATGTCTGCCTATTAGGTTTAAGTTCTTTCAAAACTAGATCTCAAAACTTTGATACTCCTTATGAATTTTTATTGTTGTTCAGCCAAAAGTTTATTTATTTTAAGATGGTGAAGCTCACAATTTGATTCAATTTATTTTAAATACCTGATCAAGCTTTTCCTAAGTTTACTATGTTCTAAAAGTGATTTGAACTGGTAGAGATTACTTCAATATCACCTTATTCATCAGAGAACAACCAGAAAAGATTCTTATCCGCTTTTAAAGCATCAATGAATTTTTTCATACCAGGTTTCCGTAAATCATCATAACTTCGAGCATCTTGAATAATTGCTTGTACAGTCAATAAGTCCAAATTTTTTTTTTCTGTTTTTGACAATTTCGTGTGAATGATAGTTATGATTGGTGTATTAGTTGAACCAAATTGTTTTATACTATGCCGTTGTTCCAAATGACGTTTAAGACTTGAAGTACCATAATTAGGTGTAGATAATTCAGTTTGACATAACAAACATTTTGCTTTTAAAGGTACAGTTTCAGTACATCGTTCAAAATATTGCCAAACAGTAGATTTTGGAGCAATTTCAATAATATCTGAAGTTGCTGATGTTGCAGTTAATTGTTGAGACGATGCGTCTGTAGTTGGTTGTTGTTGGACCGATGATACTGTAGTTGATGATTGTTGTTGAGCCGATGATACTGTAGCTGGTTGTTCTTGGCCAGTTGATGTTGAGGAAAGTATAGTAACATCTTCGATATGTGATAAAGATGAATGAGAATTTGTAGTATGACGTCGCGTTTTCATTTCAACGTAAAAAACAATTATTGTTGATTTTTATAGAAAGAAAAATAATTGGATCTATCGGTATTAATATGCAATAAGGAAAACAAGTTGCACTTTAAAAATCGTTCGAAAATTTTGTTTTCGTATAGTAAGAGACAAACGAGAGAGAGAGAAAAATGTTCCTTTGAACTCTGAAGCTAAATTCAGTCATTTTTTTCTATTCTGATCGTCTAAATCAACATCGTTCGTCAGTCACCATCGTATATAATATATGAGAGAAATGTTCCTTTGAACCGTGACATTGCATTTAATCAATTATGTTCCTTTGAACCAACATTGTTCCTATAAGCTAAAGATGAACAATTCAGATATATCCTTAAATTAATTCTTAATTATCCCAACAAATTCACAGTGTAGATACAGAAAATAATAGTCAACAGTCGTACCCTTGATTCTATTGAATTCTCTATAGCAAAAATAAAATTTTCTTAATTTTAAAATATCTTTTAATAACTTTGTCGGAGTATTATCTGATAAAATATTCTTTTCAGATTTCTCATATGAAAAAAAAAACAAATTTTGACTAAGATGGATTGAAAGCAAAATTCGAAAAAAAAGCGAAAAAGAAGAAGCAGTTGTAGAGGCTGAATATACTAGGTAGAATGTTGAATTACCCAAACAAATAACAAACAGTAATACACTGCTAGTCATAAATCCCTGGATGTGTGATACCCGGACAAGAATTGGATGGTTTTTCATGAAATTTTTACCAGAAATAGAGTGTAAAAAACTGTGATCGCAAGCATCAACGTGAACTCTATCGATTGTGTTAATAAGAAGTTATGATTCAAACACTAGTTTCATCTCTATTTATGTGTAAACAAATCTTCAGATTTTTTGAAAAAAATCAAAATGCTAGAAGTCTTATTTAATCTCTAAGTCGTTTCTTAATTTGTTAATGCTAACTGATTCCGGGGTACAGGAATACATAGTTGACATTTATCGTTCAATATAAGCATTTCCAGAGAGAAGTCGACTAATATCAACAAGCTAAGAAACAACTTAGAGATTAAATAATAAGTATAATTATTGCTCTTTGCAACTGTTAGATCTTTTTCTTAGAAGATAAGCATGAACTAAAACGGGAACAATTGCTGCAACAATTACAAATAATAATAAACTCAAATAGAAAGCTGCTGTTAATGACCGTGAAGTTCTGAAAGATGAAAATGAATGTTAAAGACAATGGATACAATACAAACAAACCGAGATTAAAACTTAAATCTTACAATAAGTTTGACTGCTTAGCTCAAGCTCAGACCCAAACCCAAACTCAATACCCAAACACAAACTCATTAAACCAAACCCAAACTCCCGAACGGTTTGGGTTTGAGTTTGGATTTGGTGCATGCCTACTAGAGAGGCACTTTGTTAAGTATCATTATTGATTTGAACGAAAAAACGTTTACTTTTTTACAGATAGGAAGAAAAAACAATATACTTGACAAAAGATTCCTCTAGACATGTCTTTATCAATATGATGCTTGAACATACCTCTATCATTGATAAAAAAATCAGCTCGTTTGCTTGAGCCCTAAAGGACATATTCAATTTGTTTTTGGACAAAATGACTTTTCAAGATTGCCCAAAAATTACACAACGGAGAAAAAATTGATTATCTCCATTACAGTTCGAGCAAACGGGCTGATTCTTTTATCAATAATAGAGGTATGTCGAACCTTCAGGTTCATAAAGACATGCCTAGAGAAATTCTTCGTTAATCATATTGGTTTTTTTTCTTATCTGTGAAAAAGTAAACATTTTTTTGTTGAAGTCATTTGTGATACTTAACAAAGGTTTTCTCTAACCTTGTCCGTATGGATTTAAAGTGTGAATATGCCGCTATTATGAGTAAAAAAATCAGTTTGTTTGGTTAAGCTGTAGTCGAAATATTCAATTTTTTCTTGGTAAGGTGGCTTTTGGCTCACCCTATTCCTATTTGTGAAAAAATAAAATTTTTTTTGTTCAAACTAATAATGTTACTTAGCAAAGCGTCTCTTTAGACATGTCTTTATGGATATAAACTTTGAACATGCCTCTATCATTGATAAAAAAATTAGTTCGTTTGCTCGAACCGTAAGGGAGATATTCAGATTTTTTTTTGGTAAGTGACTTTTCAAACACCCGGTAAAAGCTCTCTTAGCTGTTTCTGTCAGTTTTTAAAAGATTGTCTTCATTTGTCAACATTAACTTACTGTTGATAATAAAAGAGAGAATCAACAGAGGCAGACATACAAAATAATAATTCGGTTATCATACTAAAATTCAGTAGTTCTTTTTAAAAAAAAGCTTTATGGTTATCAAACTTTGACTTAGTTAATTATTGGGGAAATAAATTCAAATTCAGATAGTTTAACGAGCTCTAAGGACTTTTCGACAATAATTTAGTGGAAGAACTTTTTTATGGACTAATAGTAGGTATTTTTTATTTTTTATTTATGAACAATAAAGTCGACTAAACATCCTTCGAAATTTGATTTATTTTCTTGTTAACAAAAAGGGAGAAAAATATCAATGTCAAAAGTTCTTTTTACTTTTACACGATAATTATAGAAATTTTCTAAGATAACGAAGCAACAACAAGGATAAAGTTCACAATCTTTAATATCATAGCTGATAAAAAATGATGTTGTTCGTAATAACCAATTTATTTATTCATTATAATAAAAATAGTTGTTGTCTTTCTTTTGCGTTGTTATATTTATCCATGAAGCATCTAAAAGTATAATTATCTTTTGTTTGCACAACTGAATCAGAGAAGACAATGATGTAATAGAAGAATGTCAATATAAAAACCCATATACTTTATGAGATACTTTTTGTCTAAACTACATCTCAAACTTTTTGTATGTCAACTAAATGGCAAGTAGTAACCATTACGAATATGAAAATGAAGCATCCGTTGATGTGAATTTGAAGTGTGCGATTTGCAAAGGACCATTCATTAATCCTGTTACAACTCCATGTCATCATACATTTTGTCGTCAATGTTTGAGAAAATGGCTCGAAAACTATCGTTTAACGTGTCCGACATGTCGAAATATAATGTCCAAACATAGTCCAACACTAGTTACGCTTCTTCCTTTTCTTGCAATGCTCGATCACATTCTTGTTAAATGTAAAATATGTAATCAATCCAAAATACAACGAGGTAATTTTCAAGATCATATTAATAAAATATGTCCAAAAACGATTATCAGATGTCCAAATAATAATATCAATTGTTCATGGAAAGGATTGCGTGAAGAACTTCAAAGTCATTTAAGTACATGCACATTAGAGCCATCAAGGTTCAAATTCAAAGAAAGTAATAATGAAATAGAAGTGGTTAACTCAAGTTCAATTTTTCAAGTACTAAATAAAGGGAATAATGTGATTTTTATGAAAGTGAATCCACAAATAGAACATGTGACAAAGCAAGAAATTGCAGCTGCAGCTAGAGTGGCTATTAATAATAAACAATGCACGCATCTCAATTTGTTTGGTCGTGATCTCTTACCAGAAAATGTCTTGCTTATAGCTTTAGCATTGCCTGGTAATACTTCATTAAAAATTTTAGAACTTGAAAAGTGTTCTGTGCATGATTCTGGTGTTTTCTTTCTAGCCGAATCTCTTTCCATTAACAGTTCTGTTGAATATCTAAACCTTTGTGACAATCATGTCACTGACGTTGGTACAAAATATTTAACTGAAATGTTAAGAGAAAATCATTCTTTATCTCGTTTGGAATTATCATACAATATAATAAGTAATGAAGGGATGAAAATGTTAGCTGATGCAATTATTCATCAAAATTCCAAACTGGAACGATTGAATTTGATGGGAAATAAATTAATAACAGATTCATCTTTTTATTCAATTTTTAATATAATCAAGTTTAATCGAACATTAAAAACAGTTAATCTAAAAAATTGTAATATTTCATGGTCTAGTCGAATGTTAATTCAATTTTATCAAAAAGTTTATTTTCGTACAGATTTAAAAATATTTCTATGAGTGAAACAAAGTTTGATATTTGATTTCTGAATGTCTATGCTAATTCTTGTTGTATAATAAAATTAAATACATATTTTTTTTTTTGTTAATATATTGAGATTTAATGTCATATAAAAACCTATGTTTAGTTGAAGAAAACAAATGATTTGTAAGATTCTCCTAAATTACAACAGTGCATATAACTGAAATATCGAATAGTTAATATCAGATTAGGCTTTTCTATAAGAAAAAATATCATCATTGAGAAAATCTACTTCTTCCATCTAAAATTTGTAAAATACTCAGTAGAGGTTCACCATTAGTTATTGAACTAGTGATGAAAGGTCGGTATGAAAAACCGATATCGTGTAAATTACTAATATTATTTGGAAGTGTTTCTTCAATATAATCAAAGTATGTTTTAACTTTACCCAAATCTTATTAGAAGTCACCTGAATAAAATTCTGAAAACTATTAGAAGTTAACTGAACTGATTGGCTGTTTGATGTATTATAAGGGAAATAGTAATTGCAAAGTAGAAAAGATAATTGAGAAAGACAAATATCAAAATATTTGTTTCACTCATCAATATTGTACCATGTGACAACGGCATTAACATTAGCAGTTCATTTGGGTAGTATAAATGATTACGAATTTCACACAATTTGATAGATCAGTGAATACATATATTAGTTTTCCTTATTTAATCAGCTTCTGCATTGACATAGAGACATGCTTCATCTTCTCCAAAATTACAATGTTGTATGTAAAATGAATGAGTGTATGGATCATTCAGATCAATACGTGTGTAATCAGATTCGAACCACAAATAAGATGCATTGACGCATTTAGTTAAGTGTACATGACTATTATGCATACAAAAACAGACAATCTTCTAATCAAGTTGGGGATCTGCCATACTTTATATTTATTTTTTTTTTATGAAAATAAGTCTAATATTTAAGACATGTTTCATTCGATTCAGAATTAAAGTTTCTTTCAAATTGCATAACACACCATGTTAAGTCAAAACGAGAGTATTATTGGGTATTTTGGAACATGTGCAGTGAAAGCTAACCATTTTTGAAAGTCTCATTAAATTTTGAATTAAAATCAAAACATCATCGCCAGTCTTTTTATCATATAAGACAGAAATGAGATCATTGATCATATTCACACTGCTAGAAGCGTAGAATACACTGATTGAACAAGATAATCTATATTAAAATAGACGAACTTTTTCAGTTCTAGGACTTTTATATGATTGGCCACAGAACGCAAAGAAAATATCTATATTATAATTTACAAGTTTTCTTCGTCAGAAGTTTTTTTCTAATGTATATGTATGTACGTCCTATCTGTTCATTCATTATTTACATATTTATAAAAAATATAAAGGTCACTGAGTTAACATTGTCAGCAGCAATCTATATTATATTTTACATTCAGGAACTTTTTTCTTATGTAAATTAGGACAATTTTTTCTATAATATTAAAATCCAACTAAATCGGAAAAGTCGAGAAGTCCGTACTCATGGAGTACAATGCGAGTGCAGTGAAAGTGCAGAGGAGCACTGTGGAGTACAATAGAGCACAGAGGAGCATAGTAGAAAGTACACACTCCAGAAATTTTGCTTCCTCCGCATTAAGAGTCCAACCCAAGGTGAAAAAAACGGATTTTTTGGGATTTAAATCTAGAAAAATCCGAGGAATCTCAAAAAATTTGAAAAACTCTCAGAAAGTCCCGAAAATTCCCAAAAAATTTATGTAACTCCAAAAAAAAAGAGTTCGTAAACTCCAAAACTATCACAACTAAATTCAAATGTTAGTGATGCTTCTAACCTGCTCCAAACTTAAATAAATTTATTCCGTGATTTTCAAGTTTGCCAACAGTCAGACACTGCAATCAGACTAAAAAGAAGTATGACACGGTATTATGAGTTTTGCAGTGCTAGACTATGATAAGTTTTAAATGGATAGGAGTTACCCGATACGGAATAAATCTGTGGAGGTGTGTCACAATATTATTTCAGTATTGTTATTGATAACGATTGGAACCGCTACCAGTCCAAGATCATAAGTTGAAATCGTTTACGCTGAAGATCTAATTATGAGATCTATTCCCTAGTTGACTCTCTCTTGCAAAGTCCTGAAGGGCTTCACGAAAAAATGTAAAGTTTCCGGAGAGTAAGTGTGCAGCAGTCCCTAGTTAGGATTGAGGACTGAGCATCAGCAGAACTGAGTATACATCTAACTGACTCATGATCTATTGAGCCATTGATAGTTATTTTTTTGCACTATAGTCTGATCAATCAAAAGTCTGAATTGAAATTTGAATTTTTTTTAATATTCATTTTTATTTTATGATGATGTGTTCTCTTGTTTGTAATATACTGTAGACTGATATGGACTGACCATATGTCTACCATTATAACTCACTAGTGATTCTGCATCTAAACTGTTAATCTTACATTTTTATCTCTTTCTGTATGTGCATAATCACTATATAGTTTCGAGGGAAGTGCTCTTGCAATCACTATTAGAAACTTGATTTTTATTTTTATATTACACTTTATTTAACAGATTTTATATATGATATGTATACGTGGGACTATCTACTATCATATTCCGGAATAACTTTTTATTCCATACTGTCTTTCTTATAATATGACATAGAGTACACGTGGTAGTCATAGTAATGGTCATGGTTATGATAGAGGGAGACGAGATGCTGGTAGACGGCCACTACAAAAACAAACAAATATTATATAGAGTACTGTGGTGTACGTCAATGTTGAAAATTGATTTGAGATGATGAGCAATAGATAATGTTGCACTACCAGTATCTTCTTGTTGTATAGTGATAATGAATTCACCAACCGACGAAATATGTTCCGTAGATAAATGATAAAATGTGTGTACATATATAGGTGCACCATGATCACGATTAACACTACCTATATCAATTACTTTTCTATGCTCAAAGAAATAATTAATAAGTTGATATAATAGTTACTGATCGCGGTGTAAACGTTTTGGTACATGTACACATGCTTCTGTTTTGTTCATTTCTTCTACCATCAAATTCAGTATAAATAATAATACAATTTCATTTTCTGCAATACTATATGATCTTCCTCTTGGATTCAATAATTCAGAAAGGAATTTAATTAGATGCTGGCAAGCTTCAAATGCACTCCATCGTGCACGTAATACTACGGCTTGATATTCAATCTCTAGTATTTATTTTTGATCTAGTGGCGATTTACCAGCACCTGATCTCCTACTATGATTACGACTATCACCACGATCACCAGGTTTACTCTAAGTGGCATATTATGAGAAAGACAGCATGATTTGAAAAGTTATCCTGGATTATAATAGTACATAGTCTCAGGTATACATGCCATATACAAAATCTGCTAAACAAAGTATAATCCCACGGCGAACAATATGACACGGAAACGGTCGGTTCCGCGTTATTTTAAACATTTAATGGAAGCAGTATTCATACGAGAAATTTTTTTTTAGATTTTTCCAGTAGAATTCAGTAGTGTAAACTTGAAAGTTGAATTCAAATATTCAACCATCATTCAAGTTTTCAAGTATTCAACCATTCAAGTATTCAGTCATTCAAGTATTCAACTATTCAAATACTCAACTATTCAAGCATTCAAGTATTCAACCATTCAGGTATTCAAATATTCAAGTATTCAATCATTCAAGTATACAACTATTCAAGTAAACTCGCATAACCATCCGTCTCCTTCTGCTAGGTTTTGCTCCTCCGCGAAGAATTGCGCCTTCACTCTCAGTTGATCCTTTTGAGTTTAGTCCCACCTTTCTCCAAAAAACCGCACTCTCACTCTAAGCTGTCCCTGTTGAGCTTGGCCCCATCGTCTCAAAGTTGAATATTTGAATTCAAGTTTCAAGTATTACATATATGATATATTGATAGGAATTCAAATTTTGATCAAACATAGCATCTTTCTATTATTAACCATCTAATTACTATATTAAGGAGTGAGAGAATATTGTTATCCCACTGTTATTAATAATAAATTACATTTTTTTCGAAAGATAACTTTTAACTCCAATCAATGCCTATTACGTCAGTCACAATGCCAATATCAATACCATTTAGTATTGTTTCGTATCAATATAGATTAGGATCGAAACAGTTCTAGATCATACGCTTAGACTCTTTGTGGGAAGCTTTTGATTAAACAGATCAATTCTTTGAACTTATCGAATACTCTTCATAATCTATTCTAAACAGCTCCCAATAACTTTTCGTCCCTATCTGTAGAGGTTATCTGGAAGTTACTGATCTCTGCCAAGGGTGTCGTTCAGGGTTTGCTGGTTCCTACCTCAGCATCGTCTAGAGCTTATTGCATCCTACATGAGATATCATCCGGATCTTGCTGAACTTGTCTGTATGTGTTATCTAGAATGTATTGGAGTTTACCCAAGAATAGCATCTAGAACCTTTTGGATCTTACCTATGGTTACTATCTTCAGGTTTTCTGACTTTCACTGGTGATTGTACAGGTACTATCTCTAATAACAACACATTCATGGAAATTGGTCTATGACTTTATGTAAGATAAAAGTTGATATTAATTAAAGTAGTCTGATAGACTAGAATCATTTTCTAAGACTTTATTTCTTATTGAGCGAAAAGTGAACTCTTTATGACTGGGATCTCTTGTATTCCTTAGGTACTCAATAAAGCGTTTTCGTCATTTTTCTGTTTATAATTTTGACAGATCGATAGAAAAAAAGTATACTAATCACGAATATCATCTTATATTTTTATATTAGTTAAATAATAAGAGGTATCTTGGGCATGTCTGAAAAATGAAAAAGTCAGTTTTAGGTCTAAAATGTCATTAATATTCGGGCATGAATCGTCGGTATTAGGCTTCTTCAATGCAGAATCTTTTTCTCTATCAGAATATATGAGAAGATTTCGGAGATAAGATTCTTCTTGAAAAGTTATTCGGAGAATATCACACTCAATTGATATCTTACTGTTACATGCAATGTTACTTTACGTCAGTGAATCAACGAGGTTTTTATGTACAAAAGATAACTCGACGAACTCTTTTCAATGAAACTACTTTCAACACTGTTTGTACTGCTCTTGTACCGCTTGTATAGGCATTCTGAGTTAGGGAGAATGTGCCTATAATTATAACCAGAACATTGGTCATCATCGTTATAAATAATTTCATTAGAAAGAGCACGTCGACCTACTTTATATGCATAAAAAGCTCGTTGATTCACTGGCGTACTGTAACATTGCATATGATAGCAAGATTCCATATCGGATGGTATTCATTGAACAAATTCTCAAGAAGAATTCTATTTCCGAAATCTTCTTATATGTTCTAATACAGAGAAAACTTCTACACTGAAAAAATGTAATACCAACGATCTTACACTTGGTAATAACAAACCTTTAGACTAGAAACTGATTTTTCAGCCTTTCAAAGATGTCCAACATGTCTATTATCGCTCGATTGAGATAGAAAAAAAATATGATACTCGTGATGAGTACGTTTCATTGCATCGGTTTGTAAAGACCGTAAATGAAAAAGACAAAAATAGTTTTTAAATACCTTGAGTATATCTCAAGGAAAAAAAATTGATTACTCAAAGAGTACTAAATAAAGTCGTGGAAAACAATACAATTCATCATGAAGTTATAGTTGAAATCACTTTTTATTATTGTGCATAGAGACATGCAGTCATTTTGAGGAATGCTTTGTTATTATAGTTATTGATTCTATGACATCCAGCAAAAATCGAAAATTTCGAGAGAGCATCCCCAGATATAGCCCAACAGATTCTAGACAACATTCCCACGCAGACTCGACGAGTTCGAGAAGCCATTTCTAGATACAAATTGAGAAGTTGTGGGAAGCTGCCTAAAAAAATGAGTTCTTAGAATCGATCTTTTAATCAAATTTTTTCACAAACGATCTAAGCTTTTGGTTTTGAACCGGCGTAGTCCTTGTCAATATCAATTAAAATACCACTCAATAGTAAATGGTTTGTTATTGACGTTATTGGTATTGTGACACTCCTATCACTAACTCATACTTGTTCATCACGTATTAGTGAATATTGATTAAGAAGTTTCAATAGTGATCAGTTAAAAGCGAGTGAAACCGTCAGTACAGAGAAAAACACGAGAAACGGCAAAAGTTTAATGTAGAAGAACGTTTTTAATGTGAATTAGGACCACCTGATTGACCAAAAGCCTTTAAATATATTTTTTTTTGTGATTGAAAAAGTGCCTTCAATTCAGTCAAATTACTGGGTCTCAAGACGGTAGAACACTGTTTTATAAAAGAAAACCTGGTATTCACTTCATAGAGAAGGAGAAAGAGGGTCAAAACTCTAAAGAATCCCAAATCCGATGTTTCCCCTTTGATCTGAAAACTCACAATTAGTGTCATTGTTAATCTTGTAGTAGTTTAATGAGAATTAGATGAAGAAAACAAAAATGAAGGAAATCGGTAAAATTCATAGCAGCATGATGTCACTTTTGCACTTCATGAGTATAAGACAGGACATCGAAATTTCTTATTATAGTCAGATATTATTTTGCCAAAAATTAAAGGCGCAAAAAAAAATATTGCTTGTAAGTAGACTAATAGCTCTCGTTTAGAAGCACATATGTACATGTATGGTTTCAAATGACGACTTACTCACTGCCGTTTGTTAAATACAATCGTTATTCTGTTGACGAAGAGAGCAGAAAAAGAACACGTGCAAACAACATCATAAAAATGCCAAAATTGTGCAGTTGTTCTCGAGCACATAAAAATGAGCACCAAATATCCAAACGGATTGATGCTAAATTGAAAGAAGACGAAATGATCTACAAGTCTACATATCGACTTCTTGTATTAGGTGAGCTTTTCTCTATATTTCAACTAGCAGCAACATTTACTTGTTTTTTTTTTATTTTTCAGGTGACGACGAAGTAACCAAGTTGTCTATGTTGTATTGCATGCGTATTTCGGGTGATCCTCACTCGCATCAGTCAGTGTTGTTTTTTCTATTTCGACGTTTTCAGCGCTTTTTTTCTAGAGAAAAAATCAACAGAATCTCTGAAATCAAACGTATTATTCGTGATTCTCTCACAGTACGTATGTCAAATAGACTTTTTCGTAAGACATTCTTATTTACGCGTTAGTCTGAAATTTTCTTCAATATTCTGATTTTTTTATTTCTCAGTGAAACGAAAATGTAATAGCGTATCACTTCAACTAAGGATAATGAATGAGACTAAGTTAAGAAGAATAAGATGATTTTTTCCAGATCAAAAATTCCAACCATTATATTGGTGTTCACAATCTATGTATCATGATTTCGCCAGATAATGTACCTATATCAGAAAACCTATTCTTCGATCAGTGTCGAAACTCTGCAACGTTTCAGTTAATGAATGTAGTTTTAATGTTATATTAGTCGATCAATCAACGACTGGGAGATATTCTTGAGCGTCTTATCTGACAACTATGTGTTTATAATAAAATATCTATTAATAAACAATAAAAAGCTCATACCCGTCATGTGCTTTGTAGATAAGTGTTTCGGGAAAACAAAATCATGTGGATTAATTGATTAATTCTGAGTGTAAGGATTGTGAACGAACCTTCATTTTGATGATTAAGAAACAGTCATCCCTGTTTTATGCTTAAACTGTATCGGTTTGTGTATAGGTTTTAAGCGAAAATCATCGATTTTTTACGGCTTTTAAATCTGTTTATCTTAATAGCAGCACCAGAAAGCTTTGAATCTTTGAAAGTTCTACAATGAAAAGAATTTCGTTCCATTTCAATTCTAGTGCATTATACGTGCTTTCGATATTATTGTTCCACCGATTCAACTTGAATATCCAGAAAATCAGTGGCGTGCAATCTACATGTTGACAAAAGCTCAACAACCTGATTTTGATTATCCACCTGAGTTCTTTGAACATGCATGCATTCTTTTAGCTGATGCTGGTGTTCAAACATGTCTTGAACGATCTGACGAATATCAACTTCCACTCAATGCCAAATAGTTTGTATTTTTATCAATCCCTTCTTGATCCCATTTCGTTTTGGTTTGTAGTTTTCTTGATCGTATCAACGAAATTAAAGAACCAACTTATATACCTAGCGAAGCGGTAAGATAAACGTTTTCTCATGTATTACACAGAAGAATCTTCACTAAACTCGGAAAATATATCATCAGAAGTTTTTCTATAGAGATCGTACATTATTAATGTGAATATTCAGCATCAAGAGCTCAGTAAACGACGGCTCAGAGTTTTTATGAAAAATATTTCAAACTGTCCAGTATTTCACAGCAGGAGATATATCCAAATGTTGTCGTAAAGACTTTTTGCATATGTTCATTTTGAAACTCTTCTCGTGCAGGATATGTATCGTGGCTACGATTATAAATCGAATTTGATTGACGCAATTTTCACCGTCGAAGGAGTACGCTTTAAGTATGTTTATTAATATATTGTGCAAGATAAAAAGTATTTTTTGCTTTCGAGGGTGACTTATCCGTTTGGACAATCATCAGAAAGACAAAGGTGGATGCAATACTTTAGCGATGCCATTGCAATCATGTATGTCACGAACTGTAGTAGTTTCAATACAAGATTTAACTATAATGAAGATGAAAATCAATTGCAAGAATCGATTAATTTGTTTCAAAGTATTTGGAACAACAAGTAGGATGATCACTTGACGAAGAATATATACACAAGAAGTTTCTTATGGCTATACTTATAGATGGCTACATACGAAATCTTTCATTCTGTTTCTGTGTGGCGAAGATATTTTGAGAGAGAAAATCAATTCGGGCCGTCGACTCGAAGATTATTTTCCTGATTTTGCTTCCTACCATTTATCACCAGTAGAAACAGATAATATGTCACAATCAGGTATGTTTCTCATCTGATGAATTCTTTCGAAAGTAATCAACAAAAGTTCTATTGTGTTTGATTCGTTCGATAAAAGCAAAACTATTGCAGTGAAGTGATAATCAGCACTTACTATAGAATGAACTTATCAAATTTAGCCCTTCTTACATATATAACTCCAGTGATGTTTTTAGACCATGCCATGCTCGAAAACACCGAAGTGATCAGAGCCAAGAATTTTATACGTGACAAGTTTCTAGTGAGTGATTTCTTTTAATTTCTCTCCTCACATTTTTGAATTGTAGAAAATCACAAAAGCTGATGAGAAAAATCGTTATTGCCATTCTTACTTTGTTGGTCATTTTAATTGCGAAAATTTTCGTCGTATAATGAATGAGGTGCGTGGTATTATTCAAAGATTTTATTTAAGACAATACGAGCTGCTGTAATTTAATATCATACAATCTTGCGCGTAGATTATTAATTGTAAAAGGTGATCAAACTGACAGGACAGAATTCATCTTGTCATTATTAGATATATGCTATGGTAATATTATATAGGAGGCGCATAACATGTTCTATCCCTTTTATATCTTAAAAAAATAAAGATAAAAAAGTCATCATTTACTGAAAAATACATATATATGTGGTGACGGCTTCCTCTATACTCTCACCCTCACCTCAAGATTGTTAACCACAGCGATGATGCAAAACAAGGATGGATGCTTAATATTCGTACTTATGGGATCACCATCCTCTTTCGACGACCCCAACTCTATTTAGGATAATTTGAGGTATACCAACAATTGTGTTGAAAGCATTCGTTTGGCTGCTGTTGGTTTGAATCTCATCCATGAAGTACCAATCGGTTGTCGTAACTACTTGATGATGCAGTTGAATCCTGGAAAGTCTGGTAAACTAGTGTTAGTGTTATAGAACCAAGGCGCGATGCATGTTCGAAACTAGTTGTCAGATTTGGCCATTCTTGTTTCCCATTTGAGAAGTGTAGACAGTTTTCTACATGCTAAATCCGGGCAAGGAGCAGTAATGCATTATATCATTCCAATATTTAGCGACTAGTTCGTTCAGTTATTATTAACGATTATTCAAGAGAGCTTTCTATTCAAACTTAAACACATCGATCAACTTACTTCTCAGTATTGGTCAGGAATTAATATCACCTGACTTACTCTCCCACCATTTTTTGGCATCGTCTTGTAATCTGAATGTTGCCAATATGAAAGTTTCTTCGACAGGTCTTTTGGCGATTGCTGCAAATTTGTCGATCATCCTAATCCATGATCCGATGACTGAAAACATCGCTCCTTGATTGAAATTTACAGTAACATTTCCATCGACCGGTGTTTGGTCAGTAAATGTTGTAGTGCCGCGATGAAATAGTTTTATGAAATCGATTCGATCTCATTTTTTGACATCAGGTGTTCAACTCTTGCTGATATTTGATCCGATCAATCAATAAGATCTTCCTTGAGTTGGTTTGTCAGTTGTTGAAACCTTTGATTGGCTTCGGCGTGCATGGCCTTTTTTTAGATTTGTACTGTGGACTCTAGGATCCAGAACAAATGACATCACAGGATCTGCTGGTTTTCTAATCCATAATGATTGTTGTGTGTCGTGAGTTCTCACATTGCTTCTATGTCCGGAGTAAAGTCTTGTCGCCAATTGGCCAACTAGTATGTCAGAAATAATGATTTTTTTTGGCGAGTTTCATGATGCTACTTCGTCAATTATACGGAGTTGCGTTGTAACGTATCGGCGGGCCACCATTGGAGCACACTGGAGCAATTGCCTCACCAAAAATTTTTATTCGTATGGAGGCGATTCGTTCATTTTTTTCTAAAGCTGATATAGACATTGATTATTTGTTTGTGTTCTTTCATTAGTTTTTTGGAAGTTTAAAAAGATTTTCACTCTTCAGAATAGTTTTTAACTAAGAAAAGAAAGATTGCGTAAAGCCGTATATTTTCAAGTACATTTATTTTATATTCATTCTTTGGATATCATGTTTTTCTACTGATTTCAAAATAAGAAAGAACAAAGTTCTTTAAAGACATCTTACACTTGAATAAAGTAACAAAATAATTTTCACAATCAATTGAAACATACCTTATTAAATCTTTTCAACATGTTTAGTTATTGATTTATTCAACGTGGCTTTTTTTTCGAGGAATATATTCGTCATCTTCAAAATGATGAACTTTCTATTGTATATTTATATATAGATAGAGATAGACAGAAGAAGGAGAGCAATTGAAAAGAATTAGTCTGCTTAATCATGACAGGCGTTTCTAACTAAAGGACAAATTGTGTTCTGTTCATATACATTTGTTGAAATGAAAATAACTTGTGTTAAATATATCGATAAATAAAAGTATGTAAAAAGGTTTCGGATTAATTCTGGTAAAATATCTGTATCTAAAACTCATTAATTAATTACTTCAAGAAAAAAAATATCGTCGATAATGTTAAAGAAGTTAATGAACTAGAAATCCAATCAAACTCAACTAAAGAAACTGAAGTTCTTCATATAAAACGATTCAAACCAAATGAATTGGCTGATTCCACAATAAGTACTACCACCGGTACTACTACTGCTTTCATTATAAGTTCAACGATAGCATCATCCATCCTATCATCATCATATGAAACGAATCTTTACCATGGTCTTCCCAAAGCAAAAGAATATATACTATTGGGTCCATTTCAACCGAAAGCAAATATTATAACTGTAAATGCTCGTCGTTTTCATGCAGAATATGATACTAAACATAACAATGCTTCTATGAATATAAGTTTTAATCATTGGAAAAATGGAACAATACGATTAAATGATCATCAAGCAACAAATTGTCATAAAAAAGGTTTTAAAAGATGATAATATGAATGTATTGAAATTAATTAATCAACAGCATTCTAAGCAAGCAACTAAAATTGAATTTTTTTCTTGTACGACAAGGAATCAGCTGTAAGACATATGCAAATATTATTCTCTTTAATCAAGTTATTTCTTCATATTTTAGTTCGTGATCATCGTGAAAATACGAACTTCAATAACAAAGGTAATCTTCTTGAATTGCTGAAGTAAAGAAGCAACGATAACGAACTGACTAAAAGAAAGAAAGAAGAAGTACAATTACAACAAGCTAAATATTTTTCTATTATGATTGATGAAATAGTCAACATATCAAAATTAGAACAAGTAGCTTTGGTAATTAGATATACTGATGATCAGGTTAATGTTTATGAGAGATTTAAGAGTTTCCAGAGAACAACATCAATGGTAAGTGAAACATTACTCAATTTATTATTAGAATGGTTGAAGAAATTGAATTAAGGTGTTAAAAATATTGTTGCACAATCATTTGATAGTGCGTCTGTAATGCGAAGCGAGTACAAAGGTGTTGCAGCGCGTCTGAAAGAAGATGTGCCATGTAGTAAAAAACGTAAAGAATAAAGTTTTTTCTCTTTTTTTCCTTAAATCTATAACGTTGTTCTTTTTATCATTCGAAGGAATTTGCATACATTGCAACGGATATATACTAAACTTATGTTTAGTTGATGTTTCAGTTATGGTTCTTTCAGTCAGAAATAATTTTGGAATTATTTCATTATTGTATGGGTTAATTGAAAGTTCTGCCAAAAGGCATTTTATATTTGAAGAAGTACAACAAGAAATTTCACATACAAGGTGGACATGTAGATGAAATTATCTCAAGGTCGCCTTGATTAGACATCCACAAATTATTTCAACTCTTCAAGTAATCGAAGCACCAGAATCACATTTACTTCTTCATTCAATGAAAACGTTTGGCTTTGTATTTCATTTGTTTATTATATCTGAAATATATTTAATTGCAAATATTTCATCAACTTAAAGAAATGAAATCGATCCACTGAAAGAACCCAGGAAGAAACAGCTAAGTCGTTCAATAACTTTATAAACAATAATTCAAGTATCGTAGTTATTTTATTTAAATAATTTCATAATTTTTTAATGTTTAGATTTCTGTTTGTCTTGAAAGTGGAGAAAAAACATTAAATGACTTGAATATTCAAGATGATTACAAAATAAATACTTATTATGCCGTTCTAAATACAATTATTACATCTATTGAAAATCGATTCGATGAAATACATTTTATGAATGGAAAAATAATTTTTAAATAAAACATTATTCATGAAATAATAATGATCTACGCGATGAGCAACGTTTATACAAGACAAAATTATCTATTCTTACCTCTCACCCTCAAGTAAGTTTATCTGAAATTAAATCGTTTATTCTGAAGATTCATTTGAATGTTTGTTTACCTATAAATACAGGTACATGTGAAAGAAGTTTTTCAACATTACGAAGAATTAAAACTTATCGTCGATCTACAACAAATAAAGATTGTTTATCAGGACTTGCATTACTGAACGTTTAACATGAAGTTGAAATCGACTATGAAGAAATAATAAAAGAATTTATATCAGCAAAGAATACCAGAAAAATACTATTGTAATTGTATTGGTAAAGTTCTTTTATGATAAGTTGTTGATGATATTTATTTTTGTTTTTTCTGTCATCGTTTTAAGAGTGAAAGTAATAAATATTAAATGAACAGGATGAACACAGTAGAAAGTTCTTAGCATGATGATCGAAGTGTATAAAGAAAATTTAAGCCTATATTTTCTTATAGATGTTTTGCACATTTAAATAATTTTTGTCCCGCCAAAAAAATTCCCTGACCCACCGATTGTTACTCTTTCTTAAAGAGATAACTTAGCAAATGAGTTAAGCTGTTCTATAGTTATCCTAGACTAATATTCACTGATCTGCTTACGGTTATCATGAATTCAGATGTGAAAAACTAATTTCTCATCTTCATTGAGTATCGTCCTTCTCTTTAATGAGTTATACTGGATAAAATTATTTTCTGAAACTGAAATATCGTTTTTGTTTGAAGGAGTGTGTGAAACTGCAGTGCCTATAAGAATCCATTTTTTGAAAAAGACCTGTTATCATTATAAGGAAAACTAGTTTTACAACTAGTATGCAAGCTTTTGAGTTTTTCGAGCAATTAAATTTGTCATCTCTTTTTTTCTCTCGGAAAGTAAAAACTAAAAGAAGAATTTTCAATGAGCTTGGATTTTTGACCTTTGTTTGGTGAATATCTTCCTCAAACGTCATAGTATAGAACTGAAAATTTTATCGTAGTTTCTTACAACAAGCTCAAACATATCCTCAACATTTCATGCAATTTCAACGTACCTAGCCTGAGATCGTATTCTAGCAGGGGAGATTTTAAATTATTTTCCGCCTCGATAACCATTTACTATACTATGAGAATCAAAAGGAAGGATGAAATACATGTTCGACAATCTAATATCAATCATAGAAATTGTTGTTATTTTACGTGAGTGAAGGGATAGTTTCATATCTTAACTATTCTATCAGATATCGATGTTTTACCTCTTGTTTGTATAAAGAGAATTTATAATTAAGAAAAATAAATATGAGCATTGTATTCTACGGTAAAAACTACCCAAGACTACTACATAAATTAGAATAAAAGCCAGAGTCGAACTCATAAAATTCTATATGTGACCTATTGATCCTATAAGTATAGTTTCCAAAGATGATTTTCACTACAAGCCATTTGCAGGAATCCCATGCTGATCATTTCATGAACTTGTAGTCTCGAAGTGATGCTATCAACTTATAAAGACCAACTCCCAAACTGATCCATATCTTGGGAGAAAATCCTTCGCAAAATCAGCATGAAACATTCATGTAATGTTTATTTGATCATACATAATACATAATGAAAGAAGAATGAATAGAGAAAAAAAGAGTCAGAATTAATTTAAAAAATCGAATAATATTAGACCTATTATTCGTTTGTCAAACAATATATATTTTGAATGATTGAATAGATTTGGCCATGGTTTAGTACAGTTTAGCGTGGTCAAGTATTTGCTATCGTTGCTCCTCTATTTCATTTTACTGAGCTGAGTTCATTTGGATGATAAAAAAAGATTCATCGTGATAAAAATCTGCAGTATTGTTCAATTTGCGTCTACTCCCTCCAGTAGGCGAGCCTATGACTGTGTATTATTCCATTATTCTAATCAAATTGTGTAACAGATTTTTTATGGCATAATGCAACTTAAGAAAAACATCTTTCTCATGAATTAATTCAAAGTTCTATTAAAAGCAGTGTAAAACAACAAAAATGTTTGTGCTTCTTTTTATTTCGATAGTGAGCTATGGAAATCCATTGCTTTCAGTATCAACACAAGTATGACTTTCTGCTCTAGACTAAACTAATATTCTAAACTATCTATCAATATTTAAGAATGAATATTTCAAGAAAATAGCTTAGTCATATGCTATTGTTATTGACCAACAAGAATTTCTGAAATTATGCTAGATAATTTACTTCGTCTGTTGGATAAGATAGCACAAATTTTAACAATCATGATATCCTATGCATTGTGTTGTATATGAAAGAATCTACGATAAAAAAATTTTTTCGTTGATGTGCAAGAAAAGAAAAAATTAGTTTCCACATGTATTGACAATCCAACATCACATGCATTCGATGTATATTCATTCTCTTTTCTCGTCAAATGCATATGTCACGATTTCACATCTATTCTGTGCTTATTTTATTGTCAATATAAGTTTCTACTATATGAAAACACAAATGTGAAGTGCAAAACAGAAGTGCATAAATTGTCTGAAAAAATCATACTAAATTGAATTTAGTCAATGGCAAAAATTTTTTTTTTCAGATAAAATCTTAACATTCGATTAGGAAGAACAAATGAATAAAGTCGTTGTATGCAAAGTTTTAAATATTACAAATTATCCTATTATTAAATTTATTAACAAAAAAAAAGTTTTTTTCTGTTATAGATGTTAAAACAAATTCTTTATCGTTTTTCATTATCTACTGCTGGATACGATATTGTTTTACTTCCACCTGCCGGACAACACATATTCAATACCATAACAAATGATCATCATCGAACACATTCATATATTATCACCACTTACAGTGGTCCCGATCTTGATGGAATAGCTGCTGCTGTTGCTCTTTCGGAATTCTTAACTAATAGATTGAACTATTCACATTGTCGAGCAATGATTTTTCTCGAACCACAGATTGAAGCTCGTTGGGTTATGACAAAATTTTCTTTCGATCTTCCACAATTAGACAAAATCAATAAAATGGATAAAGTCATTTTAGTTGATTATAGTGATTCAGCAGGTTTACCTGAGTTTATTTCACATGATCAAGTTAAAATTATCATTGATCATCGATCATATGGCAAAACACAAGAATTCAAAAATGTTGAAGGTATTTGGATTGAAGAAATGGGAGCAGCAGCAACACTTGTTGGTCTCCTATTACAATATGCAAAATATCAACCAAGTCAATTGGCAGCCAATCTTTTGTACCTTGCTATTCTATCAAATACAATTAAATGTAAAAGTCATAATACAAAATCTCAGGATGTATTAATATTAGCTTGGCTCGAAAATTATATCAATATCGATGATACATTTGTTAATGAAATGTTTCTGGCAAAGTCTATTATCAATGATATAGAATGGACTATTGATTACGATTTACCAGCTTCATTAGTAATTATCAAAGGAAAAGGAACTGTTGTTGGTTAGTATGCCAATCTTATATTCTTTATTCTTCAATTGCTTGAAACATTTTCAGAATTCTTTTAAATTTAATTTTAGGTCAACTTGAACTTGTTGATGCACATCAATTTGTGATCAATAACAAACTATCAATTTTTAATGCTCTCGATAACATACGATTTAATCGTCATGCCGATGCGATATTTTTAATTATTATTGATATATTTCTTGGTCATACTTATTTTGTCTTTACCGATCAATACATGGTTGATATTATCAAACGAGTATTAGAAGATAAAACTATACTTCGTCAAGAATTAGATGCTTACATTTGTCAATGTGATGATGTTTTTATTCGTAAAGAAATTATTTCTCTTGTCAAGGATGAATGATCAATCAAATTTCTTCCTGAACTTTACAGTTTATATTAAAATTAGTTGTTCGTTTTATTATTCTCGATCGAATATTGTAATGAAATTATACTTCAATTTCTCTTGATCTATTCATAAATTGTTTTGTTTCTAAAAAGCTTTAACAAAATTTTTTAAGATTTGATTTATTTATTTTCAAGATTGTTTTCAGCTAACTATAATTACAGATACAATATAGGGATAATAGATTTTTCATCATATTAACTTCAAGAAAGTTTTTCTCATAAAATGAATTTTATCGTTTTACATCATTAATATGTATCTACAATTCAAATTATTTTTTATTCTGTTTTTGTTATTATCTCAAATAGAATCGATTTATTTCAAGTAAAAAATATTAAAATAAAAATCAGTCATATAAAGATAAATATTTCTTTAACTTTATTATTGAATAAAATCCGCATCGGTAATAAAATCTTCTAAATTAGTTGCGTCATTTCCCATACCATCACCATCAATACTTGAACAACAAGTAATAGCATAATTTAAACGTTCATACATTATTTCGTTTGTTGAATAAGCTGGTAAATCCATAGAAAACGTACATGTATGTGATCCTAAAAATATATTAATTAAATTTAATAATCTAAATATTAGAATATATTTC
This sequence comes from Macrotrachela quadricornifera, assembly GCA_022393335.1. NCBI lineage: Eukaryota > Metazoa > Rotifera > Eurotatoria > Philodinida > Philodinidae > Macrotrachela > Macrotrachela quadricornifera. The sequence continues at coordinate 674,739 of JAJEKB010020494.1, read as the reverse complement.
TACTTACGTGGAAGCATTTTATCAACATCACCTTCAAATATATCGTAACTATTTATAGTGAATTTTGAATTAAAATCAATATCTCGAGTTGGTAATGTACTTCTACCCCAAACAAATATTAAAAATAATTTTTTTTGATCTTCATTAAACATTTCACTAAGAACAGTCCAAAATCGTTGAATTATTGATGAATCTTGATCATAATTATTTCCATAAGAAGTATTTCGTTTTAAAATTTCAATATCAATTTCACCTTTTCCACATATTGCTTCTTCAAGTTCATAAGGAGTATATAAATTAAGATAATAACATGGAACAATACTATATAAACCTTGTTGAATAAAATCAATTTGTTGATTAAATTCATTAAGACGATATTGTCGATAATAAGAACAATAAGATTTAAAATTATTAATTGTTATTGGAATATCTGTACCACCAGGAATAAGTTCATATATTTTTCCTGATGAACTAACAACGTCAAATCGTAATTCATTCATAATACTAGTAAAGAAAGAATCAATATCATTATCATTATTAATTAATTTTATTTGTTCAATATTTTTTTCCATTTCATCAATAATTTTAAAACTTTGTATATCAATTGCTTCAATATCTTCAATAGTAATTTTTTCATTTAATAATTTTTTCCAAAATAAAATAGGAAATTTTAAATCTAAATAATGTTTTTTTCGTATAGCTATACCCATTAATTGTCCAATAAATCTATATTGTTTTTTAATTTTATTTGATATTGATTTATTTGGTGGAAAACTATTTGGAATCCAACAATCACGATTTAAACCACTATTTGTACGTCCATTTGGACATAAAATAAATAATGGTAAACGTGTAGAACATATATCTGAACAAATTCGAGTTATTGAATCTCGATAAGGACCACCAGCATCTGTACTATGCATATCAAGATATTGTGCATGCCAAAGTTGATCATTTGGTCGTCGAAATACAATATGAGCATTATCATGTAATTGTTGATAGGCTTGATAAAACATTGTATATTCACTTTTTTCAGTATCAGTACTTGCTTTAACTGTATCAAAAATAATCATAAGCCAATCATCACTATGACTAGTTGCAGTTTTTTCAAATGATGTATTTAGTAAATCATGTTTTATTGATGATAATAAATAATGTTTTATTGATTGAATATGATCTGTTAGAATATTTTGTCCATATGGTACACTAAGATCAATTAGTGAAAGATTATTTGCAATAAATTTATTAAATAAATAAATAAATTTTGCACGTATTTCAATACAATCAGCTGGAATATTTGATAATGATAAATAGGTTTTGTAAAATGTTGGATTTGGTTCAGATTCAGTTGGAAGATTTTCAATAAATGTATTAAATGAATTATTAAGTAAATTTTGATCATTATTCATAAATTTGATTAATTCTTGATCGGATATATCATTAAAAACTTGATTTGATTTTTCAAAATCATCTTGATTTAAATCAATAATATAACCTGAAATATCATTTGTTGCTTCAAAAAATTCTTTAGGTAATGATGTTTGTTTTGTTTTATCAGTTAAAGCCGTTATAGTATCAATTATTGTTAAAAGATTTTGAATATCTTTTGGAAATTTTTCTATAATTTCTCGTACATCATCTTCACTCATATCTTGTTTTTTCTGTTTTGTTATTAATAATATTAATATTAAATTTATTAAAGCAATTTGAAATTTGTTTTTCACTTGAGTATTTAATGATATTCCATCTGATGATAATTCAATTAATAATTGAAAAAAAAATTCTTCCATACGATTATCTAATTTGAAATTTTCACTTGCTTTAATTAAACTATTAAATAGAATATGAACATATCTTTAGTGAAAAATCTAATGGATGATCCTACAAAATTGTTGAATTAATTTTTCTTATGGATACAAAATCGTAAAAAAACTGAAGATCTATTGCAGTTTCTGAAAATCCATGCTACCACGTTTTTGACAACTGTGATGCATGGGGGTATAAAAGGAGGTGTCACCAGTACTCTAGCTCATTTTAACTTTTTACAGTGAGAAAGATACTTCATTTATTTTTCTAAAGAATAAAAGTCAGTGCCAAGCTGTATTAAATAATCAATACAAGTATCTAATTATTAGATAGCGGATTATTTATTTAGAAAATGCTCAGATTGAATGATTGTAATCTCTTATAAATACAATTTTTTTTATCGCAGTTGAACACATGGGAAGATATTTATGACAATAATTTTGAAGTAAAAATGCAAAAATACCGAAAAGAATTCTCCTAAATAACATTATCAGAAATCTTGAGTAGACTATTAAAACAACGAATATCGAATTTCCTATCTATTAACAGTAAATACTTTACATTTAACATTGAACTTGCTAAACACGGATTTGTATAAGTTATTAGATATCTTTGTACAATTAAATAACTATTAGTCGTGTCAATTTTGCATCCATTAGAAAAATCAATTTGACAGTTTTTTAGAGCGAAAAATTCTCTATCGAATGTAATTAGAATGGATTCTTGGAATTACGTTATTTGCTCTTTAGAAAAAGAAAATAAAAGTGTTCTATACTTTCTGGTTTATCCGTTATATATTAACTTACTTAGTAAATAAATGAATAATAAATATTTTTGATTGATGTATTGGAATTAATAAAAATAACTGAAAAATTAAATTAATTAATGATATAGGAAATAATATTGGAATAATTAAATCAATTTGTTCTTTTGTTATTATTGATTTATCATTAATTAATTCTATAAAAAGATGAAGAATTTTAAAAGTAAAATTTAAATTTAATTGTTGTTCATCGAGAATTATTTCATTATGAAAATTTTGAATAAATAAAGATGGTTTAATTAAATATTGATATGATTGAATAATAATATCTTTTTGTAAATAATAAAATAATGGTGCTTTACTTTCTAATATATTTATATCAATTGTATCAATTTGTTTAAGTAATTGTTTTATTTCATATTTAAGAATTGAATTAATTACTAAATAGATTTCTTTATTGTCTATATTTGTATTATAAAATAATTTAATTAATGTTATAAAAAATGTATAATCACCAAATATTTCAATTGGAAATAATATTGATTGATCAAGAGACCAATATTTAAATATATTAACAATTATATGACGTGCATAAATAATTATTAAACCATTTTCACAAGCTAAACGTGAATGTAAAAATTGTTTTAATGAAATATTATGATGAGAATATTGAATTGATTTTGAAAGATTTTTATCTTGTTCAATTTGATTTAAATTAAATAATTGATAAATATGATCTTCATTTTGTATATTTAATGTTTTATCTTGCAACCATTCAAGAATAGTATGATCTATATCTAAATTATTAACAAATTGAGAAAACCATTGATTATCTGTATTTATTTTAAATTGAAATTTATCATCAATCGATTGATTTAATGATGGAAAATGAATTGAATATTTAAATATATGTTGAGCAATATCTTTTATTTGTTCATTTGTATCAAATGTCAAAGAATTAATTAAATTTTTTAATAATTGTAAATCTATTAATGGATTTATTTGTGAAAATATTGTTAAATATCGTTTACGTTCATTTTCAAGATCATTTTTTATAAATTCTTCTTTTTGTTCACGTAAAATCGAATGAATTTTTGTAATAATTGTTGTTTTATATTGTTTAACAGTAGATTCAATCCAATGTTTTTTATATCCCATAGCTATTAAACTTGGTATAAAAATTGAAATAGGTGGTGCAATTGATATTGATGATTGTAATTGTTCAATTATTATTGATTTATTTAAATAGATAATTGATTTAAATGATAATCGAAGTATATCTTCATTGGTAGTATTTTTTGTTAAATCAATTTCTCGAAATAAATCAATTCGATTTGATTTTATATGAAAATAATTTTCATTAATATGAATATTAAGTTCTAATTTATTATTAATATATATTTGACAATAATCATCTTGTACAATAATAAATAAATGAAAATATTCATTAAGAATAATTTTTGATTCACTTTCATATTGTATTTCATTACATTTCATACAAATTTTACCTTCATGTGTTAGATAAATTTCACATTTTGGATTTAATAAAATTATTGTTAATTTTTCATTTATTATTGGATAATGAGGAATTGATATTTCGATAATAATAGTATATTCAAACCATTCCTTATAAGATTTATCTAAGATAAAATATGTTTTATTTCCAAATAATTCAATTATTGAATAATCTTTATTATTATTATTATTTAATTTAAAATATTGAATTTCTTTTTTCTTTTTCTTCCAAATATTTTCAGTAAATGGTTCATTAAATGGAATAAGTAATTGATTTGAAAAATTTTGTTGATCTTTTGAAAATGAAATCAAATTTACTTGTTTTTCATATTCTTTTACTTGTTGATAATTAATATCAATATAGAAAAGACCATAAGTAAATAGACGAGAAATATGTTCTTCTGAAAGTGCATATTTCCAAATTGCAAGATTTTTAATTGTAGCATTAATATTAGGTAAAATAAATAAATGAAATTTTTTTATTTGTTCATATTGAAATATTTGACATTGATTATTAATATAAACTTTAATTTGTTGGTTTTTTAATAGAAAAATAATTATACATTGAACTTTTTCATTTAAATTTTTCCATGTTATTTCTGTTGAATCAAATTTAAATAATACAATATCATCAAGTTTATCATTTGTTGATAAAATTTCAAAATTAAAACTAATTGATAATGATGTTATTTCATCATAATTAATTGGTAAAAAAAATCCATCACTTTTTTCTGTTAATATAAGTTGATGATGATTATCATCTATATTAAATATTGTTTCAAGATGATTTTCATTAATAAAATCACGTAAAATAATATTTGTTGAATTTATTTGTGTATTAAGAACTAAATCTTGTTTATTATCATTAATTAAATAAGCATTAAAAGGATAATCAATAATAGAATTTTCAATTTGAATTAATTTTGGTAAAAATAATGGTTTATAACCATATGGTAATGGACAACCATCCATATCTTCTGGACTAAATATAAATTCACATAATTTTTGTGAATTATCATCTCGTATAAGACTAACAGCTGGATAATATGTTGTAGATAATCCATTTGGTAATAAATTACATATAGTTGTTGATGATGATGAAATAATTTGATTATGTACAAATGCAGTACCTAATAATTTTCCATTTAACCAATATTTTATTTTCGTATTTATTCCATCAATTTCAATTCCACAACCACAAATATCTTTTTTTTTCCAACGTATATTATTAAATTGTTCATAATATCCTCCTTCATATACTAATAAACCATCATATCCACCATATGACCATGAATATTTATCATTTCCTATTCCAGAATAATCTGATGGTGAAAAACCATTCGTTGCCCATCCCATACGAATTGAACCAATATTAAGTAATCGAATACAATAATACCATTTACCTTTATTTAATTGTAAATTCTCAGCAATATATGTTGGATTATATGTTTGACAATTATTACAATTAGGTGCTAAACATCCACGAAATTTATGTTTATTTCCACATTCTTCAATTGTTTCCATATTTGTAGCATTAAATGGCATTGGAACGATAGAAATATCATCATTACCAATACGACCTTGTTTAAAATATTTTAGTTCTTCATTTGATACATATGATTTCCAACCATTATATTTTAATACAGATATTGATAAACTATCAATAATTAATTGATTAGGTTTAATTTGATTATTATTTAAATCATAAATATTATCGTTAGTTTCAATATTATTTAATTGTTGTTTTAATTTTTCACATTTATCTAAACTTAAACAATATTGTTCTAAATGTTGTTTATTAAATAAATGTAAATCATTTGGTTGTTCATATGAATAAGATATACAGAATTTTGCAATAGAAGATATATAAGATTTTTTAATAAATATTTCAATTAAATTTTTATTATTTAATATATTATTTAAAATTGAAAGAGAATAACGTTTTAATTTTAATAATATTAATGATTTATTTATTGTTGTATCAATTTGAATAAAATATCCTAATAAATCAAAAATAAAATCTATTGAAATTGATAATGAAAGAATATTAGTTAATGGATTTTCAATTTCATGTTGTAATTTATCTATATTAAATGATTGTATTTGATTTGTTTGAAAATATTGTATTGTATATAATATATTAGTATTATCAATATTTGAATTTATTTCAATAATTAATCCTAATGAAGAATCATCATTTATTTTAACAATAGAACCTAATCGATATGGTTCAATATATCCACCTAATATACATAATGATGAAATAATTTTATTTATTTCATTATTATTTTCAATAATATTTGAATATGATTTAATAGAATTTAATATAGATTCCGTTGCTAATATTTTCCATGATGAATTAATAGATATTATTGTACGATATAATGAAATTAATTCTGATAAAATTTCATCGGAATTAATATTTTCCCCAATAGAATTTAAAATATAAATTAAAAATTTTTCAATAAGATTTTTTGATATATCATCAATATCTTCTGGTATAAAAGGTATTAAATAATGTAAAATTTTTATTATAAGTAAACGAGTTATATTCGATTGATTATAATTATAAATATAAATTAATTCATTAAGATAATTCATATTTGAACAAATAGATAAAATATTTTTATTATAATAAATACATTGTAATAAAATAATTAAATATTGATTTATATAAAATTCAATATAAGATTGATTTGTTTCATATAATTGAATAAATGAATTAAATGAAAGATTTTTAAAAGAATTTTCAATTTGTTTTTCCGAATTATTTATAAATATTTCTTGTTTTTGTTTTAAATCTTTTAATTCATTTAAAATTAATGTATTAAAAATAAAATTTTCATATTTTTCTAATGTTTTATTAAATAAACCTTGTAGTTTATCTATTTCAATATTTTCACATAATTTTAATATAAAAAAACGAAACCATATAAAAGCAATTAATTTTAAATCAAGAGAAATATTCTTTTCAGAATTTTTAACAAAATTAATAAATAATTTTTCAATAAATTGATTATCATATAAATGATATATATCAATTGATTCATATGATAAATTAAGTAAATAAAACATAGTTTTTGTTAATAATTCAGATTGTAAAGATGAAAAAGAAATTAATTTAATAATAGAATAATAATTTTCTCGAATTTGTTCTTTTAATTGATTATTTGATGATTTTATATTATCAGTATAATACCATTCAAAATTATTCTTTTTTAAATATGGTAAAATAATTAATAAAATAATTATAGATTGTTGATTATCATTAATTTTGATAATATTTTGTATAAATTTATGAAGAAATTTAAATGTAATTAATCTTATAGAAGCTCGTTGATATTGTCGATAAAGACATTTTTGAATTTCATCTATTTCTAATTGTATATCTTCAATTGTTATTGATGTTTTAGAAAAATCTTCATAAATAAAATTTTCTAATGCTTGATGTAATAATGTTTCATAATCATATTTTTGTTGATTAAATTGTTTTCTTTCTAACATTAATTTTTTAAATTTAATACATATATGAAATAAATTTTGAAGTAATTTAATTGTTTCTTTTGCTTTTGACCATTTTGAACGTTGTTGTTGAAATTTAATTCTTTTTTTTGATTGATTATTATCAAAATTATCTTCTTTAATTATTGGTATTAAATTATTTTCTTTTATAGATAATAAAAGAAATAATGTTTTTATTTTTATTTTTTTAGAAAATTCTTCACAATCTCCACCTTGACCTTTAATTGTAGAAAATATTGTTTGAATTTTATTTGCATATTCATATATTGATAAAAGTTGTTCATATGGTTTATTATTATCTGTTCGTAATAATTCAGATTTTGCAAGATTTATTCGTCGATAATATTTTAAATAAACAGCAAATATTGATGCACATGCATCATTTGATTGTTGTTCAATTGATTTTTGTATGAAATTTTGTTTATTTTTAAGATATATTTTTAATTTTGATATTAATTTTGCACCTTCATTTATATTATTATAAACTGACATTAAAAAATCTTTATCATCTTCTATTTCATTATCTAGTTTAAATTGACTATAAATTGCTAAATTAGAATTTAATAAATAATCATTTTTATCAATTATACATCCACCAGTAAATATAGGTAAATTTAATTTATTATGATATTTTATTTCTAATGAATCTTGTGGTGAACCAATAATTAATACATGACTTATTTTACCAATTAAAATATAAATAAATTCATTATTTACATTATATTCGGCTAATAATGGTAATATTGATAGAAATATTGGTTCAATAGATTCATAAGAGAAAATTTCATCGACTTTTATCATTAAACATAATCCAATAAGAATTGAATTGAATAGATTGTTCATAATAGGAATTTTTTTAATAGAATGTTTGAATATATAAGTAATATATTGAATAATAAGAGAAGATAAAATATCTGTATTAATTTTTTTTTGACATTGATCAATAAATTTTGATAATAAAATTTGTTGAAATGAAATTAATATATTTTCAATATAATTTTGTTCATTATTAAAATAAATATCAATAAATGAATATAAAATATCTAATGTTAAAAATTTTTTATTTTCATTAGATAAAATATCAATCCAATTAGATAAAATTTTATTTTGATTTAATTCATTTAAAAATTCTTTTATTAATATTAAATATTTATTTTCAATAATATATTGAGAAATAAAATATAATTTTTCTTCAAATGTTGATATTTGAATATTAATAAGAGAAATAAACGTTTTTGATGCTTCTTCACATATATTTATTTGTTGTTGAAAATTTTCATTTGAAATTAATTTTAAAAATATTTTCGACCATTTATTTAATTCATCATTATTTATATATGTTATTAAATCAATTTGATCTGAAGATTTAATATTATATAATATATTTAAATGAGTTCGAAATAATTTTAAACAAATAATTAATATATGAATAGTTGTATTATTTAATATTGTTAATGATAATTGTTCAATAATATTAAATAAATATTTAAATGTATTTGTATGTAATTCACATGAAAATGAACTTAATTTTAATTGTTTAGTAAGCAGATTAATATCATTTTCAATATCAATATATGATAAAATAATCGAAGAAATAAATTCTCCTGTAAATAAATCTTCATTTAATTCTATATTCGGATATAAATTAATAGATTTCAAATAGTTCAATGAAATAAATTCTAAAAATTTCTAAATTAGAAATTTTTTTTATAGAATTTTATAGATAATTTTACCTGTCATTTCATTTGATATTGTATTATTAAAATTAATTATTTCTGTCAGATTATTATTCATATGTATAAATAAATTTTTAACATTATAAATATCATTTGTATTAAATATTAATCGATTTAATAAAGATAATATATCACTAAATGATCCTTTAGCAATAGAAAAATGAAGTAAAATTTTTGTTGCTTGTTTTGAAACAATTGAATCTTTTATTAAAGATAATTCATGAATATAATTTGTTAAAATTTCTAATGATTTAAATACAAAATTATTTGTAGAAGATAAACATTTTATAGGAAGATGTTCACAAACTTGATCTGCTAATGTTAAAATTTGTGGTATAATTGTTGAATCATTTTTTTCAGCTGATTTTATTAAAATTAATAAAACTGATATTAATGATTGAGTACTTAAATATGATAATTGTTCAGATTGATATTTTAGTTTTTCTTCTTGATTATCATTATTTTCAGATGAAGTATTTATATATGATTGTGTAAAAATTGATTCATTCATATATTTATCGTATTTAAGTTTTTGTATTAAAGATGTTTCAAGTTCTTGTTTATATGTTAAATGATTTTGAATTTCTTCTATTATTTTTTTATTTTGTTCTGTAATAAATGAAAAAATTTCATTCATAAGTATTTCATTAATTTCATTATTAATATTTTCCCAATGATTACATTTTGTCAATTCAAATAGATAATTTTGAATCGTTTTTATATATTCTGTTTGTGAATTTAAAAATTGAGGATCATTATTAATTTCATTTGATTTATCTATTGAATTAGATAATGTTGTTGGGAAAAGAAAACTAAGATCATTTTGTTCAGCATTGGAAATTTTTTTATCAGAATCATTTGTATCCAAATGAACTTTAAACAATTGTTGACCCATTTTCTAGAAATAAAAGAAAATATACGCTATATATATTTAATTCTTTTGTTCTATAATGATTAATTGAAATAATTAGAGTTAAAATTTTTGATAATATATAATTATTACGATTCGATCTTATATTTAAATAAATAGTTTTAGATTTTTCACTCTTGCAATCATCGTGACATAGAATACAAGCTTTCGATGTATGCGTTGAAAAAGAGAAAAGAAATCGTCATGTTTTACATAGACGATGTGCTACGCATCGTCTTCAAGATATTTGATTTTGTCGAAACAAAATAAAAAATATATAAAAAGCGTAACTATCGTTATGTGATGAGGACGAGTAAAAGAGAACGTATAAGCTTCTGCGTGTGTCAGCTTCTTTTTTTCTCTTCATTCGTTGCTCTAAATTGCCAAAATATTTACATATGTACGTTTTTTCTTTTTTGTGTTTTTTCTCTTATATTTCATAATATTGACATACTGTAAGATTCGACCACGTGAAATCACATTATGAAGTAAAGAACATAATGTGACATTTTTTCATCTACAATTTTTAGATATTTTAACATATGACGTATTTTTGTATGAAATGTACAAATGCGGTACAAGTCATTTCAAATAAAATTTATTCTTAGAGCTTGTTTAAATGAAAAAGAATGCTTCTGTAAGACTATAAAAACTAGAATTTTCATAATGAAATCATTAACAAAACTTATTTATATATAGAAATAATATGGAGTACTTAAATATGTTCATTTACAAATATTTTCTCTCAACGTATGGACACGGAACAAAAAAAAAAAGGAAAAAAAAACTTACTTTATATAAACAAAGAGTGCCAACATGGAAAATAATTACAATACATAATATGTACACTGTTCTAATCTAAAATACAATAATGCATACATATCCCTATGTATTTATTTTAAACTGATCTTTATGACTCATATAAAAGCTACATAAAAGTAAAACAAGACCTCCGAGATAAATAAAGAGATGTCGTATATATTAGTTTGTTCTTCTTTCATTGTCCTATTTATCCCATACATATCATTACGCTTCCATAAGGAGAACAACGAAAAGTAAATAGTTAAAGTTGTTTTATAATCAACGTATCATATCCTTTCTCTCTCTCTCTCTCTATTCTGCCTTCTTTTTCTTCTACACTATCTTACAAACACATATCCTCCTTTTCCCCTTCTATTGTTACGTTCTTTATAAATAATTGTGAACCTTCTGATGGCACAACAAAAATAAATGAAAAATAAAATTGATACAACAGGCAAGTTGTGAAGTAATAATGTTAAACAGATAGCGAATATAAATATTATTTCCGCCAAAGAGATATATTACTACAATATCACATGTATTACAACGCTAAGTGAATTTGTAAGAAAATTTTCTGAAATCATACATTTAGACATATTATATTATTAAATTTATTTTTTCTATTCTTCGGTAGTTAGTGAATAACACATAGATTTTACAAAAATACGAAATTGTTAGATGTAACAACCCACAAAACCTAATAAGATTTTATCGACCTAATTAATGTACCGTTGTGACGCAATTTTGTAAAAGAAAAATTAAAAAACTAAAGAAGCATTTGAATATTAGCTATAAAGCAGAGAAAAACCGTTTTCCTTAAATGAAAATTATTATTTCAAACATACTATGAACAACTATAGTAGTCGCCAAAAGTACCACTAACCAATTGAAAACTATTTAAATCTTAGCACTTTGGACTCATTTTTACCATAAATAGCACTTGAACTTCACTCGTCACCATCAATCGAACTGTCATCATTTGATATATAAATCACATTATATGATCATCATATCTCAACCGTTTCGGTATCTATATTTTTGTTATAACCAGTCGCAGTGAATCATCTCGTAAGCAAGAGCTATTATTTTATATTTAAAACCTTGGCCAAGATACAAAGTACAAACAAGTCAATAGATATTAGCAAATTTAACTGTGCGATAACGTAATTATACCAAGGAGCGGCAAATATCAAAATAGTTACTAATTTTCAAAATTTTACTGACTAGAAATAATGAGAAACATTAAGTTAATATCATTGTACTGAGTGTCCTCGACAACTTAATTAGAAATAAACAATCTTGAGGGATGAGGGCGCACCGTGAAAACTGCTAGACTCAATAAGTTATGATATGGACAAATTTTGTCAGCAAAGTGAACTGGATTGGATGTTTCATATATTATATATGAACAGTAATTTTCGAATTTAATATCGAAAGTAAATATCTGATGTCTTTTTTTTTGACGATATTTATGAATCGTATATTGAAGAAAATATCTAACATCCTTCTCAAAAATCAGATATCACCCAAGCTGTCACTCAATGACCTCGACGCACCCATCTTTGATGAATTTCAGTAGTTTCGATGGGTCAAGTTCGCGGCGCTCAGAATGGTCGCTACTCCGAGCACTCGAAATTTTTATAAATTTTCAGAAAAATTTTCTCTCTGTATCTAATTTTTTCCGAGCCATCGGTACCTATTGGATATTTTTCGAGCTTTCGATACTTATCAAATATTTTTGCAGAACAGAAGATTCGAACATATGTACTTACGATTTCGAGGCTGTTATAGATCAGATGAACTAAACATGACATTTTAATTTAAGATAAATCTATATGTCGTCATTAAATACATTGAACTTCGACATTTTTAAAATTTTCTTTCAAATAATAATTTTTTTTAAAAATAATATTTATCTTTTTTAAATTTCCTTTTATAAAGTTCATTTATTTTTTTGTTAATTTATTTTCATAATACGTATTTATTTCTTTTTTTTCATTTAAATATTAATTTTTTTCCAAAAAAGTCTTTTATAAATATAGTAATTACCGATGATTGAGAGAAACAGTTCTATCTATTATGGGTCTCGTTGCATTGAATAGGAGGCTCATATTTATGCTTAAAAATAAACTACAATATAATGTAATTAATATGAATATATAAAAAAAACACAAATAGAAATATTGGAGCAACTTAGAATAAGGATAAATCTCATTTCTCTATTAGCTCGAAGTTTAGAATTTTCAATAATTTTGAGGATTGTGAACCAAACTGATTGATCAGTTCAAAATAGTCCCATCGACTGGGTCTTTGCTAACGAGTCACTGAAAATCAAAGTGACACCAAGAGCTCGGAATGTTTGAGATCTTCAAAAACTAAGATTCATTATGAGTATATTTTCTTCAGGAATGTGAAAATATTCCCTCATAATCCCAGCTATAGTCGATGAATAATCTTGTCAAAATTATAACACTATGTAAAGTCATCGATCAAATAAAAATTCTCTGATGACATTGGACTAAAACTGAAAGACTACTCACTAATTGAATTTCGAAGTTTTCAGCAAGCAAAATTAAAATGAATGATCGAAACTATTTTATTGATAAGTTTCCTCTCATTGAGCAATCGAAAATGAGTACGCGATGAGACAATGTTTTCGAGGGTTCATAATTCGATGATGTTCGAGGAGCTCGAAATTCGGACTGAATGGGAAAAAAAAATATTTTCAAGCTTCGACTACTCATCGCACTCATCGTTAACTTTTTTACGTCTACTTGGGCAGTGATCAGACATTTAGTGAAAATTGATATCAATCTGAGTTTTTTATGACCTTCATAAGAAGACGAATTTCATTGAAAATGCTAGTTTTAATTAATTTCCATTTTGCGGGTCGAGTCGATCAAATTACGGAATCATATGAGAAAATAAATGAAATTTGGATAAGAGAATTCGATCGGAACATGGGAACACATCATCTTGAGTGAATTAAGAAGAATAAGTCTAGCCATAATTGTGGCCGAATTCATTCAGAATAAAGAAAAGTCACCAAACATGAAAACAAGAAAAACGAAATTTAGTCTAGGAAAAATTGAAATATTGAGCAAGAGTTTCAAGTCAATATGATGATACTGTCAAATAATTTAATCAAAGGTCATTACATTCTCATTAAATTTACACTATAATTCAAAAAAACTTCACATTTGTGTAAACTACATTCTTGCATAATATCGAAAAAGACAAATCAGTTATTTACATAACAGCAATTGTTTTAGGGTCAGAAGAATCTTATTTTCTCTAATAGTTCCCGTTTTTTTTTAATTTCGTATTAAAAAGAATGCACGAATCGATAGTAGATGAAAAGTGAAGATTTAACAAGTAATTGTCCCTTAATCGATACAGAAATCATTAATAAGTTTATTTCTCTTGAATAAAAGGTGAAATTTTATTTATAAAAAGAGTAGAAGACCAGTTTTATCAGCAAAAAAATATAACATATCAATATACCAATTCATATCACTGTCAATCGATCGTTTAGCTCCAACAATCATTCGCCACAATCGATAAGGTTGCATTACCAAATGAGCAAGACGATGATTACGCGCTTCAGCATAATTAGATGCAATTACTCCATTCACTACAATTGTTCCTGAACGAGTTAATGGAGCACTGAAACCTTGAGAAAGTGTATGCTCCACTTTGATCACTTCTCCTGGAATTATTCTATCTTCATCAACTAGTTGCAAATGATGTCCAATTTGAACTTCAGAAGCAAAAATAGGATCACATTTTCCATGAAGAAAGATGAGATGTTGTGATGATATTTCAATGTTCGATGTTGAATTTCGATGATTATTAAAGATAGTGAGACGAAGAAAATCATAGAAGCCTATCTTCTCAGCATGAATAAAATCATAGATAGGTTCAAAGATGAGTTTGTTTCCATCGAACGTTAATACTTTTTCATCAATTTGTACATTAGAAAGAGAGATGTGTCGACCATCTCGTGTATGGACCGTACTCTGACCACTGAAGCATGAGACTTTATCAGACACACTTAGACAGGACCATTCTGAACAGTAGTATTTACTACTGGAATTTCTAGAGCAAGTACATGTTGTAGTGAAGTCTGGAGGAGGACCATCGTATTCTCCAAGCAAGACATCATTGTACAGTAGAATTAAAAATAGAATGAGAATAGTTTTTGGCGTGGCATGCATCTTCACTATTTCTCAATGAATAACGACGATTTAGATTGTGTATTTTAAACGGTGCGCAAAGAGAAAAATCTATCTGGGCTCAGTATAGTAAAACTTACTGTTTATTATATCATCAAAAGATGTTGGTTTTTTCCAACAAAAAAAAAACGAAAAAAGAGGATGAATCCTATGTCATGACTGATGCGTTAGTTGAGTCAGATGACAATCAACTAGGAGAACAATATGAGCAATAGAAAAGGTTTCAGTTGCGCATGATGAGGATTTTTCCTACTGAGACTTAATTGCGAAGAAATTTAATATCAAATACGAATTAAACTATGAAATCAACTTTATCAAATCCAATTTGAATATATATTAAGCGACGCAAATTCTTGGCAGCTTATGAAAAACAAAAGGACGAGTTTCACGTATTTTTTTCCTTAAGATTGTACTTAAGTATTTTTGACACTATGAGTTTTTACAAGCGACAAAAATAAGTCGATTTCATAAAAAATGACTATAGTATGAGGTCAAACTGATAGATGACTTAAACTATACTTCTTTCGCGATATGCCTGAAACTCAATTTTATCCACTATTTTCAAATGTGTGTATATTATGTTGATAAAATTGCACCTTCAGCTTGTTTTAATGACACTTTTACCAGCTGTAATTTCCTAGTTCGAAATCTGTTTCAAATGAGTTTCCTTTGTAATTAATCATCTCAGTTGGAAAAATCCCCGTAATGCATTATAAAAATAGTTTTTCTTACGTATATTACTCATCTGATTGCTTGCCCTCTTCTTCAAATTGCGTAACATTTAGGTGTATGATGCATTTTCACGCATCGATGACTATTTATTTCTCTCTCTTGGAAAAAAACAAGTTATGTATATGATACAATATGCAATCAGCGTTACTAAACTCATTGAATAAGCTTACTCGTTTTGCAGCATAAAATTGACGGTTGAAGGTATATTTGTTCATCAAAAGATAATAATCATGTGTGCGAAGATGCAAGCCATTGTTATGTTTTTATTTCTTTTCTCATGCAACGAAGCCAACTACGACTACGCTAGAAAGTGTAGTTGCTTGGAAACTTCTATGAGCGGGTACTATTGTTCAAAATATTCCTGTCGAACTGAGTACAAAAGGCTTGCATGTTTCAGTGGTCAGAGCATGGTTCAAACACGAGATGGTCGACACATCTCTCTTTCTAATGTACAAATTGATGAAGAAGTATTAACGTTCGATGGAAACAAACTCATCTTTGAACCTATCTATGATTTTATTCATGCTGAGAAGATAGGCTTCTATGATTTTCTTCGTCTCACTATCTTTAATAATCATCGAAATTCAACATCGAACATTGAAATATCATCACAACATCTCATCTTTCTTCATGGAAAATGTGATCCTATTTTTGCTTCTGAAGTTCAAATTGGACATCATTTGCAACTAGTTGATGAAGATAGAATAATTCCAGGAGAAGTGATCAAAGTGGAGCATACACTTTCTCAAGGTTTCAGTGCTCCATTAACTCGTTCAGGAACAATTGTAGTGAATGGAGTAATTGCATCTAATTATGCTGAAGCGCGTAATCATCGTCTTGCTCATTTGGTAATGCAACCTTATCGATTGTGGCGAATGATTGTTGGAGCTAAACGATCGATTGACAGTGGTATGAATTGGTATATTGATATATTATATTTTTTTGCTGATAAAACTGGTCTTCTGCTCTTTTTATAAATAAAATTTCAGCTTTTAATCAAGAGAAATACATTTGAGGTCTATGATTTCATGATATTTTGCATTTTGTAAAAATTCAATGTAACAATAAAAATCACAAAATTCCGAAGTATGATGCAGAGTATATTTTGTATGTGTGTAAGCAAGTGATTCGTGAGCTTATTGAAGTAAATTTCACTAGAGCATAGTCTCTCTAGCGTCATTTAATCGTTCGACTATGATTTATTTTAAGAAAAAATGACGAATCGATCCCCTAGCACTTGTGAACGATAATTGTGTTTTTGAAGATTGTAGATTTATTAGGAAACTGAATCATTCGAAGTTGAATGTAGAAAGAAAAGAGGCAAAAGATAGATGATGTTGCCATATCCTAAGGGTGGACAAAGTAATCTATAGGATTTCATGTTTATAGTTAACTTTGCACTCCCGTTTTATTTCCATGATAATGTCACCATAGCCCATGGATAGATTCAATTGCAGGTCCTATAAAAAGAATCGATTTTCGAGTAAAATCATCGTTTCACAATGAAATGCATGTGTCTGGAATGGTGCTGGCAGAATGTTGAATAAAAAAGAGTACGATGCATATTTGTTACATCTTAACAGACATTTGGAATATATCAACGAGAGACAACGCAGCTTTTTATCAAACTGATCAAAAAATAGTTCAGGAAAATCTGATCATTTTAGAAAATTGATTCACTTCAAACCAATTTAGATTATTTTCTGCAAAGTCCAGATATCACAACATTGAATCGATTCATAAAAAAAAGCGTCAGATGAAATCTCAAAGAAATCATTTTACTACAGTAGAGTATTTGTGCTGTGAGACTGAAGTGTTTATTTTAGCTATTGCCTTGTGAAACATGCAAAAATATCGAGTATTATACGACAGACACAATATGTCAAAATTTAGATTTTAACTCGTTTAATCGATTGTTGATTTCGAAAACATAAACCAAAGTTGGAGCCTTTTCGAATGGTACCTTGCTGTGATATAAAATAAAAAAACTAAGTCGATATTTAGAAAACAATCCGTCTTATATTCGACCTACTTGTCGACCATTTAAAGTTCAACTTTGATAGAAGTATCTCGTTTGGAAGAGGATTCAAAATAGAGTTGAATGGTATTTTTTCTGTATTTCTAATCTTTAATCTTAATCTCTTAGATATTATCGACACAAATGACATCAATTAGATTCGATCAAATGAAAGAATCCATTGACACAAAGCATTGCAATTGATCGAATGAAGAAAATGTGCATGTGACTTATGTCGATTAATTTTTATTGCAAGAATCAATTTGAGGAAACAAGTCAGATATAATTAAAGTAAAATCTTCGTCCGTAAAGAAAATGAAGCTACCTATGTGAATATTGTCGACGTAGAAAAGGTTCGAAATTTTTGTCCAAAATCATTTTCAGAAGCTCATTAAACTATTCACTGTAACTTTATATCTCGTGATTAAAAGGTGAAATTTTATTTATAAAAAGAGTAGAAGACCAGTTTTATCAGCAAAAAAAGTATAATATATTAATATACCAATTCATATCACTGTCAATCGATCGTTTAGCTCCAACAACCATTCGCCATAATCGATAAGGTTGCATTACCAAATGAGCAAGACGATGATTACGCGCTTCAGCATAATTAGATGCAATTACTCCATTCACTACAATTGTTCCTGAACGAGTTAATGGAGCACTGAAACCTTGAGAAAGTGTATGCTCCACTTTGATCACTTCTCCTGGAATTATTCTATCTTCATCAACTAGTTGCAAATGATGTCCAATTTGAACTTCAGAAGCAAAAATAGGATCACATTTTCCATGAAGAAAGATGAGATGTTGTGATGATATTTCAATGTTCGATGTTGAATTTCGATGATTATTGAAGATAGTGAGACGAAGAAAATCATAGAAGCCTATCTTCTCAGCATGAATAAAATCATAGATAGGTTCAAAGATGAGTTTGTTTCCATCGAACGTTAATACTTTTTCATCAATTTGTACATTAGAAAGAGAGATGTGTCGACCATCTCGTGTTTGGACCGTACTCTGACCACTGAAACATCCGACCTTTTCGGTCTCATATGCACAGGACCATTGTGCACAGTAGTACCCTCCCACAGAACCTTGCGAGCAGGTACACTTTCCAGTTATGCCGTTTACGACTTGATTGTATAATAAAAAGATGAAGATAAAATTGACTTGTGCTTTTAGAAACATGGTTGCTAACTCTTAGTGAACAACTATTACCCTAACTATTGATTTTATAGTAGAAAAAAGAGTAAGCTTACCCAGTGAGTTTAGTAACGCTGATTGCATATTGTACCATATACATAACTAGGTTTTTTCCAAGAAAGAAAAAAGAATCGTCATTGATGCGTGAAAATGCATCATACACCTAAATGATACGCCATTTGAACAAAAGGGTAAACAATCGGATGAGTAATATACGTAAGAAAAAAATATTACTATGATGTATTATGGGGATTTTTCCAAATGATTCAGCGCTTTTGCGTTCATCTTTTGACTATAAGGAAGTTTTGATGATACTAAGAAAAGCTTGAAATTTTTAGTTTTGTAATCTTCTGTTTCTAGGATATAATTGATTTTTGGTTAAAAAGCCTGTTGATCTTTGTTATCTTAACGAGTAACGCTCGCCATTTTGAGGTGTATAAAACTTGACTGCGTAGTTAAGGCTGTTATATGCTATTTTATCTTGCTGGAATAATTGGTGACAATATCAAATATATTTTTGTGCACCTGTTAAAAAAGTATTACGATAGCCTATAATGGTATAGTGACTTTAGAGTTATAATAAATCTACAAATACGATTGTGATTGGTACCGGCTTTTTTCAGAAATAAAGCACGTCTTAAATTGAGTTTCGATTAGTAATATCGTTCATTTGTGACCAAATAGCCTTTATAACAGAATGTCTGATATTAGTATAGCTGATTTCAGTTTATAGAACATGTGACGTAAGATATTTTGTTGATCAATCGATAGTACTTTGCAAGAGTCATCAAATCATGTAGAGGAAGCAGGAAAATATTACCGAACTTTGGATAACTTTTGCAAAAGAATATGGCGCATCAGTGGAAGCAGAACAAAGAATAAACATTCTGAATACTGGCTGGTACTAGAAGATTTACTTCATACGAAAAGATTATTTTCTACAATAGGATCAGTCTCGAAAATATTCACTGCTTGAACGTGATATAAGAAAAGATAAAGGTTTCTTTAAGAAGAACGAGGAATGTTTGTTTTCTTTTGAAATGCCGACGTAAAATGAATATCACGATTGCATTGATGTGAGGTGGGCAAAAGGAAAGAGGTAAGGAAACCATACATATACACACATGTAACGGTAGACTATATATTTATCCACTATAATAGCATTACGTATATGAACCAAGTCACACCGACTGAACAAAAAAATTTGATTTAATGCTTATTTTTCTTTCAATCCATTCATACTGTAGAAGCAATTGTTTCTAAAACATGATATATAATTATGCCACATTACTAATTGACCTTGGAGATCTGTCGTAACTAGCGGATCAACTGCGAGAACATTGAAACTTTTTTCTTTACGATTATTGATTTCAGTTCGAACAATGAAATCTATTTCTCCTGAGGAAAAAGTCTGCAATACTTGTCGTAGTGCTTATTATACTTGGAAACGTAACATTCCTGAATTTAAGGACATCTTTTCATGTATCAAACAAGAGTTGTTCGATATTGAAAAAGTTGTTGATCCAAATTCGATAAATAAAAAAAAGGATTTTTTTTATTGAATTGCAAATAATCTTTGTTCTTTGCCTGGGTAGAACGATATAATGGATACGAATCTAGAAAATACATCTAACCAAACATCTACATCAGATTAAAGTTTTAATTCATTTACAAAAAATGAAACTATTTCTTTGCCGATGAATCGCACATGTTTGGCACATACGTGAGAAAGATATTTTTTAGCTATAACTAAATATCGCAACTTGTAAACTTAAACGTGGATGGTGTGTTAATAATGGACTCATCAAATCTATGTATGTGTAAGTTATTACATAAAAAAATTATATACAACCAACGTGTTGCACATAGTTATGTAAGAATAGGAAAGAGAGGAAGTCGTTTCTTCGCGTCTTCACATGATCAATCATGACGCATAATTATTATTGCATAATTTAGTAATAGCCAAGGCATATTGAAATTTAGGCAGATGTGAAACGATGAATATACCCAAAAGCAAACCATTGTCTATAGATTTTTCTTATGTTAAAACAAAGAAAGAAACACTTTGAAAAATTCGAGATTTTTGTTTTATTTTTTATTTTTATTATCAAAATTTATAAATGTATATATAAATAATAAGTTTAATATTGTTTCATTATTACATTAAAAAATAATATTAATTTAAAAAAAGAAAATGTTTATATAAATAACCCTTGCCAATTCATTGTATTATTAATTCTTTTCTAACTCATAAATAAAAAAATGATCAAAATACGCGATATATGTACAATTAATATCACATAAAAAAATTTGGTTTTGTTTTTGTTTTTTCTTGAATAGAATTCTATAATATAGGTGTTCTTGAGATCTTAATATTCTATTACTTCATCATCTTATTATTTTTCTAATGACTTTGACATCATTTTTGAATTGATTATAACCTGAGAAAGTGATAAACATTTTGTTTGAAACAATTGTTTATATGTTTTCTAGATAATTAAATATTTGTTATTTCTTTTCTCAAATTGTTTTTATGACATTTTTTATAGAATTCCTATCTTTTAGAAAATAAATAGAAGTTAGTTACAAAATGACTGTTTTGTAATTAAAATTTATAAAAAAATTTAAAATATTGGATATTGGAATATATAACTTTTATCATTTAATATTTACCTTTTACAAAGAAAATCTTTCTGTTAAATATTTAATAGTAGTTCTAATTGTGTTTAATTGAGAAATGGATACGATTAGTTAGGTTCATTTGCTAAATATGGTAATATTTATATTTAAATTATTTTAAATATCGTTCATTAAAATTACTTTCTTCATCAATTTGTTGAAGTTGACTAGTTAATTTGACTAAATTAAATATTTTTTGAATAATATGTCTAATTGTATGTTAGAGTAATAGTTATCTACATTAATTATTTGTTTATTGAATTTTTTTGCTAATTTTTCTTCCCATTTAATTAATTCGTTGTGCTAATGAATGTTTTTCTTTATGAACAATTTGTTTATCGACTAAAATTTTGTTAATATTTGGCATGTTTTAAATACTTTCTCTATTTTTCTTCCGATATCTCACACAGTGTTTTATTAGTTATACTTGTTATATTAGATTGGCAACAAAATTTTCGCGTTTTTTTTCAAAAATTTTGTTTTTATTTTTTAACTTTAACAGTATAACTAGTTTTCAGTTATCGAAGTTGGCAATATCCATTTTCACGTCGTCTTCGTCTTCGAACTTTTTCTCACGCAAATGATGAGAAAGAGAACGAAACAAATGGTAGTCCGTTGGAGCCAAGTCAGGAGGATAAGATGAATGGGGAATGGTAATCCATCCAAGCTTCGATCAATTTTTGCAGGTCGACTTTGCAACATGGAGTCCTGCATTATCATGCAAATAGTGAATTCGATCCTTCTTTCCATTGAGTTTTTCGGCAACCCGGTCCAATTGTTGATAGTAGAGATCAGCAGTGATGGTGCAACCATTTGGAAGAACTTTCTACTGAATAATTCCTTTGACATCCCACCCAGCTCTCAGCATCACCTTCTTGAGGTATAGATCAGTCTTAGATGTTACTACGCCTGTTTGACCAGAGCTTAGCCATTGGTGTCTGTGGATGTAGTTGATATACAACACTCACTTCTCATCGCTGGTGATAATATTGCGAAGTCATTGATAGTTACGATGAGATGTCATTAAATCCATACAAGCATCAACTCTGTATTGAAGCTGATGTGGTGATAACTCATGGGGATATCCAGACTCCATGTTTTGCCTAATTCGTTCAGATGTTTTTCCATCGCAGTATGAGAGCACTCAAGCTGCTCTGCTAAACATCGTGAAGTCAATCAAGGATCTTATTCGATAAGCTGCTTTAAGAGATCCGCATCCAGTTCCAGTGGTCAACCAGGTCGAGGTAAATCGTCGAGTTCTAAGTTACCATTCTTGAACCAATTGAACCAATGTTGTGTCATACAAATAGAGAATATATTCTCGTCCATCGTACTGCATATATTGTTGGCTGCCTCCTGTGCTTTGTAACCCAGACGGAATTCATGAAGTAAAAGCACTCAAATCTCTCTACGAGAAAGATTCATTTTCAGTTCATGATCAGCGTCCATATCGATAACTTATTTATCATTCGAAAGATATTCACACTCCATTTATATACCCTTAGTATAAAAACTCCTAGAATTTTCTCGAATGTTTTAGAACAATTTCAAAGAAAAACGCAAGAACATAGTTGGCAACCTAATATAATCCATTAATTAGTAAATAGTAAATTATATCAGTTTTATATGCGCTCGAATATTAGTAATTTTACTTCATTGATTCTTTATTACATTCCAATAAAGTATACATTAACGAGGATAATTACATGAGTATCGAAAGACAAGTTAATTCAAATAGAGAACAACTAATTTAGAAACACTTCCTCTCTTAGGTTTTCAGGAAAATTCACTGTATATTTTTTTTACTTTCAATATATTTGACATAATATTCACGTAAGATATCTGATCATAAAACAGTAAAGATGGAACGTCTCTAGTAGATGATTTAACGAATCATAAACTTTTCAAACATAATACGGTCCAAAGTTGAAATTATAGTACAGTAATTATCACTTGCATTAAGCCTAAAAATCAAGTTCACCAATAAATGTATATGTAGTTTAGGTTATGCAAAACCACATAAATGATTAACATTTAAAGATTATTTATGTAATACTTTCAAGAATACTTATTTTTTATTGCCTTTATAGTTATACTTCTAAGAAAGAATTTTTATACTGCTACGTTTTTCTGGTTGAAGAATTACGATGAATTATTTGTTCTGTTTTCCGTATTCGGCCAAAGGTCAACACTAGCACTGTTAGTATAAGTGTATCGTGGAACGCGAATAAAATACTCAGGCTTCAGCATAATGGAGTAATAGACATATTTTAAGTAGACTCTGGGAATGAGTATAATGGACTCTTAATGATATAAGAATATTTATTTATTGTAAAGGAAATTATATTTAATCGGACCGTTTGATTTTGAAAGTTATCTGATCACAGTTGCTTCGCAAAAGTATTAATAAAGATCACTAGAGGAAAAACTAGAGAGTAAGTAATCAATTTACCTTCATAAAGAGTATATTGCCACACAGTAAACTGATTCGCTGTTTATATATTTCCCAAATTTCCATTCTATAAGCGAACTACCTAAGAAACAAATATGGAATATTTTCTTCTATAACTGATCAACAGAATAAATGATACAAATAAGAGAGAAAATATCGACATAACATGTTTTTTTCAATGTGTTGCAAATAATAAAAATATACAGTGAATTTTTTTGAAAACCTAAGAGGAGAAGTGCTGGAAATATTTCTAAAATAATTGTTCTCTGTTTGAATTAACTTGTCTTTCGATACTCATGTAATTATCCTAATAAATGTATACTTTATTGGAATGTAATAAAGAATCAATGAAATAAAATTACTAATAAGATAAAATATTTTATTTATTCTCTTTCTCGTAGAGAAGAGTCTTAGAAATATAAATTGTTTGTTTGATTGATTGCTTGCTTGTATGTCCGCAGGGTCAAAAAAACATCGAAAATCGATTTTTCCGAAAAGACATTTCCAGGGGTATTTCCATGCGGAGACTTCGAATCTGATGTTAGTTTTTTAAAATTTTTTTGAGAATCATTTTTTTTAGACAAAGGACCATTTTTTTGCAAAAAAAAATTTCTTTATAAGGGTTGACCGAAGGGAAATCGGGGTCGAGGAATCCGAATCTGAAGTTAGTTTTTCGAAATTTTTTTCGGATTCATTTTTTTAGACAAAGGATCACTTTTTTTACAAAAAAAATTTTTTTTATAAGGGTTGACCGAAGGGTAATCGGGGTTGAGGAACTTGAATCTGGTGGTAGTTTTTTCGAAATTTTTTTCGGATTCATTTTTTTACACAAAGGATCACTTTTTTTACAAAAATAAATTTTCTTATAAGGGTTGACCGAAGGGTAATCGGGGTCGAGGAACTCGAATCTGGTGGTCGTTTTTTCGAAATTTTTTTCAGATTCATTTTTTTACACAAAGGATCACTCTTTTTACAAAAAAAATTTTTTTTATAAGGGTTGACCGAACGGTAATCAAGGGCGAGAAATTCAAATCTGAAGTCAGTTGCATAAAAATTTTTTGACGATCAATTTTTTAAACAAACAACAAATTTTTAACAAAAAGCATTTGTTTTTTATGAAATTTGGTCAATGGACGTTAATGTCCAGGAACTTGAATCTGACTTCGATCTTTTAAAATTTTATAAATGAATAGCTTGACGATAATTTACAAAACACGATTTCTACGAGAAAGAGCTGAGCGAGTCTTCAGACGAGCGTTACTTGTACTAATATTCAAGCACATATAGAACTGATATAATTTAATATTTACTAATTATTGGATTATACCTATGTTGGTGCATATAGTCACTTCCGTAAAGAAATTCGAAAAACACTTATACAGAAGAAAATATCTGTGAAAGAAGTAGTGCAAATCTTTTTGCAGATACCTGCATTTGTAGTATTTGAGATGCTCTATCAAATAAAAAAGTTTTGAAAAACTTCCATACTATAATGAAATGCGACTGAAAACAAAAAATAGTGTGAAACTTATGATATCCACTGTACATATTTATTTTATATTCTCTTATATACTGTTTTACTGGTATTCTTTAGTTGACGTTCGTATGGTAGACTTGTTTCGTACCATGCCAATCCCCAAACCGTACATACGAGATGATCTTTCAGAATTTGCAAAATGAATCTCAATAGATAGATTTGGTATTCTCATCAAAGTGCTGCTCTGTTGCTATAGTAAATGTGAAGATACATCGTGAAAGATGATCACCTTTTATTTTTTCTATATTATTCAATAAACAGAGATACACATATTCATACAAATCAAAGTTTCAAATGGCATCCTTTCTGCATGATTCAAGCCTTGTTTCCTCCACATAACGCTTCAGACCACTGCTCCAATCGTTAAATCGCTCCTGCAAATCGTCGCCGTAGATAGATCGTACGATATAAGCCATTGGTCCAGCAAACGTTTCCCATGTAAAATACTTACATGTGCCGTCCTCTTGATCTGTCATTTCTTGCACTCTTTCAGATCTCAACAACCAAGAAAAGCCACCATTAAATTTCCAGCATATCTTACATACTCCTGAATCAAACATAGTAACTTGTACGAGAGTTGATCTTGGCGAGCCACCTGGCTTCATATAAGTTGTGAAGCGCATGTTGATACCTACTCTGAGTTCATCCACGTTATCTCCATTGTCTGATGGCTGTTTGAGAATCTCGACAGATGGTACGAAAGTGTTCCATTTATGATAGTTTGCAGTGTCGACGATAGCAGCGAAGACACGTGATGCCGGTGCCGAGATCACAACCGAAGATGAGACTGTAAATACGCCTCCGTTGGGTAGTAGTGGTGTTGGCAAGATCTCTCGCTGTCGTTCTACATTTGTAGACATGATATAGTAATGTAGCTGTACAAACAGACAAGAACAAGTTAGAGTTAGGGATGTCTCAATACCAATATTTCAATACCGTATTGGTAATGTTATATTCCTAGTTAGAGTTTGAGAAAATATGGAATCCAAAGATCTTCTCCTACCATCATGACTTTACTAATTCAATTCGAAGGTCAATTATTACATCACTACTTCACTACCAAAACAAATATCAATTTACTATTTAACTTGCACCACTAAGAAAAATGAAAAGAAAAAGCTGTGTTTAATGAACATACAAAATTATATTAGGGAAAAAACAAAACTTGTAGCAATCATCGATTAGTCACGATGGCTTCATAACCAGTACTCTTATTTTTACAAGAAAAACTTTTTACAGCCTAGTTCTGGGAATTTCTTCAAACTCTCTTGAACAGAAAAAATTCCTTCTTCTATTTCATTGTTATGACCCTTAATACATGTTTTTAGAAGAATTGCAAAATGTAGCATAAAAAAACTACAATTGCGCAAAGAACAGCTAAAGTAAGAAAATAGAAGTTTCTTGCTAGTGTAAAAAAAAACAATCCTTTCGCAGTGTTGAAAATTGGTCATACAGAATTTTGCTCTTTTTGAAAACAAAAGTACACAATTAAAATAAGCTTTATACTGCAGTTTGTAGAGCTTCTTACGCTGCATCTTGTGATATTTTTTGTTTTTCTCTGCAAAAACACATTCGATGATAAACAGATGAGATAAGAAAAAATGATCTTATCGCAGCGTCGAAAATTGGTGGTACAGCATTTTACTGCTTTTGAAAAAAATACACAATGTACATAAGTAATTATTCTCGTCACGCTGCATCTTGTGGTATACTTGATTTTTTTAAAACAACGCACTAATGGTTACAAAAATGAAATGAAGACAGGCTCTTGTTCTTGTTCAAGGAAGAGTAGACTAAGTATCAATAATATTGTCATATTTACTGTTAAAGGATACCCAATACGATGTGAGCTGGAGAAAAACTGCTGAATGCATTAACTTGAGTCAAATGAATGCAAAAAAATGAAGTAAAAATGTGATCAATGCACGTTTTCATCTCTTCTTTACTACAATGATCACTGATGCATACATAGATTAACTTTCTTTCATCTTAGTAAGAAAAAGAAGCAAGCAATCGAAAAAGAGGAGCATATAAGCAATGATGCTTCTTGATTGTGTAACTCATGAATGTTATCTGCGTTTAATGTATGCGAAGAACAGAAGAAAGAAATAATAGCCAGATCTCTCAAATTAACGAAATACGTGTAGGTAATGAGAGGCGACAACCTATGGTCTGCCCATTTTTGTTCTTTACTGTACATGTAACGATCACTAGTCTTGAGGGTAGACTTTAACCCTTTGAGGTCGGAATTATTTTTATATAGCAAAAGTTTGTGTAATTCGAAATTAACGTTTTACTCAGCACCATCAGAAGAATGGATGATAAGAAAACAAGAAGCTACATGTACTGATACTAAAATGTGCAGGAATGAAGAAAGAAAGCACATTCTTTTTTTCAACAATATCTACTCATTTTTCTTATACGTGTTGCTATTAGCACATGTAGCTTCTTGATTTTTATCATTTATTCTACTGATAATGTCGAATGATACTTATCGAAAGCTTGATATACAATAATAAGTATATAAATAAGATTTGAAAATGTATTCTCTTCTAATTTGCTAATATTTATTCGGTTATTTATTTTTAACTACTGTGTTGACTAATTTTATGTTCACTTAACTTCTTCGTTTTCCTAATTTCGATGATATATTTTTCTTCGTTTTCATTCTATTTTTTCTCGTTATGTTCTAAATTATTTTCATATACTCATGGATTTACATTGTCGCTCAGACTGAAAATCGGTATAAGCTAAATCAGTGACTGCTAGCAACGATTATGAAGAAGCAAAAATAGCGTCAGGAAGAAATAATAAGAAAGATATACAATATATCTGATATTTTTTCAAAGTAGATGGGTAAGCAACACGCCTGACAAACATGTACAATGGCAAAAAGAAAAGTGAGAAAAGGTATTAGATATGATACAGACATTGGGTTAACCTAATATTACTCAGACTTACATTGAATTTAA
The DNA here is from genome assembly GCA_022393335.1 of Macrotrachela quadricornifera. Classification (NCBI taxonomy): domain Eukaryota; kingdom Metazoa; phylum Rotifera; class Eurotatoria; order Philodinida; family Philodinidae; genus Macrotrachela; species Macrotrachela quadricornifera. The sequence continues at coordinate 645,859 of JAJEKB010020494.1, read as the reverse complement.
AAGGTAAGAAGGAAACTTAGTTCTATAGTTTCTTCAGTCATTTACAGATAACTGCTCAATGATGACCAACTCGATGATCAATCGAATGTAATGCAAACCATCGGTCTTCATATTGTCTTTCACGTTGTAAAACTTCAAACTATCTAAATGATTACATTCTTGAATTATTAGAGGAATAATTCAGTGATAGTATTTTGAGAAGAGGATGAAATAATACTATATTCAATCTTTTGTGAAGAAAGGTTTTATAATCTTCTGGTTAAATTTTTCAACGGAAATATACTAAAAGATGCGCTGTGAACAGGACTACAACATATCAAAAATTCAGCTTGCAGTCTCTTACTTTAACAATACATTCCCAAACGACACTGAAAATTGGCGCTCACAACTGTATACTCATTTTTGTCAAATTTGATTGCTTTCTCATAAAAAAAGATTCTCAAAAAATATTTAAAGTAAGCTATTTTGTAGAGAAAAAAATTTCCTGTCATTTGAAATGTTTTACACCTCAATCCGTAAAGCGATGGCGGAGAAAATCGAAAAATACGAGCAAAATTGAGAAAGTGAATTTTTAGGGCATAAGTTAAAAATTTGAAAAAATAGAATCCCTGCTTTTTTCACATAGATAAATCAGAAAGAGTTGATATTTGGGTTTTTATAGTCATTTTTTACGAACGTTCAGGTAAGCATATCAAATTCAAAATCTAAATTTTTTTATCAGCCGACCTATGGTTATGCTGGGTTGTTTTCTGTTGGATCCTCTCTTAAATAGCTATGGCAAGTTTAAATAGCTACACGATCTTTATATAGCTGTAGTCGAATTAAATAACTATGACAATGATATATAGTCAGGCTATCCAAATGGTTCAAGAAGATTATTTTCTAGCGCATTTATTGCTAATTATGTATAAAAAAATAAATTGTGTCTCTTTTGAGAATGAGCCGTCTGTAGCATACTATTACATGTAACGAATTATAATTTGCAATGATTTGCCTGAGTGATAGTTGATGGAAGAAATGTTCGGTTTAGTTTTTCGTGTCTAAAACCATGTTTACTAATATGGCATGACAATGAGATGAGCGTTTTGAGATTTATATGTTGTAAAATAAAGTTTATTTGATTTTCAATAATTTGAACAAGGGTTAATGAACGAAGTTGACTAAATTGTCGAAGATGAATTAATGATCTAAACAAACCTATTTGACTAAGTGTTCGTTCATCATTCGAAAGGGTTAATGAAATAATATTTTCAGGATTCATTACTCGACAAAAAAGATAAAAATTTGATTTTGAAATTAAATAAAAATCGATCACATATCGATTATAAGTATGATGAATAGAAAAGAATGCATATAAAGACTGATTGCCAATTCAATACTGAATGCGATTTATTGTAAAACGTAAAAAAAGTAAAAGATTATAATAATCTATGTATGGTTGCTATATATAATATTCGATAAAGAGAGTTTTAATCATCTTTCATGAAATCAAAAAGAAGCCATATATTTCCAAACCATGCAGCAAGATGTTCACTATTTTTGCATCTGAAAAAGATGATTAATAAGAAAAAAAAATCAAATATTAGCAAATACCCTTCTATAAATTGTTGTTTGCTTATTTTTTCTCCTTCCTTTAAACCCAGTTTCTGAAACACAAATGACGCAAACTCTTTTGAATTCTTATCTGCATCTTCATCGTCAGCATTTCGTAATGCTTCCTTGAATAAATAGAATAATATTTTATTTAGCATAATAAACAAGAAACGAAAAAAAAAGAAAAGTCTTACTATTATTTTTCCGTAATTTACCACGTCGCTATAACTAATATAACCACTGTTTGACTTATCCACTCTAAAAATAAAGCTCTCATAATAAGAAAACATTTGTATTGTGTCCGAAGTTTCTCTCTCGTTGCTTTACTTTGTACTTTGATGGCTTTATTTATTTTCATCTCATTTTTCTTTACTTTCCTTATCATGTAGAGACATTCGAAAGAAAACTTACAATGCGAACGATATTTCCAATATTCTATTGCGATCATTCTGCTTTATGATAGCATCACTTAAGACAAATTCAGTAAAATCCATCATACCATCACGATTTTTATCAAATATATGAAAAAGACGTCTAGGATAGTATAAACGATTATGATAAAGTATAGAAAAAGTAAATTGAAATACTCTATAAGCTCATAAGATTTGTTGTTAGGTCCTGCATGTTGCTTGTAATAATTAAGATAGCCATTTTTTTGTATCTTGCCCGATGGACACAGGCGTTTGAACTCCTACAAAGAAACAAGTAACATTTTACTGAAAGCGAAGTCTTCTAAAAATGCTTCATTGGTTACTTCATATAACTCTCGTATTCCTAAAGAAGATAACAAAAATTTTCAGGGGACAATATATTGCAAATCTGCTTACTTTCTTCACTATGATGAGAACTCTCTTTTAGGGCAGCAATTTCTAATAATAAAACAGTTTTGTTACATTAACCATAACAATTAAATAGTAGAATAACAAACCTTCATCAAGAAGTTCTTTCGACGGTTCATTCGGGTTGGATGTTTGGTTTCCCATAGTTTTAGTGAACACAAATTATATCTACGATAAGAAAAGTAATTATCTAAAATAACAATGTCAAACTGAACGAATAATCAATATCTGAAGTTGCAACGAGGTGACTTGGGACATTTACTATGTGTTTTTGTTTTTGGTATTTGTCTTACTTAATGATTGATGTTTACAGGTATACTGATGACATCGATTGAGAAAGAAAAAAGAAAATCAATAATCGTATATGAATATTTGCCAATGTAAAAGTACGAAAAGAGAAGTGAATAATATAATTGATTGCAACGATACAATATAAGTAGAAGCAATAGATGTCAGATTATAAAAACACGTATGCAATTTCTTTTTACCTTCTACGATTTACATTTACAGTGTTACTTTCAAGGGAATCGATCTTAATCAAAAATTTGCTGAAGAACAGGATGAATAAAAAAAAGACGTACGAAAGCAAATTGGAATGATTTATAATGCGAGAGAAAAAGAAGCATGTATAGACGAGTAAAAGAAACTCTTATTCATTTGTTTTTGCTTTTTCTATTTTAAACAACAATCTTATAAAGGTACTTATTTGGACGTCATAGTGACAATTTCTTGAGAAATTTATTTTATCGGACACGGACAATAATCAAAAAGAATTGATGAATCGCAAAGAAAAAATATACAATTAATGTTCCTAATTCTAGCAGATAGTGTCTATATCATAGATAATTAAATCTCGTGAGGTAGCAGATCATTTTCGCTACTGGAATTGGAAATTTTCAGTATATTTCTATCACAAAAACAATTCATAATTGATTAATTATAAACAACCTGTAATTTACAGGAAGCAGATTTTTCTTTCATTTGACACGAATTATGTCAATACTGGTTTTTTCATATGGATTATTATAACAATTTCAATATAAATTTTCTTGATGATTTGTATTCTGATATAATCAGCTGACCTTTTCTTCCCTTAAAATAATTAGATAAAATAGTAAAGATTTAAAGAACTGAGAAACATCTATCGAATATCTAATTTGGTATGCTGCAGCAATATAACGGATGTTTCATAAGTAACGGCCCCGTTTTTATTTTTGGTCCATCTTTGTTGTATTGAAAGGGATGCAGATAGCGATCATATATTTTTGAAGAGCAGCTTCTAAGCTATCATTCAGGAAGGATTGGAATGGATTTGTATTAGTCCTAAAGAAAGACTGCGACGATGCAGTTTTTGAAAAAAATGGATCAAATTTCGATTTTTATATTCTAGGTTATAAATTCACTTTAAAAATAAAAAAACGACATGTTCATCTAGTTTAGCATTAACATCAGTAGTAACGATAAGAAAAATAATCAGATGATGGAGAAAAAAAATCAATAATTCTCTTTTCGAATTCTTCTACCTTGATATTTTATTATTGCTTGTAATCTCTTCGAGATACTTAACATCATTTTTAGATAAAACCTAATTACGATTGGAAAAAACAACGTTCAATGTGTATGACTATAAGTGTCAGCTTTCGGTCATTCTGTTATTGTAGTATTAAATCATGTAAGAAAAAACATTAACATTCATTCCTTTCATGTGAAAGAATTTCGATATTAACTTGTGTGCTGAAATGATGTTAAGTATCTCAAAGAGATTACAAGCAATAATAAAATATCAAGGTAGAAGAATTCGAAAAGAGAATTATTGATTTTTTTTCTCCATCATCTGATTATTTTTCTTATCGTTACTACTGATGTTAATGCTAAACTAGATGAACATGTCGTTTTTTTATTTTTAAAGTGAATTTATAACCTAGAATATAAAAATCGAAATTTGATCCATTTTTTTCAAAAACTGCATCGTCGCAGTCTTTCTTTAGGACTAATACAAATCCATTCCAATCCTTCCTGAATGATAGCTTAGAAGCTGCTCTTCAAAAATATATGATCGCTATCTGCATCCCTTTCAATACAACAAAGATGGACCAAAAATAAAAACGGGGCCGTTACTTATGAAATACCCTTTATATTACTACAATTATTCATACTCTAATGTATTCATAGTTATTTACATTATTTAACGTCTTCTATGCTCTCTGTTTCGAGAAATATATCTTGAACTTATATAGATGTTATATATTGTGAATAAATTAAAAAATATGATTTTATTTCTTCATGATAAAATAATATTTTTCTGACACTTCCTTTTTCCCATGGGTAACTATATGACTCATAGAAAATGGGTCGTCCGTCAATATGAAACATGAATATTTGATAAAATTATATATACTAGTAAAACCTGAAGCCTACTAAAGTAATGCTTGGTTGATTTTGTCTTTCCTGTGTAAGTTTGATTCTTATACGTATTTATATCATAGTCATTAAAAATCATTTTTTTTCTTTCCAACCATAAACACATTCGTGATAATACATAAATTATACGTAACAAATATAAAAATTATCAACTTCTGTAAATATTATAAATCATTCTGATCATCATACATTAGTTGGAAGAAATCTAATAGGTAGTATTGTTTATTTCAAAACAGAGCTGGATTTTTTGAAAAAAAAATAAGATCGAGAGCTATGTAGTTTTCACTATTGAAAAAAGATAATAATACATTGTATCACATAGAATGATTAATTTCTTCTATGTCACTCGACAATTGTCATTGAATCTTTTTCAAAAATGTTGAGCAATTTAGGTCGATTGGCAAAATAAAAAGTCATAAATATTATTATAACTTGCATGTAATTCAGTGCAACCATACGATTCTTTTTCATGATGATACGTATTGATTTTATTTCTCATTGCTACCATTCTTTCGATGATGTCACTTACGTCTAGTTTTTTTTTATCTTTCTTGTCATATATGATATTTTTGGTTTTTTCACTTGATTTCTCTACGATGATTCTTCGATCTTTAGCTATTCTTGGAATGTTTCTGGTTATCATATGTAGGCTCTTTCATAATTCAGATTCTCCTTATTCCATCACTCCATATATAGCTATTTTACAATGGTGCTGAGGAGAACATCGAAAAAGCCAATTTTTCTTCCGTTTTTCTCAAAATACCGAATAGATACTATCAGTGAAAAGAAAGGGAGATACTATATATCAGTTTTCTAAAAGCTTCATTATGAACTCTTAAGAAAATTGAGTAAAGTTTGTAATATATGATTCGATGCATCTTCATCATTGTTTTCTAGTAGTGAAAAATACAGTTGTCCATCATACTCTTGTCAAAAAATGATTCAACAAACACTTGTGACTCTTTTTCTTAAATGAAAATAAATCGATTAAAACTGAACTTTGTGCACCAAGGAGTTCTTTTTATATTGTACATGAAGAATTTAAGTAATATACGTAGTAGTTTTTTGAATTACTATATACTGTTAGAGTGAATCTGGGAGAGAAAGAAAGGATGGAGAACCAAATATCTATTTCTATGTAGAAAATTAATTTTCTTGAAAAACAACTAACAAGCAATTTTTTTAATTATTAAGTTGTACTACACAGAAAATGTTCAAATATGCCATTTCACCAGAGAAACAAGCATATGATCAAGGAAAATACACACAAATAATATATATTGATTCCGATAATATAGAGGAAAATACTGTTCAATATATACTCAATCTTGTTGAACAAGATTATATTCGTACTGCACAGCCGCATGCAGTCAATGTGGAATCTAAAAAGAATTATGAAAATGATCAACTTTCAACTAATATCGGATCACTGAAAAGTTCAAATGTTAAAACAGGTTTTTTTTTCATTGGAAACTTGAAATAAAATAGAATTCATTTTTAATTGAAGATCGTACAAAACAAAGTGAAGACACATATCATCGACAATCAGTGAAGAGAAGTAAAAATAGAATACAATATCATATTCAGACATCATCGTTCCGTCGTAAGAAAAAAAAAGTTAAAATCAACAATAATTTTATTTTCATGTTTAGATGTTCCAAAACAACTATCCAGTACAATAGATGCGAAAACGCAAACAAGTGGTGAGTAAATCAGTTATAATCACTGAACAAAATTTTAAGAAATATTCATTTTCGTTAATCTATTGGAAAAATCTAAAATGTATGAGTTTACCTGTCACACTTTAATTCCATTCGATATCCAGAAAATGTATTTAATTTCTTATTAACAAAATTTCTCGCAGGTTTAAAGATGTTCAATAGATTAACTGATAAAAAATCTATCAATTTCAACATGTTGTAAAACTGAGGATTATTCTAATAGTAATCAGATGTTTTTTTCTTTCGTCTGGAGAAAAATCTGTAAATTACATGCAAAATAGTCTCAATACCTTTAGAAGTTATTGAGAAATAAATTCTCGATGAAATCATATTTTGATTCAAGTAGAGCTTAGACAACACGAAGTTTTACCATCAACAGTATGACGAAGAATGGCTGCTGTAGATACAAATAGACATGAAAAGCTTATTATCATAGATATCTGATTGTCAGTATCGAGACTAACTGAGAAAAATAAAGAATTTTCACAATGAGATTACAAAGTTTGATGCTTTGTGAGTTTACTCATTTTTCTCTTGTGTCAACCATTCAAACCTAAATATTTGTTCTTTCTGGTTTTTACATCGTTCCTTCTATAAGTGATGATTTAGCTATCATATGTATCAAATTTGAATTCGATTTAATACTAAAGAACTTTATAATCTAGGTAACAGAGTATAAAGAAAACAGTATTATTAATACGTGCTTATTCAACTATACACAATAAATATATCATAGAAAACAATTAACAAAAGAAAAATTTGAATTCATTTATTTTTATCATAGATGATGAATATCAGACTTATACTCCCGTTATGCATGAACGTGATTCTAGCAACTATCATTCATCAAAATCTAATGAATTTTATCAATGGAATTACGATAACAATCAGCATGTATAATTTTAATCGATTTTTTTGTGATATATCTAAGTCAATATTTTATAGAATAAGACGGAACCTAATCTAAATACGCCGTATAAAACCAAGGCAATTGTCCAAAAAAAGTGAGTTTGACGAAATAATCTAGTTATTGTTTTGCGATCATTCATTAACAAATACAAATGTTTATGTTTATCGAAATTTTTAATGAATACTTTATATGCAAAGAATTTCTCTATTAAAATCATAGTATGATAGAAGAGACTTTATAGAAAAGAGGTGAACGATAATTGACCTACTTGGGCCAAAACTGATTGGTCAAATATAAAATTAACATTTTTCAAGCATCAGTAACTGGATATGTTATAAAATATTTTTGCTTAAGGCCGCCATTAATAGCTATTCAACATTCAAAAAATTTTTGTTTTTATATTTGAATATTTTCAATTGTAGTAAGATTTCTATACCAACACGTGAATGTGCTGTGTGTTTAAACAAATATTCTGAACAAGATTTTTATCCAATATGCAGTATTAGATGTCAACATATTCATCGATATATTTGCAATTCATGCACATACTCCAGTATCAAGGTTATTCTTGATAGTAACATCGGTAGCCAGATATTCTGTCCTGAAATAGAGTGTGAAACGCAGTGGAATTCAGACGAAATTTGTCAAGTACTCCTCATCAATAAAGATAATGTTTTATTGAAAAAATACGATGCTTATTTGACTAGACAATTGCTCGAAAGTGAAGATCACTTTTTTTGGTGTGCTCATGGATGTGGTTCTGGTCAATATGAGAACAGAGGACCAACTCAAAACATAAAAATGACTTGCATTATTTGTCAGAAAAAAACTTGTACCTTTCATCATCGAAAGTGGCATGAAGGTATGACCTGTGATGAATATGATCGATTATATCCATCTACCGATACAAGAACACGCAGATGGGTAAAACACCATTCCAAAAAATGTCCAGGTTGTCAGAGCAATATTGAGAAGAATGGTGGCTGTGATCACATAACTTGTAAAAAATGTGGATATCAATTCTGTTGGGATTGTCTAGTGAATTATAATCTATATAAGAGTTTACCACGTGTTGGACATAAAATTAGTTGTAGACATCATCCAGTCGGAAAACTTGTGTCACCTGTTCGTCTGTTGAAATTTCGAAGGCATCAACGATCTTAAATCGACACAATTATATCAAAATAACTTTATAATGCATTAATCAAGTCATTCTTATTCAATGATAATCAAGATTTTCACCATGAATTTTTTAGCAGCAAAAGCTATCGAAATCGTGTGAATCTGTCTCCATAACTTAATTACTATGTAAAAAACTTCTTCATACGTCGACTGGTTTTAGAATTGAATGAAAATCTTAAAATTTTTATACTAACTTATATTGGTACACTTCTCAAGGACAATTATTATTGATTTCATAAGAGTCCTTGACGTATTCGGCATTTTTTTCTTAAATCGGCAAGTGCAAAAAAACTGACACTTGCAATAATCTTAGGTTTTTTCTACGATGGAAAAATACCGTTATCAAGAAGCTATATTATTGGTTAATTAGTAACTCAACCGTTGTTAATTATTTGATAATGTTAAGACTAACGTCTTTCATATATTTTATCAAGACAAGTTATTTTTCTAAAAGAACATTTCTGTCGAATTCTGAAGAAGAAATCAAAGGACAATTTTCTTCTTCAATAGGAAGACATAAAATGATACGATTGATAATAGATATAATCACGCGTAAAAAATAAATCTTTTTTTTTATAAAAAGCAATGTATTTTTTGGAAGATTATACAAGTATCAAAGTATGATTGAAATTCATTTGTCTACTGTTTGCAAATCTACTTTTCTCATCCTGTTATGCAAAATTATGATAAATTCAAATGTCGATCGGAATTCTATGAAATCTACTGACTTTTGATTATTTAACATGAGGAATTTGTATGAAATTTTGGTATTCAATAGTTATAACCAATCATGTATCTTTGAGATAATGAAAGATCAGTCTTTTTGAAGATAGTTTAATCAAATATTTATGGTTTATTGAAAATCCAAACTCACGATGAAAACATAATCATTTTGAAGGTAATCTACAAAGTACAAAGCATATCACATAGCATTGACTTACATCGAATTTTATAGAAACTAAGAGTAAAGAATTTACAAAGTAATCTTAAAGAATTGAAATGGGAAACATGATGAATTCGTCTCACTTCTTAAGCAGAAGTATAGGAATCATTACACAAAAGATACAACTCAAATATGGACCAAATATTCAATTAATATTAAAGATTTCAATAAAAGTTTATCTGCATGTAGCTTGTTAGGTAACTAACTTTAGATTATTCATTGGATGATAAGATGAGATGAATATAGCTGTGTACACTTTTGTTTATTCATGATAAGTTATAATTTACATATAGAATAATGGATTACACATCCTTAGGAAATGCCCATTAGATGATAGGGATGGATTCCATCCCATATGTCATAGCTCAATTCACAATTCGTCCAGATGAAATTAGAATTCTAATTTGGACGAGACTTTTATTGTGGAGGACAAAGCAGAAGAGAATTTTTTAAGGGAAACTAGTTAACAAGATAATCAGTATATATAGAGATAATCAAACATAAAATTATAAAAATGATGTTGAACACAACGAGCGTTGCAATCGACAATAATAAGAAAGTCTATTACGAGAAAATAGATGAATATATTAATTTATTATTCAAGAATCATCGTAAGAAATATATGACCTTGATAGGTGGAAACGAAAACCTATTAGCCCTATCTAAAACTACCTGATAAGTGTCCTAGAAAACATGAAACTGATTCTAGTCTATTCTTCTATATACTTAGGGCATACTAAAAATAATGGCTTAGGTACTTCTTTTTCTTATCGACAGCTCGAACAAGTTTTCTTTTTTTATGAATAGATACAGCATCTATCACTCTATTTTCCTATGCTATTTGATCACTATTCAACAAATATCACAATAATAAAATTTCGATAAAAACTGGTTTTGTTGAAAACTATCTGGTACTATTTAGCTCGTAACGGATGTTGCATAAGAAAAAACGAAACACTTGCATTTCATTTTATCGTTACTTAATACAGTGTATTAAAAAAAGCAAAATATACCACACAATGCAGTGTGAAAAGCTCTACAATTTATAAAGGATGGTTTATTTCATAGTTTTTGATTTGTTTTTACGATGAATAGTCGTAGAAAAGCACAATACGTTTTATTTTTTCTAACCTTATAAGGTGCTCAATAAATCAATGAACAAATAAAAATTATTTTCACGCAATAGATCTTTTCTTATAGAAAAATTAATGTTAGAATTTTTGAGAAATCAGCCATCGATTTGGATTGCTTGATCTCGAAAATCTGTAATAAAACTTCATATAGCATTGATTGTAATTAGCTGCTTATCCTCTTAATTTAAACAATTTTCTAAGATAAGCTGTTATTCAAAACATACTAAAATATGCCATCTAATTATATTATCAAGATCAACTTTTGACTAGCCTTAAAAAAGTGATTTTATTTATTGATAATGCAAAATTTTCGATAAATTATTATTCTTATGGAAAGAAGCTGTTAGATAGATGATCGTCCATTGGGATAGAGCCATTGCAATAAATTCGGATGTTGACCAAGATATTCCAATCCATATGCAGCTGCTTGAACTATTTTTTCATATCCATACTGATTGATATTTGCCAAAGTATCACATGCCTTATGATAACATGGGTCAAGAGGTGCTCCAGCAAAGCCAGCGTTATTTTTTCCGATTAATTGACGATACTTGTCACGTTGAGCTGCTGTTTTAATAGCATCTGAACCTGTCGCAACACCACCAGCAGCAATACCGGCAGCTAAAAATGGACCATAATCACTACGACCATTAAAGTCTCTAAAGTCCCATGGTAAATTCTGTTCAATAAACCAGTCTCGATATAAGTTTGTTACTTTGTTGCTACCTGGAAGTGCCGATGAAGGAGTTCCATTCGGTGCTGTCTTTGCGTCATAGATTCCGAAAATAAAATTAGGTGAGGCTGCCATATCAAAATTGAGATTAATCAAATAATCTGTATGACGTTCACCTGTTACAGTAGCATTTTGAGCCTTTTGAACATGATAACTCGATCCAACTAGACCGATCTCTTCTGCAGCCCACCAACAGAAACGAACACGATATTTATATTGAGTATAGTTTGTTGTTTTATATAGACGAGCTAGATTTGTAGCTAAAACAAGATTAGCTGCTGTTCCACTACCTAAACAATATTTTTATAATAAAAACCTTTTGTTAATGATCTTACTAACCATTATCGCTAATACCTGGTCCAGTTGGAACGCTATCGGTATGACTTCCTATGACAATAGTCTGAGTTATATCACCAGTTTTTGTATCAGCACAAATATTATCTACTGGAAATGTCTCTAAATTTTTCACTTGAATAAAAAGTTTGACCATGACTGTAGTTAATAAAGTAGCATTGGCTAGTGATTGCCCAACATCATAAGATAGAAAAAGTGAAGGTAGTTGGTTTGTTATACGAAGACGTACAATTGTTGGGATAAGATTCGTATTTGCTTGACCATCATTATAGAAAAGTAAAGCCTTGACACCACTTTTTCCGGCAAGAATACCCCTTTCAGCATATGTACATTGTCCTCCTCCTTTAACTAATGCAACGAGACCTGACGAATTTTGCCATTCAGTTGATGCACAACCATTATTTGGAATATTAATAAGTTGAACATAGTCGGAAAAGTTAGTTGAAGTTGAATAAATAACATAGGTAAATTCAGATCTGGTAAGTATTGTCGAATAAGTATAATTTCTTATCGTATTGTTAATTAATGAGAGCAATATTGGGTTTGTGTCAAGAGCAAAATTTCTCACTTGAAATGTTTCTTTCATCACTTTCAGATTAGGAACTTTTTCTGTTAGATAATTATAAATATAGTTGACCGTTTCATTGAAACCACGTGTATTGATTGCTCGTGTACTGTTAGATTCATCAGCAATGCGTTGCAGTTGCCTTAAGTGATTCATTAGATCTTCAATACGAATTGTTTCAGCTAAAACTGATCTGAGCTTTGGTACACTTTTTATTGTTGTTGAATATATTGAAACAAATCGTTGGTTCAGTGTACCAAGGATGACTGCTGAAAGAACAAAAGTAATTATTCCAAATATTCCAATGATACATAATAAGATGAAACTTCGTTTCTGAGAAAATTCGAATAAAATCATCTAAAGCAACGATAGAAAGGAGTAAAAATAAGCAGAGAATTTTTTTGTACAAATACTAAATCAATGATGATCTATTGCTATTGATTGAAGAAAGACATTTGTAAATAAGCAATGATAGGGATTGAGTAGTTTGCCTTTTTTGTTTCTTACAGTAGTATTGATAACTTAAAGTCATGGTAAATAAATCGATTGAATGTCATGATCGATTAAAAAACAGGTAAAAACATTATTCTCTCTTTTTTATGAGTAGTGTCTTGTGATCGAACAACTATATCGAGTTACCAAACATCTCGAAAAAATGTTTGACAGAGAGTAGTAGTGTTTTTTTTTATTTTGTAAGTATACGATTGCATTTTTGTATTACTACTGAAGATGTATGTACGAGCGTTGATGAATGATTAGTGACAATAAATATTAGCAGTCGATTTGAGGATCAATTATTGCACGTCTCACGTGTTCATTGCTTTCTATCTTAGAAGCGATTGTAATTGAAAAAAATCTAGTTCGTCATGTATAATTTAATAAACATAACAAATGATTAGTATTCAAAATTGAGACATCACGTAGAAAAATGAATTCTCGATTAAACAATCACAACTGCCCGTACTTGAGTGAACACTATGAAAGATATTTAACGTAGAATGTGCATCTTCTCGAAATAATAATGTATCAAATCATTTTCACTCCATTGATCAATGAAGACATACATGGGCCAATTAAATCTTACAATCAGAGACATAAAGATCTTCTTTATTATCCATTCAGTCTCCTAAGTTTTCATCATGGGATGTTCCACTGACGATTTTAGAGACAATATAACTTTTTTCGAAATAAAAAATAATCCATTTTTTTGGATTTTTATGGTATCAAGATCAGCTTAAAATCATTTGTTCTACATAATCGACAGATAACTTCAGTACTTGCAACCAATACATGATACGTTTACGTATTTCTGACTGAGCAATTTTTTTGAATTGATTATCAAAGCATTGTTCTTTATTGAAAAACTTCATTTTGAGAAATTCGTTGTGAGTTTAGTTCTCTTTGAGAACGAGAATAAAAAGTATTAAATAAATAATATACTCTCATAGAAAAACGAATTAAAAAGAGAACAATCGAGAAATACTATACAATAGAAGCTAGTATGATAATCCGTATTAAGAACATTTCCATCATATAATAATATGTATTATTAATATTTATATATTGTTATTTCTCATTTCAATAAATGAATTTTCTACATAATTTCAAAGCAGACATAATATATAAATATAAATTATAACTTGTAATAAATGTCTATTATTCTTCAAATGACAATATTTTTCATTTTATATAAAATGACTAATGTACATAAGTTAAATTTGACTTGATTGTGATTGTATATAATATGATAAATCATTGTAGCAACAATAATTTTTCAAATTGATTATGAACAATTATGAAAATCATTCAAAAATTGAATAAGATCAAAAACGTTAGCAAATAATCATTGCAAAATCTGGTAATTAATAAGCATTATAATAATGGTTAAGTGTTGTCAATCAGTATATAACTATGGGAGTAATTAAGTGTTTCTTACAATGTAGTGCTGCTAATCTAATTCAATTGCAATCATATACATTACTATAATCGAAAGATTTAAAATTCTAATCAAGAAAATTTTCATTCTTCGTAAACTTCATTGTAGCAAAGAAAAATACTTTTAGTCTATATTTTCAAATTTGATATATCGAATCATAGAGAAAACAAAAGATAGGCGAATAATCATTGTCATATTTAGAAAAGAAAATCAATTGAAATATAATAGAAAAAAAATGATTTATTTATGAGTTTGTAACAATACGTTGTACTAGACCAACTGATCCAGGTGATGGTGCACCTAAATCATCAAATATTGTAATTAAATTATTTTTTGATTTAAGCCAATCCGATGGTATATGATAATAACGTTGAGTTGGTTTTAAACAATTAGTTTGAGCATGTTGACAACAACATGGTGAATTATCTAAACAAATTCCTTGAATTAACCAATAAAGACCAAGATCATTTCCATTTATAAATGCATGACCTCGATTAAGACCTTGTGCATCAAGTAAAATTGGATTAGCATTTGTATCATCTCGTATAAGATGATCTAAATCAAATCGTGCTTGAAACCATGTTATTGGTTTATTAATACCTTTTGTCCATTGACTATCCCAAGTTACTTTTGATGAACCTTGTTCAGTATAAATTTGAAGATATTCACCAATTAAACCTTTTTGATGATTCCAATAATTTGCTTCTATTTGATTATCAATTAATAATTCTCCATCAAGCCATATATTACCATCAATACCTTTTTGATCAAAAGAATTTTCATATACACCACTAAAAAGTCCAAATGATATTGAAAGAATTTCAAATAAATATTGTTGATTTTTATTGAAATGTGAAAGATCAACTGCAATATAACCTTCTGCACTACCAACTTGATGATTATGATCATCAAATTCTCCTAAATATTGTTCATTTAAAAAGAAAAGTAAACCATTAGCTATACGTGTTTGAACTCTTATTATTGTATTTGCTGATGCTCGTTTTAATGTTATATTACGACGATACCACATATAAATTGTTTCATCATTAGTAATATTTAATTGTCCAATAGGTTTTGGAGAAGTAATAACTGGTAAAAATGATTTTATTGATGATTCCGACCATGTTTGCCAATTTAATGGACCAATAACAATAGGAATTATTTCAGTATTATCACTTCTAATATCATTATGATCAGCACTATACCATAATAAAGACATATTATCATCATATATTCGAATTGAATGTTCATCCATTGTAATATTTTGATTACGAAAAAGTACAAAGAGTGGTGTAGTAGCTTGACTAATAACAAAATGAATTGAAGGTAAATATGAATAAACAAATTGTGATGTACCATTTAACCATGTTTGTCCATTCCAATAAGGTATTGTAGTACGAATAGATTCTTGACTTAATATAACTTCAGCATAATTAGCAATGATATGTTGTAGACGACTTAAATGAGTATATTTAGGTTCATTTGGTGTACCATCAGCATGAAGACATACATCATCAGCATATAATGTTGTTACACCTGCAGCTGCAACTATTCCATAATTATTTCCTCCATGCCACATATAATAAGCATGATAAGAACCACCTGCAGCATACCATTCAGCAACTGAATAACCAACATCCGATGCTTTACGAATAGATATTGGTTCTCCCCAATTTTGAAACCATCCTTCATTTTCAGTAAATAACATTGGTTTATCTGGATATTGTCGAAGATGTTGATCAATCCAACCATCATCTAAACAATTACATGAATTACATGTTTCAATTGTTGCATTAGCAGATAAACCATTACACATAATCCATGGAATTTCTGTTGATGAAAGTTCATTCGTTACTAAACTACCACACCAATCAACATATGCATGATCACCACCTGCATATTCATTTTCAATTTGTGCTATAATAATTGGTCCACCATTCTTAGCAAGATATGGTGTTACATAATCAATAATTGTTAAAATAAATTGACGCATTAAACGTTTCCATTCTTCATTACTTGAACGAAATGATATATTAGGTATTTGATTAAGCCATACTGGTAATCCACCATAAGTCCATTCACCAGATATATAAGGACCAATACGTAAATTAACAAATAGACCAGCATTTGCAGCTTCTTGAAGAAAACCACTTAAATTAGCACGACCACTAAAATCTAATATACCTTGTTGTTTTTCATGAAAATTCCAAAATACATATGTTTGAACTGTATTTAAACCTTGATTTTTAGCCATTTTCATTATATATGGCCACATAGCTGGTGTCGAACGAGGATAATGTATAGCACCAGATATAAGCATTGTTCGTACATCATTAATTGTAATTGCTCGATGGTCATAACTAACCTTATATGGTGTACCTCTAACATCATCATAAGTAATCGGATTTGTTACTACAAAAGTTAAGAAACCAATGCAAATGTATACTATCGGTAATAGTCGCATCACTATCTTCGAAGATATTTTTAAAAGTTGCTTACAATACAAGAAAGATGATAAATATTATGTTTATCTTCTTTACCTTTTTTTTTCTGTTGTTAGTATAAATATGATAAACATTCTTAATATCTAACGAACTGACTGCGTACGGGTTATGGAAACAGCAAAAGCCTAGATGAGAACTGTAAATATAAAAGAAGTGGTCGACTAAATGATAAGATATATAACAGAAAAAACAAGAAATTAATCTTTTTCATGTACACCGAAGACTTTTACACATTTTTTCATTAATTTTCATTAGATGAAATATTTCATTAATACAATCTTCGTGTATATTGCCTCAATGAAAATAATCTGTAATTACACAATAAAATTTCATAGATCGAAATAGAAGTAGAATAGCTTGAGAAAGATGGCAGATATCTTTTGTTGATATTATATGGAAGTCTGTTTGATGAACATGAGATGTCAAAATTTATTGTTTTTTGATGTGTAAAAGAGAAAAAAGATAGAACAGTCCAAATAATAACAGAGAAAGACAAATATACATGGATGAAGAAAAATAACAGTAAATAAAATAAGTTGATTGTTTAATATATATGAATGAAAATACAAGCTTGAATGATAACTAAAACTCAGAGTGAGGTATGTGAAGAAGCGTTCTTTATAGTGAAGGTTATGAGTCAAGTATTCGTTGATACAAACTAGAATTTGATGTATATGCAGATTGCTTGATGATGAACAATCTTAACCATTTATCTATAAATATAGTTATTTATTTTAATTGAAGATGAATTGTTTTATTCCTTTTAAATTTTCAGCAGATTATCTGTAAAAAAAAATGGAGCTATCTCATAAGATCTCTCAACCACATCGAAACATGTTATACTAGTTCCTTCTGAATTCTTCTTATCTCTTTCACAAGTACGATACGATTCCGTTACTAATTATAAATAACAAATCTGATATGATTATATTCATAAGCGCCCTGGTGCCGTCGTATATATTATAATTATTTGCAAAATATTACCCAAATATTATTGTTCAAAGTTGTTTATTTAATTGTAGACAAAAAAAACAACATTTAAATTTGATGAATTCAATAAATTTTCATCACATACATATAATCATTGTCGTAACATTACACCATGAACTATTAACTATTTGGAAGACTGACACAACCAAATGAGAAAACATGTTAATTCTCTCCATGACTACATTGCGATTGTTTTACTGCGAAAAGAACAATCATTAGCCTCAATCGCAAGAATACATGATAAGCTGCATGTTTCAACTCCAAAATGCCGAGAAAACAATGTCATAGCAGATAAATGTTATGATGAAAATCGAATCGATACTCCAACATTCTTAAAAACTGCTGGAGTGAGATATTTTCAAAGTTCATCAAAAAGTTAAACATTTATCTATTGCCATTTTTTTGTTACTTATTCACTATTTTAATGACCTCTATAAAATGATCAACAGTAACGCTTTAATAATAATTGTGCATTCAGATGCTAAATAAACAAATAATTTTTGAAAAAATAAGATCTTAAAACTAGACTTTTATCATCTTTTTATTCGAATTTACAATAGTGTGAGAAATCTACACTCATCTTTTATTTTAAATTAAATTTTAGCATATAGAGAAAAACTAATACACAACTATGAATTCAGCCAAAAAATAATATGTTTGGAAACATTATATATCTTGTGTCATTGTAAATATAAATATAATTTCAATTAATACGATAGATGAACATAATACCCGAGGGATTAAAGAGATATTAGATTCATTTTTGTAATGAAATAGATGAGATATTCTAGAAAATACAAAGTCTGCTAGTTTGATGAATATAATATTGACAAATGACATTTTTACAAAGGTTTTTCTATTTAAATAATTAATTATTAACTCTCTTTGTTGATCAATTTCTATCAACTAAAAATTATGATAGATATGCTTAGATTGTAAACTCATTTTTCTATTATTTCTTAGTGATAGTTGTTGACAATATTGATTTTGACTAAATATCTTCTATATTTTTCGTAGCAGCTTTATACAAAATTACATCTAAGTTAATTTCTACTGTTTTACCTTCAAAATATTTAAGCTTCTTACATTTTTTTTTATTTTTGGGAAAGAATTTCTCATTTTTCAGTAGGTAATGTCTCCTCTAAGGTTTAATCTAGAAAATGTCGAATATCCATGTCTGTATTGAGCTTATAAAGATAAAAGAAAGAGAAGAATATTTTACATTTATTTTGTTACTTATCTATTGTAATAATGGTTGATCTAGAAGTTGGTATTCAATTAACAAGAATAATTATTCCAATGATTATTATTTTTGGTGTTTTGAGCAATTGTTTAAATATAATTATTCTTACTCGACGATCTTTATGTTTTCATGCTTGTTCAAGATATTTTTTAGTTATGGCTATCAATAATGTTTTATATTCAAGTATAACATTGATTTATCATCTCTTGACAGATGGTTATCAAATAGATCCAAATCTTGGATCATTAATTCAATGTAAAATAGTTATTTATTTAACTAATTTTAGTTCATTTATATCTCCATATTTCATTGTTCTTGCTTCAATTGATCGTTGGTGTGCAAGTTCAATAAATGCTAAACAACGAAAATGGAGTAGTGTACATGTAGCTAATTGGATTCTGATTATAACTATCATTGCTATTGCTCTTTTCTTAATTCCTATTGCTATGTCTGCAGATCTACGCTTCGATGATGGTTATGGATGTAATATTCGAATAACTAGTGCTTCATTGAATATTTATTTTTCCATTAATATAATTGCCTTTTCTTGTATTGCTCCACTTCTCATGATTTTGTTTGGTTCATTAACTATTTACAACACACATCGACAACGAGTTCTTCCAAATGCTCAGAATCGTCGTAGTGAAAGACAATTGGCTCGAATGCTTTTACTTCAAGTTGGTATTCATGTTCTACTAACATTACCTCTATGTAGTTTATATTTAATGTCACTTATTTATCCATCTTTTCAAGTAAATTCAAGTTTTCGTCTTGCTATGACTATTCTTATTCTACCATTTCATTTATCATATACAATTGGTTGTGCAATTTACATGGTTTCAGGTCGAATATATCGAAAAGAATTTATTCGATTGTATCACAAAATAATAATAAGACGAGCTCGTAATGCCAATAATCGAGTTCATGCCACAGCGTTAGCACTCTCTTTAGTGGAACGTACATATTATTGATGTACATGGACAATTTAATTCTATGTAGTCTCTTTTTCAAATCTAATAGGAGTGATTTTACATTAAATAAATAAAGAAGTGTCCATCATATTCTTATTAAAACAGAGTATATGATAATTTATACACAAACAATGAATGCTAATTGAAACTTTTGAAAACTACCAAAAATGGTTTAGCAACTTTTGACAAAAACCAGACATATATCAGTAGTGTCAGTGGATTGAGTGTTCTCTGAAGTTTGTTGTTCGATCCAACAAAGTTTCATAATGATATGACTCATAAGATAAATTATCAATTTTTTCCTCAACTATATATCTGAAAATTCAAAAGAGTCCCATAAGAAAAATAGATCATTTTTGACTAAAAACTTATTTTTCATTATATTCATAATCGAGAAACATGTCTGATGACCTATATACTTTGAATAACACGAACTTTGACATCTATTGTATTACTTCGACAATTAACTACGGACTTTGAGTATTTTCTACTTTACAGTATTTTAATTTTTATGTTTGCGATTTCTTCAGATATGGAGAAATTATTTTTTATCTAATAATGGAGATGTTTTTGTTGCCAGTTAAGGATATTAGACATAATCGGATCAAATGAAAACATTCATGTACGTGCAGTGAATGAGATGGTCTCAACTGTTTTCCAGTAGTTGGGAGATATCCACAACAACTAAGTTCAAAATCATTCTTAAAAATTGAACTGAAAATAATGAAAGTGAACAAATTAAATAGCATTGAAATAATAATTAAGATCACGAAAAATACAGAAAAGATTTCAAGAGATTGAGCAACAACTTATACAGTATTAACTCCAAACTTATTTCTTGTTTTTCTTTTGTAATATATGATTAATAATAATGACAATTGACGGACTGCCTATTGTAAAAGTGACGAAAAGGAGAAAGAGTCAATATTCTTTCTTTCATTCTATATTTATCTCTGTTGTCACTATTTCTAAAAGATACTTTTTTCTTCCTTTCTATATTTCTTCGATTATTTCTTTACAATATGATAATTTAGTCCAATTTTTATATCACAGACACATGCTTGATTATTTAACTTATTCTGAAAGTTTCAGCCCTATCGATCGAGAATTAGTGGAGTAAACTAGTAATATGTCTTAGGCATTCACATGCAACTGAAACCAAATTTTTATTTTTTATTGGTTTTTCAGTTGTTTGATCTTGCATTTGAAATTTCAGTTGATAGTTAGTTATGTCTTAATCTCGCCTTTACAAAGAAATATCTTAAGATGTTTCGTTGTCAAGGGGAGACTAAGATATGACTAACTATCAAGTGAAATCTCAAATGCAAGATCAAACAACTGAGAAACCAATGAAAAATGAAAATTTGGTTTCAGTAACTTGTGAACGCCTGAGACATTTTACTAGTTTTCTCCAACAATTCTCGTCCGATAGGGCTGAAACTTTCAGAATAAGTTAAATAATCAAGCATGTATCTGTGGTATGAAAATTGGACTAAATCACCATACTGTAAGGAAATAATCAAAGAAATAAGGTGTACATTATTTTGAGCAGGAGAATATAATATACAGGTAAAAAGTCTTTGCATAATATATCTATTTATTTTTCATCCACTTTTCTGTTGCAGGAAAGAAACAAAAACAGCCAGTTAGAACCAGAGTTTGATATCTTTTCTGAACACATATTCAGACTTTTTATATTAGTTAATTCATTAAGAGCACACATTTGATAAAAGGCAAAAACACCATTGATACAAAATTTTTCATGTAGTCCATTTTTGTATTCTGATTAAAATTGTCTCAATTCAAATTATAAGAAAGTCTTCTTATACACTATTTTGTACAGCGTTTAATCTACTTCATTTCGTGCATATCAATATAAACTATTAGAATCTATGACATTTTAAATATCGAAACTCACAAAAATCGACTAACCAGAAAAATGTCGTATCATGTAAGAAGTAGCATTTCGAAAATGTTTGTAGCTTTCAAATGTTTTGGGTACTAGGTTATTACAGCTCGTGATTTTGTAGTGCATCAAATTCTGGTTCTAGTCGACCACTTTTAGTTCACTTTAACTACATTTAAATGCCCCAAAAATAAGGAAATATATTTCCCTTAACCTTTCAAAATTAATGTTTTGTCCAGATGCCGTTTTCAGTTCCCATGAGAGATTTGCTCTTAACGAATCAACTGTAAGAGAAAATAAAAAATTTGAAAATTTATTTAGAAAGAGCATTAAAATCTGGTTTTAACTGGCTGTTTTTGTTTCTTTCCTGCAACAGATAAATGGATGTAAAACGAATAAAGATTTTGCGCAAAGACTTTTTACACGTAGGCTATTACTATTTGCTAAAGGTAGCGCAGCATTAGATGTTGTTGTGCACGGACCACATCGCCCCATAAATCAACTATATAACTTAAGAGTTGAGGAATTTCATTCGATCTCATGCATTACTTTATGGATAATGCTATTGCACACCGTAATGCATAACTATGCATTTTGAAATTTGAGAAATTTCCATTACTTTAGTGTACTATGTCAAGGAAATGATGTTTGTGCACCCGAAGGTAAAACGATATGTTATGGAGAGAGTTGGTAGCGGACTAACTGTGCATTTTAATCTTTAGTCTCTATGTCATTGTGCCGTCTGTGCGTTATATTAAATTAATTAAAACTGTTCGACTTTTAAAATATATAGTTTATTTTTCGGGTAATGAAATCATTACTTCATAGCGTGAAATATGTGATATGACGATGAATTAACTTTAGTTAATTATTCTGTGCAATATCTTGACGTTTAGCTCCCGATACTCAATGTGATGCTATTGTGAGGTTTATGAATAACGATGTCTGACACATTTAGCACGATTCCCTTTAGTTATAAAATGTAAATTTTATGAAGCAGATAAAAAAAAAGCGAAGGTCATAATGTAATTTTTTCTTTCCATGTTACTCTTTGGAGAAATATATGTTTAAAAAGATATAATGTAAACACGCATCTCTTATTGTGTTATCAGATTTTTTACATTCTCTTATAAATGTGCTTGCTATGCAATATGTGATATGTTAGATTAAGAAATAAAATGGAAGTGAAATCAGGTGCAATTCTTGGTATGGTTGGATGTTATAATTCGAATTCATTACCCCAATTAATAGCTATTGATACTTCTATTTCATTTATTCGTGAAGCAATAAATGTACTCGATATAAATTGTTCATCTTCTCTTTTAATTATAGCTGATTATGGTTCTTCTCAAGGTGCTAATTCAATGTATGCTATGAAAATGATAATTAAATATCTTCAAGAATCAAAAAAATATATTGAAACACCTTTAGTTATTCATAATGATTTACCAACAAATAATTGGACATCATTATTTAATATTCTTTGTCAAGATAATTCCTACGTTGGTTTAGCATGTGGTCGTTCATTTTATACTCAATGTCTTCCATCAAATTCAGTTACAATAGGATATTCATCAACTTCTATTCATTGGCTTTCTCGAAAACCATGTAATTTATCAAATCATTGTGCAGCGATATTTGGTCAAGGTGATGAACTTGAATTATTCAAAAATCAAGCTTATATTGATTATGATCAATTTTTGAAATATCGTTCTCGTGAATTACTTACAGGTGGTGTTCTTATTCTTGTTAGTCTTTCTCTTAATAACGAAGGAAAACCGAGTTTCGGTAAATCAAAAGATCTTTTATATAAATGTACATAAAATCTTATGTTAACAAACGAAGAATTAATAAATTATACAATACCAGAATATATTCGTTCATACAATGAATGTGTTAATTATGATCTTTTTAAAAAACATTCATTTCAAAGTATAAAATCGGATTTATGTATTATTCCACCAAAAGCTTATGAAAAATGGCAACAAAAACAAATAACGATTGCTCAAGCTGCACAAGATCATACTGGATTTGTACATAGTTGGAGTGAATAAGCATTAAGACAAGCTCTTCAAATTAATGAAAAACGTACAAATGAGGAAATTGAACAATTATTAAATCAGTTTTGGTTAATGTACTTACAAGAAATCAAAGAAAATTTTCAAGAATATATAACTAATGACTATAGAACTTGTGTGTTATTGAAGAAAATTTAATAAAAATTCATCTCAAAGAACTTGACTTTCAAAAAAAAAAGAACAGTATAAAAAGATATTTGTTAATTCTATATAGAAATTTACAAAAAATTTTCTGTTGAAAACAACATTAAATGATACAGTTTTGTTTTTGTTCATTAAACTTTTATATTAACGTTTAATCTTGAGTCTGAATCTGAGTTAAATAAAACAAAATAATGAAAATTTATACATTCATTTTGCTTTATTTTTCTCTTCAAAATGATCTTAATACTTATGAGTCTTTTTTTTATCAATTGAATAAGATTACAGAATGAGCGACTAACATCGTTGATCAGTATCTATTCATCCAGGCAGTAAGAACTTTAAAAAAAACACGTTTAAACGCAGTAAGATCTCGTAATAGCACCATTATAATAATAAATTAGTGGGTGTCGTTCGCGCATCAGATCCATGGTTTAATGAATAAATTGAGTACCCACAGGTGAAAAACAGCTTCAATTTTACAAATTAATATTTTGTAGTAATGTGATGTTTCGATAAAAGACGAGGAAAAAATGATCTTTGAAGAGTTTGAATTATTTTTAAAGCTAGTGGGTTTTGTAGAGGAGAAAAGGAAGAAAATTTCTACAAAGTTTTGGCTTGCGCTAACTTTGCTAAGGTACTAAAAAGAAATCCATACTAAATGGAAAAATATCCATTTTTAAAAAGTAATTAATTATTCATACCATGGTAATCCTAGTATTTCTTCGAAAGAAAGTAACTGACTAGATGTGTCTCGTACCATTTTGTACAGCTAAAAAAGTATGCTTAGCTATATGAAGACACATAATACAAGGTTAAATGTAGTAAATATTTCTGTATTCCAAAGATATCGCTCTAATGCCTGAAAAAATAACTGATAGAGATAAAAAATGACCTATGTTTCCCACAAAATCACTAATCAAAATGTGAAACAAATACACAGACATATGTAAGAAATGTGCTCTTTCAAATGGGATATGTGAAAAAACTCTTGGAAGAAAAAAATTTTTTGACCTTATCCGGCGGGGTCCTTAATTGGTTATGTTGGGTTAGTTTTATTGTTCTTTTAATGTTTATTTTAAAATAAATATAATTTAATGTTGATACAATTGAGTATTTACGTAGGATATCCTAGATTAGGATTCGACTAGTTTCCAAAAATATTCGCCCATAGGTTAGACCAACATTAGACCAAGATAGAACTCGATGAGCTCTATCGAATGCACTATTTACTTTCTCAAAATGACCCTTCCTTCAGGTAAAAAAACGCAAATTACTAGTAAAAAATAGGTAAAAAGTCAAAAAAATGTAGTAAAACCTGTAGGGATTCGCTCATAGGTTAGACCAAGCGCTGAAACCTTAGGAATCGGTAGAGTTCGACGAGCTCTATTGAATGAATACCTTGGTTGCTATATTCGAATAAGTTATAGTGCAGTAAATGACTAATTAGTTATTTTTTACTGATGAATATACTAAATTATTTTTTGTATGCACTTAAATTTCAGATCAACTTAGACCAGCATTATATCAAGATGGAAGTCGATGAGCATTATCGAATGAATAGCTTAGTTGATGCATCTGAGGGAGCAATCATTAAGAGTATCTTTTATAAATAAATAAAAATTAGATATTGTATTTTGAAAAAAATTCATATATTAAGTGAAAACGTTAGAAAGTAAAATATTCATTTTGAATAGTAACAAAGAGTTGAAAGAAAACGACTATGTAGAAAAAAATTTACAAATATTTTTATACAGTAAAAATATCGTCTATAACGGTTTTGAATTTGCATATCGGTTGACGTACTTTGTAGAAGAGATATGTGGCTATATATGAAATAATAGCGATAACAATAGTTAATAATACACTATAGCATATAATAACATGTCACGAATTGCTAATAATTGTTTCGATGCAAAAACTATTGACAGTTCCTTAATAGAGTGTTGTGATTGTTGTTGATAAGATGATATCAGTGTTTCACTCATATTTCTTAATGGTATGATGAAGCTTGATAAATGTCTAAACTTCGATGCAATATTTGATTTAACAATAATTCGATGTTGTGTACATGACGGCGCAGATAATTAAATATCAGCACACGTTATTGTTTTGCCGCATGGCATACGTACGATTGCTGATTCTGATATTGATAGTGTTTCACTTAATTCTTTTGAGGTAACCTGACAATACTCAGTTTGACGAATATTAGAAAACAACAAAATACCATTGCCAATATTAATGACATCTTGATCGATATGTTGCGATCGGCTAACTTTACATGCATCTGTGACTGATTCGTTATCATCAAATAATTGAGGTACACATAAAGACTTAGATAATGACATGGAGATAGGAATCTGTTTACATTGGACGATAGATGAGAAAATACATTTTAATATCAGCTTCATCATTCCATGTAACTAATGTTTGATCAATCGAATTATTTCCAATTATTCTTGGAAGACTCGAGTAAATATATTTATCGCCAATGGAAACAATTGGTAGTGGAGTTAAACCATAACTTAGAAAATACGTAGTTATATCAGCTAAAATTCGTAGAAATAATGTGGATATAGTTAAGCAGGGTCAAGAAGGTAGTGGATTTTGACAATTCATTGAACAATGGCGTAATCCGAATATAGATTGTGCAATAACTGTTTAGAGGATATTAGCTACTGATTGTTTAGTACTCTCAATTGTATGTATGTGATCGAATTTTGAAAGCTAACATTGCATGTGCTAGTGAAACAGTATCACTAGAATCATCATCATCTTTAAATAGCGATACATAAAGTACTATTTGCTTCTGTCGAGGCAACTTCTTAATTACACCACCAGTTGCATCTATGTGAATATAAGAATAATTTTCTGTAGTACAATATATTATATATCGTCTAATCTATGCTTCAGATTATAAATGAATGGTGAACGGTATTTCGGCCAAAAAGTGAACATATCCTATTAGAAGCACACAAATTGAATTGATGAAAAATTGTTTTACAGGAAAGGACTCATCTTTACAATCTTTTGACGTTGTATTTGTTGCATCAAAAGCGTATTTGGTTATACGACATTCTGCATAAATATTTTCAGCGATTTGCATATACTTTTGATAATCAAGTAGGGCTTTCTCTACTGTTTTAATTGTGTAACAGCCGGCAAAGTTGCCTACTGCAAGTAATTTCTCATCGACAGCTTTTACACCTTCACGATACACAGCTAATGGGCTAATTTGATTTGCTCATCCGCCTAGAAATATATAGTTTACATTCTTAAAAGTTTTAAAATGACCGGAAGAAGACTTTTACCAACTAGCATATGTTGTTTGCCCTTGAGTTGTCGACTACCAGGTCCGCCTGTATGATCTTCTTTCCCAAATATTTGAACAAGAAAAAGTACAGATGAATTCTCTTCTGGGAGAGTTCGACATTCTATTATATACTTCTTCTTGCATGCTTTAATAGTACATGTAGCAGTACAAGAAAAATCACGACAATTCTTCTTTCTTTCTCCTTTCTTGAAATATGGAGTTGTAAATTTTAAGGAGCAAGTTGTTCCTGATCCACCAAAGGTTAATTTTTTGTTGAAAATTACAGTCCAATCTTCTTTCATATGTTGATGAGTGCGACTAAATACATCTTTCCATTCAGTTGTGGAGAACACAATTGATATCTGCCCAACAAAGTAATTTTCATCATCATTTGTGTCACCATTTTCAATTTTTTTACGACCACGTGTCAACGGTTGTTGAAGCAGTGGAAGTGATGGATTTGGAAGTAAAGCTGAATTAATTTTGTTTGAAACACAAATTCGATCGTCATAGTCAGCATTTTGACCTGGACTGATTTTTTCCTTCATTTCTTCTACTAATTTTAAAACTTCATGACGATCAGAACGCCAAATCTTGTACAGTGCTATACGTGTTAATTCACTATGGTATAATTTTAACTTGTCAATAACTTCACCCCAAAGAGTGTGTGATGATCTTGTTTTATCATTCAGCCGCCATGTTTCTTTTTTCAATATATCAGTACGGCTTCCCAGAGAAGCAACAGCAATTACAAATTGATCTATAGTAATTTTTGACCAAATATTCTTACCCTTCGCATCTGAATTTGAATCTTCCATTTACTCGTAATTAACTAATCTAGTTTAATGAATATGATCGATAAAGCACGTGAATCAATTTAAAACATATATTATACGTATGTTCATTCAATTGTGACTTTTCTTTCTCTTTTTATGTTAATATATATATATGTATGCGTAACAGAGATGAAAAAGATATTTTGTTTCTTTGAAAAAAAACCCACCAATACAAATGAAGAAATTGATCTTAAAGAGAAATTATATGCGTGTGAATTATAAACAAGATATTCCTGTTTTTTTTCTTTTATCTATTTATACATTCAATATAAAAAAGAGATTCATCGATAAGTGATCTACGATGCTATCAAATCACACCGCTAAATATCAAATAAAACGTATTTCATAATCGTGTGACACCATTTCTTCCAAAGACAATTCATCTTGATTATTGAATAAATGTATATCGACTTATGCACTTGAAATCGTTACCGATGGATGATCCGGTTAAAGTGAACAGATACTAGAGATAAACAATGATAAAGCAAAAAATCTATCTGAACATAGAAATTTCTTAAAAAGTGTTATTTTCATAGATGGTGCACATTATATTATTAATATACAAGTTGTAGCTAATTTTCAGTATAGCATAGATGTTATACAAACCAAAAAAATATTTAATCGATAGAGTCCCTCGAATTCTATATTGAGCTAATGTTGATCTAACCTCTAAGTGTAGAAAATAGATTTAGTAAATTCCCTATGATAAGAACATTACTAGTTAGGTACCTTTACTACAATAATTCAACGGAATATAGCATCTAAGACATTCATTCGATAGAGCTCATTGAGTTCCAACTTGATCTAACGCTGGTCTAAGTTGATCTAAAATTTAAGTGTATACGAAAAATACTTTAGTCAATTCATTAGTAAAAAATTACTAATCAGTCATTTACTGCACTATAACTTATTCGAATATAGTAACCAAGGTATTCATTCAATAGAGCTTGCCAAACTCTATTCGTTCCTAAATTTTCAGCGTTTGGTCTAACCTATGAGCGAATCCCTTCAGCTTTTACTAAATTATTTTGACTTTTAACCTATTTTTTACTAGTAATTTGCGTTTTTTTACCTGAAGGAAGGGTCATTTTGAGAAAGTAAATAGTGCAATCGATAG
Organism: Macrotrachela quadricornifera; assembly: GCA_022393335.1. Lineage (NCBI taxonomy): Eukaryota > Metazoa > Rotifera > Eurotatoria > Philodinida > Philodinidae > Macrotrachela > Macrotrachela quadricornifera. The sequence goes on along the minus strand of JAJEKB010020494.1, from coordinate 616,430 downwards.
AGCTCGCCGAGTTCTATCTTGGTCTAATGTTGGTCTAACCTATAGGCGAATATTTTTGGAAAATAGTCGAATCCTAATCTAGGATATTCTACGTGTTATGAGATAGAACCGGAGTGGAATAAAAGTAGCAAGAAAATAACTTTATCTAACTCAAGTCATTTTCAGCTAAGCAACTGTTTCTTCTTCATATAGAATTCATTTAAAATCAAAATTAAACGTGTAAAAAAGGCGTTGCTAACGGGATAAGATGTGCGATTTTGACGGTTTAGTATGTGTTTAATTTTCATGCGTTTTAACGCATTATTTTCATAATTTTACTGCCTGTGCAGTAGAAGATAACGAAAAAGTTATTAAATGTATTTATTAGAAGTTAATTGTGCATGAAAATGAACGTTTTGAAAAAATTTTCTAAGAAAATCGAATCGGGTTGAATATGCTGGACTATATACAATAAAATCATATTTAATAGAAACGCAGTATTATTTAAGTTCTTATTAATTTTCTCAATGGTTTGTAGAAAATAACAATTCTTATATGAAATGACGCAAAATTCAATCCTCCTTCCAATGAAAACAAATTGAACATACAATATTTCTCAAAATAGTTTTCAATATTCCAAATGTTGCTTGAATTTGATGTAAAACAAATCGCCTCACTTTTTTTGCATAGAATCACTAATGAACTGTTCATGAATTGCCAGTGGATCATTTTTTGTTGTTTGTACGACCCTCTTCGTAATCATTTGTTACATAGTGTACTGCTTGATATACATAGACAAACAACTAATAATAGGGATAGAAAAAGTAGAAATCACGCACTCTCTCACTAGTGAGCTTTTCGTTTTGTCACTGATTAACTGTCACGCATTGAGTAGAATTTGTATATCCATTTATCGTATGACCCAACAGAACGAAAGCATGACTAATGAGTGAATGAGTAACTGCTATTTTTCCTACCTCTATGAATTTTATTGTTGGTTTAATCCTTTATTACACAGTTAACTGTATGGTATACATAGAAAAACAACTAAAAATATAGGGATGAAAAAGATAATAGCCACTAATTCACCCATTACTCACTTGTTCGTTCTATCACTAATTATCATTATCCACTAGGTTAGAATTTGTATACTTATTTATCGTTTGACCTAACAGAATAAAAGTAAAGGAGTATATAGATTGTCTGCTCTATAAATAACTTACATCAATGACAGAACGAAAACGTGACTAATGAATGAATGACTACTATTTTTCCAACGTGTAATTTTTTTAACTCTTGGCTTAATCCTTTATTATACGGTTGATTACATTTGTCTATATAAGTGTTAACAAAAAAAAACATTTTTGAATAAACATTAATATTTCAATCTTTTTGGCTTAACGATAATGACTATTACAATAAACGAAGAATCAGATGTTTCCTGTGATGTCAATCCGACTGCAGATGGTTTGAGCAATGAAGCCAAACGTTGTTTTCCTTTTCATAAGGAAATTCTTGAAAGTTTAAATTATATTGGTCGCAGAATATTTGATAATAATCTGATCTTATCCGGTGAAAAACATATTATCTGTTCAAAGATTATGCGAAGTTATAACAATATTAAAAATGTATTCAATTATTTATCAACTAAACCATTAGAAACAAAACAAGACATTAGTAAATTTCCAATGATTATTATTTGTGGTTTACCACGCACTGGGACAACATTATTACATAATCTTATGGCTTGTGATCCATCAGGTCGTGCTCCTCTTTTAACTGATATGATAGTGCAACCAATTCCACCAATATTACAATCAAATATTGATGAACATGAACGTCGAACAAACATTGAAGCAGATTTTCAAGCAAAATTATTTGAAAGTGGTCGATGTGATATAGAAAAATTTCAAAAAAATCATTGTTCATCACATGCTTCATTTCCTTATGAAGAAGATGTCTTGTTACTAGGTGAAGTCGGATTCAGACTTTTATATATAGTTCTTGCTCTTAATGATACAGATGCTCTTGAATGGTATCTCAATCAACGAAATAAAGATGCTGCTTTTCGTTATCATCGAACTGTTTTACAAATGTTACATGATTGTGATCCGCCTCGTACACATTGGCAATTAAAATCTTCATTACATACCTTATGGATTGATACATTACTTAAATATTATCCACATGCATCACTTATTATGTCTCATCGTCGTCTTGATGAAGTCATACCATCAGTATATAGTCTTTATTATGCTGTTATTTCTGGTTTTTACAAAAGAGATGATTCAATTGATTTAAAAAAAATGGCAGAAGAAATGACTTCAACATTAATTAATACTCGCATTGAACGTTTTATGGAATTTCGTAATCGACAATCATGTTCAAACGATATTTTTGATATTCGATACGAAGATTTAGTAAAAGATCCTATTGGTGCTGTGCGCCGAATATATGATCATTTTGATTTTTTAAAATGGTCTGATGAATTTGAAGAAGCAATGCGTGCATGGTTAATTGATAATCCTCAAGGAAAACAAGGACGAAATTCATATTCTTTAGTTGATTTCAATTTAGAAACACAAATGGACAAACAAATCTATAAAGATTATGAAGAAAAGTTTCTTGTAACATAAACCAATTATTTTATAATTCACTGACTGTTGTACAAAATTTTTGATAATTTTAAATAAAATTATAAATTTAAAAAAACATTTTTAATTTTATTTTATACAATATCCAAATGAGAGTAGTTTATTGTGAACGTTTCAGATCTTTTGGTTGTTCTTATCCTAAGATACGGCTATGATAAGATTACTCACATATAGTAGCAGATTCGACGTTCATATTTCAGGATAGAACCAAATCAAAAGACCTAAAACTTTCACAATAAACTATTCCGGTTAAAATCTATCTCTATACAAAGTTTTAAATCCAAATTCAAAAATTAGTTTTTCTGGTGTTCTTGAGAGGGACCACAGCATTCATTTTTCAAGAATACGATAAAAATGCAATATTTTGGCACCAATAAGCTAGCAGCACGAACTTTTTTCTTAGTATTTATAGATCATAACGATCTACATAATGCTCATCCTCTTGACTCCAAAGAGATGTGACACTTAGGAATGTTCCTTTGTTAGTCAAGAACTACAGAGTATCAGATCTGTCGAATGTAGCGGATGTAGCATTGTATCGATGTCGGTTTCTGTCAAATAATGCTATACAGTCGTTAAAAAAGTTGTGACGTAGATTAGCCTTAAATTGCATAATATTCTGAACAATATATATTATTTGTCGACTGCAATGATTCAACAATGAGACTGATTAACGAAAAAATTGAACATTATGATTGTTTAAAACTACGAAATTCTTGTACGATGTAGTTAAATTAGAACACTAGAATTCTTCGTTTCTATAAAAGTAAATTGAAAAAGCCGAACAATAGATATATTGATAATAATCTCAATATGAGCGTCTATTGAATGATTGCATAGAAAGCAAAAAAGTATACAACATCAGACTAATGAAACATACTTTTTTCTTGGTAGATTATGATGATTGTAATAAAGCATTCATTGACGGTATCTCAGTTTAGTCAAGCTTTATTTTGTTCATTTTCTAGCGCATGATCTAATGTTGATTGATATTTATAAAAAATATTGCCATGGTTCCTTTATGTTTAATAAATTATTCAATTGTTGTGTTCGACTATCGAATGACACTAGAAATCGATGAAAAAACTCTTAATCTACAATCATTTATATGATCTAGAAATAATATTTGATAATCTCAATGTATGCAAAGAAGTCGATTAATATACATCTCTTGCTTAGAAAGTATTATACTCATATTTTCTTACTGATATGTATATTTTTGCAATAGAATTCACAAGAAGATAGGTGCATATATAATCGATCCTTAAGGATAAATTTATTTATTCAGAAATAGTCTTGTTGAAAAGGATGAAGATGAACATTGAATGAAGTCTCATCAGATTAGTTGATGTGAAAGCATATCATTCATTATACACATAGATTACGTGCGAAATATAGACTTCTACCAATGCGTTTGCATCAGTCGAAATCATCAACAAAATGACAGGTAAATTTTGTACATTGAATCGGTAACCACGTCTATTTCAATATTAGTGATTGTAACGTTTAGTATGCAATTTCATCATAATCTGATGCAAATACTTTAAATTCATCTTACATACTCTGGAAAAAAGGCAAATATCGACATCTAACACTAATTCTTTTATTCTTCTTTTTTTTTATTGGTGTTTTATCGTCATTGTAGCTTTGTCTTTCTCGTATTTTTTTTCTATACCTATAATACACATCCCATGCTTGTTCTGTTCTGTTCTGTTCTGTTCTTTCATAAGTTTGGTTTTTTTCGTCGTTGCAATGAATGTAGTATCTTACAATCATACAGCCATGAAGTGCATGGAAATTAACAGAATATAGATGACGCACACCTAACTTATTTGCGCTCTCACGTAATGTTGGTTTTTTCTTCGCAAAAATGATTTATTGTTCGTCATTAGTTTCATCTTAAAATTTTGCTTTTTTCTATTGTTGTTAAGAGTTCATACACACAACTATGGCCACCAATAAAGCATCAAAAAAGAAGAAGTAAGTGAATATTTTCGTATGTTCTCAAAAATAAAACATTCTTTATCCATTGAAAAGCTAAGAGGATTATTCAATCAACTTGTTTTTTCACTTTGTATCCTGGCACAATGATGACTGTTTTTCTGCTGCTTTTCATTTCATTATTTGTTCATATTGAAGAACTATCATTATTGGAACATATATAGTCACATATTCATTTTTCGACTATTCAAAACTAACTATATAGTAGTGAGAGTTAATAGGATTTGCTTACAATCAGAAATTTATGGTCTTTTTTCATCTGAATCAAATTTTTTTTTATGTTGAGATATTTTTATATGTTAGTTTATATAATGAATTTTGTCTAATAAGTTATTCTGTTTATGCTTACTTTTGCATATCAACTGAATTGTGCTCGAAATCCTTCACGACTTAAATTACATACAGAATAGGCCTTAGAAATGGCCAGAAATTTTTATTTTGTTTAAATTAAAATCTATATTAACAGCTGATTTTATCAAGAATTTAAGATAGTGTTCTACAGTATTCAATGTACTTCTAAAAATCGAATACTTTGTGATAAAGTCTAGCTTCATTTTTGCAACATACTACATTCAATCGAAGAGAAGCTCTTTTCACAAATATTAAATATTGCTTAGATGTGGATTTTTTTTCCTTTCGAAATATATTATCTTTATGATCCTAAATCGAAAAGCAAGTATTCTTCAGAATGTATTCCGTATTTCGCCATTTTTGCGCATACAAGGAACAGAATAAAAGAAATGGAAACGGCATATCCTAAATAGTATCTAAGATCTGTAATATCGGTTTCAGATCAATCAAACGTAGTATCTCAAGAAAAGAAGAGTTGTTTATAGTTCTTGAGACGCCTGTATATGTTAGAAAGAAGGATGGTACAATGTCGAGTGTAATTCAAATGTTAATCTATTATATAATATTTACTTGTGCTAAGATTTTTGGAATTTTTCTTTGAGACATTCTTAGAAAAAACGCTAAAATAAGAGAGATACTTTTAATAAACGAAAAAATTTCTGAGCTTATGTATAAATAGAATACCAAATTTTGTTTTTAAAGAACTAAATGTAATTCGCACTAACTTTTTAAAGTAGATATGTAAAATAAATTATCGCACTCTGTTGTAGTACATTTAATATTTCGGAACAATATATTCAATTTCCATTTCCAACAAATAAACATGCCGTCTCGAACGATTATAAAATGTCCGATGAGATTTTGGGCATTGGTATTAATGGCAAAGTTTTCAAATGTCAACATCGTGTAACAAACCAAAATTGTGCTCTTAAAGTATGTATTCAATTTCTTTCAAACAATTTTCATTGCATTTTTATTTTGAACTTATGTAGATTTTGGTAGATTCGGATAAAGCTCGACGCGAAGTTATTATGCATAAAAAGGCATGCGAAAACTCTCAATATATTGTCAAAATATTGGATGTTTACGTACGTATGTCTGCTAATTTTCGTCATTCTACTTAAGTATTATCCAATGCGATTTCTTCACATATTTCAGGAAAATATGTACCGATCAACTCGATGTCTGCTTATCGTAATGGAATGGTACAGATTTTTTTTTCTGTCCTATATATATATATGCACATTACGAATAATTGATTCTTAATCTAGTATGGAAGGTGGAGAACTTTTCGATCGTATTCAAGAACGAAATGCAAATCCATATACTGAACGTGACGCTGCCCGTTTTATTTATATGATTGTTCAGGCTGTTGCACATTTGCATGCAATGGATATGGTAAGAGTTTCAAACATATGCTTCTTGACTCTCATAATTTTTATTCCATTTTTACTTGTATTACTATTATATAGGCTCATCGTGAGTAGTTTTTAATTGACAATCAAGTTTATCAATTACTATTGCTTCATAATCATAGGTGATTTAAAGCCCGAAAATATACTCTTTACTACCAAACGAAATGATGCTATTCTTAAACTTACCGATTTTGGATTTGCCAAAGAAGGTAAAAATACCGATGAATTAGATGATTTAACAATCGCTCGTTCTTTTTCAAAGGAAACAATGAACTACAACCATTGATGACTCCATGGTATGCATGAAAATGAGGAACAAATTTGGACATTTTTTTTTTATTATGTTTTCTCTATTTAGTTATACACCATATTATGTAGCACCAGAAGTACTGTTCCGTGCAAGATACGACAAAGTAATTCACTGATTATTGCCTTTTCTTGATCGTCTAAAAAGAAAGATAGAGATGTATATAAGGAAATAATCCACACTAGATTTTAGTTGCAAGCAACTCAATTACAATTTCAATTTGAGTTATTAACACTTCTTTTTTATTTTATTTTTGTTATGAAACAGGCTTGTGATATTTGGTCGGTGGGTGTCATTATGTACATTCTTCTATGTGGTTATCCACCTTTTTATTCTACTAGTGGTGCTAACTTGAGTACTGGTATGAGAACGAGAATCGAAGCAGGAGAATACGAATTTCGTGGAGTCCAGTGGGAAAATATTTCTGAAGATGCTAAATCAACAATCAGACGAATGCTTACAGTAGACCCAACGCAACGTATTACCATTAATGAGATTCTTAGTTGCTCATGGATCACTGAATCTACATCTGAACGACCGATCGATATGAGTTCAGTTCGTGATGTAGACAACTGGAATCAGATACAAGTGAGTCCTATCTAGGATTATTTTCTGATGTAAATCTAAACCTATGCATGTTGTTTTTGTTTTAACAGGCCGAACGTGAGTGCTCATTGATCTATGTACAGGAAATGATATTTTATTTACGCTCTCATTCTAGTTGCTTCTGCCACTGAGATCCAACGTCGAGCTGATGACAATATAGAAGTAAACATTAGCGGACCAGAAGCATCACGTATTGTGAAAAGACGCAACAAAAAAACCTGATGAAGAAAAAAAATAATAACCAACTACTGAATAGATATATATGTTTGTTTCTTCTTCGATTTTTTTACCCATATGACGTTAAGAGAAGATTAGAGTGATGATCTTTTTGTTTTTACTTTAAGTCTTGAAATCAAAAATTTGACATTTACAATAAACTATTTTAGATATTCAAGTAATTCTTTTTTCTTAGTATAAATAAAATAATTCACGTGCGGATACGTATGGAATTACCAATCTACGATAGAATCTTTTTGATGAAATTGAAAAATACTTGTGACTTTCTTTGGTATACTGATGGATCGTAAAGAAGAATCTAAAATAGAATTAATGTAAAGTCATAAACAGATCTGTCATCTTTTATCTTTTAATTCCTTTAAGTAATGATTTAATGAGTGAACTTTATAAGAGATACATACCCTGCAATATCACTTGGACGTGTAAAACAAGTGTCGTCTGTTTTGAAATATATTGTACGTCATTGTTTCTGCAATAACTTGACTACGGTAAGTGCTGCAGAACCATAGTGTTCATTAATCAATAAAGAACATATGGAAACGTCTTTTTCTTGAATACTGTACAAGACAAGATTGTTTAAAATCAGTTATCTAAACAAAATATATTGAAAAAAAAATGCCTATTTTATCATTAGTGGAATAAGAATTTTTATGTAAACGGCTGTATAATAAAAGTCAGATCTGCATATTAGTAATTTTAGATAGAATGTTTTAAATAAATTTTAAAAGAGAGGATATCTTGATATTTTGCTCTAAAAAAACAAAATATTCTTAAAATAAACGTTTTTACATCAGCCAAACATATTAAAAAATATTGAATTAAATCAAAATTATAGAAGGATATATTTTAGCATATTAATAAGAGAGGAGAGATGTCCATCATGCGTCAAAACATGCCATTATCGCATTGCAGTGGTTTTTAGAAAAGTTGTTGTTGCCACGATGGTATTCAAAAAATTGTTCGAAAATCTCTGACTATCACTGTACTAAACAAGCATTGTTTTGATTAATTCATAAGATTCATTCAATCTCTAGATAGTACGCTTGTAGACACTCAAATTTCTGTGCAAATTCATACGAGTTTGCATTGTTCTAAAAATATCGTCTGTTAGAGTTGATTCATTTTATATATTTTGTATTTGTATAATGAGGCTAAAGAAGATTTGCTGATAAGTTTTTAATCATTATCTTTACTCTAACATATTTCTTCAAATCTTGAGAGAGTTTTCTATTTTTATATGATCGAATATAGTACCGATTATTTTATTGAACTGCAGAATTTTTATGAAATGACTTGTTTATTTTAAAATTGAACGAACAAAGAAAGCCAAACAAAAAAGAAAAACTAAAGGTTAAGATGAGAAAATAATTTGTTAGTTTATGAAAAATTGCTGTAATTAGTAATATATTGTTGTTGTTGATATGGCAACTAGTAAAAGTGATTGCGGCGTTTGGTATCTTTTTCTTCTCGACGAACTTCATTTAAAAGAGCACGTATGGCTTGCTTGTTCAACATTTGGCTATCAAATTCATGTCGGAGATGAAGTTCATCATCTTTATTGTCAAAGAGATGACGAAGCGATCGCATATCTTCGTCAGCATCTGTTTCTCCAAATGAAGATGCTTGAAAATAACTTTTTTTTCTTCGAGAAGCCTCCACATACGATGGTGCCTCCTTTGCACCAGCTGCATCGAACAACTTTCGGGCGATCATCTGTTCGTTTAAATCCAATAGTGTCTCCTCACGGCCGTCTTGATAGACGTTTCCTATCACATGAATAGTGAGAAGCCAGGCAAACAAGCTAAAAGCAAAGAAAAGGTATTGCTGTTGCATCTTGGATTAATAGTCGTTGATGAAGGTATGATATATTAAAAGTTGTGATCAATAGCCTTTTATTAATGCGATTTTTTTTCTCTCTCGTCACAAACAAATGCATAACTAGCAAAGTGTCGTTGATTCTCTCATCCTTTGGAGACATATTTAGCTTGAAGCACATGTGGAAATATCTTCATTATTTTCTTCGTCGAGTTTATTCTTCATTCTCCCTCTTCACACTTCAATGCGTATCTAGCAATATATCGTCGACTCTTTTTCTTTCAACGTGTCTTTACCTTAACATACACATGCAAATATTGTTTCGTAGCAATGGACTATTATAGGACTCCTAATCTTTCTGGTATTTTTCAATGTTCACTTCTCTTGCTGTTGTTCGGACAAAACTACAATCACAACGATAGTTCCTTTCATAAAGGATATCGTACACAAATGCCAACTTATATTCGGGATGCACAAGTATGAAATCTATCTTCAATTAAAAACAAAATCAACTTGATCCACCTACTTTAGTTTTTTTTTATATAAATAGTATTGTATCAGATAAAAAGAGCTTGTAAGATTCTCGATCAACAAATATTCATCGATGCTTATGTTGTTGAATAGTTCACGTCAAAAAACAAATGTTCTTTCACCGCGTTTTTGTTCAGAAAGATTTATACTAAAACTTTTTTCATTAGAGAATAGCTGATGTTTCTACTGTAGATTCTTTTCATTACTTTTGCAAAGAAATAGACTTTACAAAGATACGAAGAATCTAAAAAAAACAAAGACATTTTAGTTTCGACATCTATATAATTCAATGCAGATATTCTAAAACAAAAAGATCGATATTTGTATATGATATGTCATCTATGCACTTTGAAGGCTTTTTTCATAACAAATATCTGCGTTTTTAGCTGAATACTGGTGAGTTTTGCTTGTTTTTTATTCAAAATTTTGATCATAAATGCATTGAAAGTCAAACTTGTTAATCTAATGTATTCTCTTATATTTAAGCTACGGTATAAAATTAATCAAGTGATCTATAAATAGATCAAATTTAAAATTCATAGCTAATGAATGATTAATAATTAGAAAGAAGCTGGAAATCCATGCTTTTGCGAGTCCAAGCTTGAGCCTGTTATTGGCAGCATGATGAACTCCAAAAATGATTAGCGATTTCATTGTACTTCATTCATTTTTATACAAAATAACTTTCACCTGAGAGAAGGGAGATAGGGAAACAACAGCGAACAGTTTTTGCATAGTAGAGGATCACTTTATATTTGTGATTGAGAAAGAATTTCTATTGTCCGATGAGTCGTGTATCTTCATATTTATTGAAAAAAAATTTTTTGCTAAGCAATTTACTGTACTGTGTCCCATTCAACACAGTTTCACGCACTTCTTGCAAATAATATCTTAGTTTTGTGGCAGAATATTATATTGTGTCCAAAAGATAGAATTTAGAATAGAAAGCGGGTTTTTTTGGAAAATTTTTCTGTTAATCCATGTTAAGCGTTACCTTTCAGTGCTATGGTAAACGATAAATCACATATTATCCAACCAACTTTCAGTCCAGTAAACAGTTTTTCTACTTCATTTGTGATTCAATCGAAATGATATATTAATATACTGAGATTGATGTGCCCATCATTCATTTCTGATAATCCCGCAACAAGTCAGACCATTCAGTAATAAAGCGTGAGGACAAGTGTTCTACAGAAAAGTTCAAGCATCGACATTATTATTTTTTACCAGTTCAGTATAAGAGGATTCTCTTTATAGAGTGTTTCAAAATAATTCATTCGAAAAATTTTTAAATTTCAAAGCAAATAAATCTTCAATAGTGCAGCTAAACTTACGGTAGAATTAAATTAGCTTAATACTTTTTTCTGTAACATATTAGGATAAGAAGTGTGACGAACAAAAAGAAGATATGACAATATGAATTTATTATTGTTGTATTTGCCTTCTTCACATGAAGAACATGCACTTAAATTTGTTTCCTGAGAAAAAAAGCAAGAAAGACAATTATATGCATAGTGTTCCAACAAGAACTAAAAAAGAATCTTATCTTTTGTCTTCATTTTCCCAACAAATCAGGTCCAATCGAATTGAAACGTACTTACAGACATGACTTCGGATATAATTTGAGTTTAAAGTGCAATAGATATCCTTTGTCCAATATTGTTGTCTCACTTGATTTTAAGTTCATGTTAATTAAAATTGAAATTGATACATAATACTTCATAAAATATTTAGGTACGTTTTCCTTCTCTCACCGATCCCAGTGATTATGCTCTTGCAACTTGTCCTGACGACACTGCCTTCATTGCTGAAAGCAGTCTTGCCAATGCCGTAAGTGATCTATATAATAAGCAATATTGATCAAGCAGAAATGAATATTTAATTTTAACAAGGGTTTAGGAGTATTTGCTGTCCGTCACATCGCACAGGACACTTACTTTGGCCCTTATATTGGGTACAAGCACGATGATAAATCCACTGCAGAGAGAAGCGGCTATGCTTGGACTGTGAGAACGATACTAGCTCGATAACTCTTATTTTATGTATGTGTAGATAAGAAGCGATTCAGGTGATACTACGTATTACATCGATGCGTTCGATTCTCAAAAGTCAAATTGGCTTCGATTTTTTAACACTCCGAATACTATTAGTCAACAAAATCTCGTTGCAGTCAAATGTAAGATGATATTTATAGATAATTGTCGATGAAACTACTTACATGATGCTGTTTGTCTAGATCTTGGCAATATTTTCTACAAAGCAATTCGAGATATCAATGCAGGAGAAGAACTCCTAGTCTACTATGGGGATGGATATGCCAAGTATTTGGGTATAAATAGCACTCAATTTTTCCAAGGTCAATCTAAGATGTCTTAGTAACGACATTTGATTTAATTAGACATGGACAAGACATTTATATTTACGGAGGAGTGAGGAAATAAAATATCTATGTATTGATTTTTTTGTTCGAAAAAAACGAAGATACTATTTTGTTTCGCAGTTCGTCTAGAAATAAACTTTGATTACATTTAACGACAAATAAATTCGACTTTACTCAAAACTCTCCTCTTCACTTATCCATATTAAGATATGTTTTGATGCATTTCGACTCCTAATCGAGATCTAATGAGTTAGTTCTTTCAAGTTACTTGGTTCGTGAAACTGATTGATATTGTTAACAGTTGTTATAAATGTGTGTTTGACATTGGTTGAATTCTTACTCAATATTTTCATCTACACAGTGTCTAGATATGAGCGAGACTATCTATTTTTTGCCCTGGTTTCATGACTAATAATACATTTGATAGCATAAAATTTAAATGATTTTCTACCTATGTGAATAAATTCGAGACATCTTGTTGAAATACTACAATCTGCAAGATCTCTAACATTTTTCGTTTTAGGGGTTCATTACTTTATTTTGACTCCAAATTTTACTGATAAGTAGAGAATATATACTATGCACACAATAATATCTACAGAAAAAACTGCGTTTATGCCAACAGACTCACATATGGAGAATGCTTAGTCTAAACATCCTGAAATATTGATTGTATGAAAAAAATGAGGTCTCATAGAAAAACTTCAAGGAAAAATCGATATTTCAGCCAAATCTCAACTTGCATTTATAGCCCCTTGTTTTTTTCTAGTCTATGTATTCTCTATCTATGGACAAAATTTGGGCTCAAAAGCTTTTTCACATCTCGGAAGATTTACCTGTTAGTATAGGATCTCATGAATAGATAATATGACAATTTATCGAGTGACTATATCTTCGAGCTAATTGATGATGGGAATAGCTTGAGGCATATTTTCCTAATACTCATAGATACATATGAATATTTTCATACAGCAAATGAGCTATTTATAACACAATTGAAAGATTGAAAAAAATGTACTCGAGAAGAAACAACAACAATCTCTCAGATATAAACAGAGAAACTTATTCGAAATTGAATCAAAATTTCTGTAATGATAACTGATCTTTCATTTCCTAATCTTCATACTATTAATATATCACTTTATGATTGATGTGTACAAGTATGTTCCGAATACATGTTTACAGGTTGGTCATCTATAATAGTACCGTGACTTTTTCATGGTTGTTGCAACAAATTCATAAAAATAGAAATTGATGCTTTATGTGAGATAATGCATGTATTTGTACAAGAAAATCCAATAAACAATGCTAGGTCGTTGGTAATTATAGTCGTGACGGAATCGATTCAATCTAAAAACATATGTGCATCCAGTACTTATTAGTGTTTCTGATAAATGCTCAACAGCACACGATTCTGTAAAGAGCATCTAAAAAAACGACTTTCTTATTTTATTGATACGAAAAACGGTTTCTCATATTCTATGGAATGTCCTATGACGATTAAATGAATATCACGATCAAAATTTCACATTAATTTGTTGACCGTTATCTAATAGTTGAAAGGAATTTTTTGAGAGATCTAACAAATCATGGGAAGGAAGTTGATTTTCATCTAATTACCCTTTCTTAATCGTGTTTTTTGATAAATTTGAATCTGATGTCACTAGAGATAGATGTTCTTTGAAAAATGTAAGATGTCAATTGAAAAAATATACAAATTTTTAAAAGCAGTACACACATATTATGCTTATTTGCTTTTTTCTGTTTGAGTGGAAGTATATTTGTAGACCAAAAATGTACAAACATTGTAATATTTTAATCTTTTTTAACGTCATTATGATTAGTATTGACAGAAGAAAAAATGTAAGTATTTTTAAGCTGAAAAATTTTTCAAAACGAAGTAAAAAATTGAATCCATACATCAACATGTTAAAAGTTTTTTCAGTTAACGTTATTTTACTGCTGTTTTGCTGCACAGATTTAATTGAAAGTAACCATATATTTCATTCATAATCAGAATATGAAATTTAGCAAACATTTTTCAACAATTTTTGTCTGATTTAAAAAAAAATTTTGAACAATAGAACTCTGAAGATGGTAAAATCTATTTCAATCGCTCTTCTGAAAAACAAGATGTTCACGGTTGCTCATTATTCCATTTCACAAACTCATATAGAACTACAATGCATGTTATTGCATGACAATATCTTCTCAATTCAGTTTTATACAATGTCCTGATTTATATTATTTTATTACAATTAATCCTATTTTTATTTCTATTGAACATGAATGATAATGATATTTGGTAATAATTATTTTTTGATTAGGTTAGACATGTTTGTTTTTAGTTTAAAAAAGTCTATTTGCGTCTGTTGAATGCCAAGGTATAGAATTATGAACCAACTTCTTACACTGAACAATGTTGTGACATTAATATACAACTAATTGATAGTATATTCGCAAAATTAAAAGCATTGAATTGTCTTCATCCGATATTTTCTCTTTATTTAAGTAAATATTCAAGTAAATCCTCTCTTCTTTCTATGATTCATTCAGTACACGAAGTAATATATTTCATACAGACACATTATGATCAATCAAACGGACGTTTTAAAACGAAATAAGTTCTATTAAATAGCCATTGGCATTGCTCAATTACAATGTAAAAGTATATATACTTTAGATTGTTTGTATGTTTGAAGGAACAAATGAATTTTATAATATTTCAAGAAATAAAATCTTGATAATCGTGTTTAACATACAAAATAATAAGCTCATGTTAAAAATTTTCATGCAAATGATTCAATTCATAAATGAAAATTTCTAAAATTATATTCTAGTTAAAAAATCTAATATATGCTAGCGACTAAAGATGATTTTAATTCGACTTTTTAAAGTTTAACTTTACGAGGGACCATGTCAAGATTTTTAAGTCATTTTCTCGACATAACGAATTCTTAAGAAAGTTTCCACAAAAGATCCCAGATTTACAGCAAAATCGTATTACTGAACTTTTAATTGAGGCATTGTCCATATCAACCTCTTAAATAGAGTAGTTGTGCACAAAATATTAGAATTATTGAATTTAATCTTTAAGAGATATACATTTCCTAAAATATCCACCTGTTCTACAATATCTGTTAAAATGGGCACACTTCAATAATACGATTTTGCTGTAAATTTGGGATTCTATAAGGAAAATTTCTTAAAAATTCTTTATTTCAGGAACAAAGGTACAAGAGGATGAAGCCTCTTGAGGTTTTTCATATCTTATTAAAGTCTATCTATAGGTAAAAGATAGAATCTGAATGGCTTGAACGCCACAGTACGTTTCTTCATTGATCGAAAAAGAAATTTTTGAAATTTAATTATAGATATCTGAAAGTGTGTCAATTTTTATTATTTGTCTTATTGAAAATGGTTCTCGCACTAGTAGAAATTTTCTTCAAGAGATGGTACTTCAGTATAGATTGACATGAACAAGTAACAAGAGTTGATCCATTTAAAATCTAGAGTAAAAAGGTGACTTTCTGATAAACATGACAATTTGTAGTTTTTAAGGTAAAAAAAAATACAAAAAAGTAGAAATTATCCTTAAGAAGTCTTAATTGTTGGTATTCGTTGCTGTAGGGTTATAATGTAATGTAGCACGACGTTTTTTTCGTAATAATAGTATTAAAAGACCAATGATTAACAGTATACCAATTGTAGCAGCTATAATAATTATAGGTAGCCAATTAACGGAATATTCTGAAGAATTTGGTTCGCGTGATATGAACTCGTTGGAAGATTCATATTCTGATGACCATTTACGATTTATAGAACTATCATCGAAGAATGTACCTTTAAATACATTATATAAGATTATATATCAAAAGTTTTGGTAAATTTTCTTCACTACTATAAAATAAAAAAAATGGAGGAATAAAACCTACAATTTAATAGAATCCAAGATTTGTCAGTTGTTTCATATACTGATGATGAATATTTTGGTTTAAATTCAAGGCATTTAAAGAAACGCTCATCTGAAAAAAATATTTCATTGAATTCTTAATAATAAACAAAAGTTTTAAATACAAACTTGGATCCATTATTATCAGTCTTGTTGGAAACTATCACGTTTAATCCTATAATATTAAACAAATCTTAATAATAAGATAGATATATAATTGACTTAATGATTTCATTTCTATCTAGAGATCTAATCAAAACATTTTGAATCCTATCTGTGATTCGTATTTAAAAATCATTGATTTTCATATACTCAAGCAATTTATGTAATTTTAAGAATTTAAATATTCAATTCTCAAAACAAGCAATATTTTTTTAAGAAAACTTAACGAAGATAATATTTTTTTGTGTATTAATGTATTATATTTACAATAAAACGGCAAAAATGCGTATATGATATCAAAGCGAAAAAATAAACAGAGTATATAAAAGAATCATTATTTTGATGTTTATCTCATAAGATAACTCAACTTATTTCATGTGATAGTTCGAAGACGGCGTTAGTAAATAAATATCTTAATCAAATGAAACTACTGAGTTCATGTAACACGTGAAATATTTAAAATTAACTTATTATAAGTTTCAAATTTGAAGAAAATGCAAAAAAAGACAAACAATAATCGAAAATTATATTTTTCAAAGACTCATTCTCTATTTACGGCTGCATTTTTGTGCTTAGTCCGTTTTTCATCAGGTGATTTCGTGTGCCTCCATAATATAGTCTATATTTTCTTTTAATTGATTGTATTCTTTTAAAATGTAATCACAACATTTTTATGCAGATCATCCTATCTTGGTGCGCTAGCCAACGGCGAATTCTTATTTAGTTTAAATACCTCAATTAAAGCAATCTCATCAACACGCAGCGGCATGTATGTGTAAATTACACCAATCAGCATGAAATATGTTTAAACTAAACAAGAGCCCAATCAACAATCAGCAAAACAAGTAATAATTATTTTTAATATTATGATCTTCTACTATTCATAGAAGTCGCAAAAAAAAAGAAGAATGAAAGATTGAGTGATTAAGATCATATAACAACGGAGGTTGGGTATAAATGGATGCAATCTTTGCTTTACATACATTAAACTTCGGTTTTAGTCCTGTATGTATATATGGTAGGCGACTTTATAATTCAGTTGAAATTGGAATAGGCGGTTTTGAT
Source organism: Macrotrachela quadricornifera (assembly GCA_022393335.1). Taxonomy (NCBI): domain Eukaryota; kingdom Metazoa; phylum Rotifera; class Eurotatoria; order Philodinida; family Philodinidae; genus Macrotrachela; species Macrotrachela quadricornifera. The sequence goes on along the minus strand of JAJEKB010020494.1, from coordinate 598,975 downwards.
TTTGTAAGAAAAAGTATTTTCAAGAAAGAAATGCGAAAAATGATTTCTTTTTATTCATAATTTGAAATTGATGTTGTAGTTTATTTCGTATCAAATATAGACGAGGATTATTAACTCTTTTTGTGAACAAGAATAAGTGACTTTTGTAAGCATGAGTATAGAGGGACATGGAAGTGTTTTTATTAAGAAAATTTCAACCATATGGAAAGTAGATACAAACTTGTACAATTATTTTCAATCTATTCTAAATTAGCTTTGATAATCGAACGTTTATAATTTGTGTAGAGCAGAAGGCTAAGAAGAGGAGGAGAATCCATACAATTTTTTATTCTATTTCAAAAATAGCTCTTCCAACCGAATCTTTAAGACTTTTCCCCAGCAGATAGTTGTAAAAAGGATGAAAAATTATAGATTTATTGTTAGTCTGCTCTAGACCAGCTTTTATTATAATTGAATCCTTATAATTTATTCAAAGCAGATGGTTGGAGGACAAATAGAGATTCTAAATTGATTTCATTCTATACCATACTACCTTTCATAACCCCGTCTCTATGATATTTCTAGAACAGGGAGTTGGAAAAGTAGGATCAATTGTACCATTATTCTCAATCTCTTGTCAATTAGCTCTTACTACCGAGTCTTTGTGAAAGATTTTGTCTATTATCGGAACATAACGAAAAATAACTGCATATGGGAATCGCTTGTTTATTGTGTCTAACAAAAATTTGTTTTGTGAACTTCTGATCAAATAAATTATTTCAAACTGTTTATTGAGTTGTTTTCATAGTAAAACTTTTTTCCAATATTTCACACATTCCAAACTTATATGAAATTTCATTTTAACTACACATAGTAACTGTATTTATAAAAGAAAACAAATTAATTCGTACTTTTGCCCCTTATGAAAAAGACAAAATAGAAATTTATTTTTATGAAAATCAATATTAAATGAAATATTCTTTATTTTAAAAGAAAAAGAAATAGAAAAGCAGGTATTTTGATATAATACATATTTATTTATATGTTCTAGTTCGATCATCTTCAGTATAGTTTTTTATTGGTAATACTATTGTTACTGTTATCGGTACTCTTGGTATTATTAGTATTGCTATTATTTCATTATATTCTATTTCTCGTAGAGAAGAGTCTAGCAAGAATAAATTGTTTGTTTGCTTGCTTGTATATCTGCACGTCACTGATTGGTCCGAGAATTATGTAAAGATATAAAAGGGATAATTTTTATAAGGGTTGGCCGAAGGGTAATCGTGGTTGAAGAATCCGAATCTAATGTTAGTTTCTTGAAATTTTCTGCAGCTCAATTTTTCAAATAAACGACAAGTTTTTAACAAAAAAAATTTGTTTTTATAAGGTTTGGTCAAAGGCAGTTAATGTCCAGGAACTTGAATCTGACTTCGGTGTTTTTAATTTTATAAATGAATAGGTTGACGGTAGTTTAGAGACACGATTTCTACGAGAAAGAGCTGAGCGAGTCTTTAGACGAGCGCTACTTGTTAAAATATTCTTTCTTTATTTTATTGAAATATCAATAAAAACTCTTATATATCTCAACTTTTGTATGATCTTTGTAGATGGCTTGCTCGTCAACGCCTACATTGGGTGATTTTTCAACGTTACTAGCTGCAAATCTGATCAAAATTGAACAACAAAAACAGTTTGATCTTTCATCTGTGTTTGAACCATATAGAATGCATTTTCCTTCTCGATACGACTGGATGATGGTATGTATAAATACCTACAGCAAATTAGTTTGTGATGAAACAGCCATGTATGTTGGCATTTTAACACTGATAAGTGCAATATCTGGCTCAATATTTTATGTCGATGAAACTGATAAAAAAAGAACGTCCAGTTCACTTATATGTTCATTTGATTGGTGAACCAGGTGCGTGTTTTGTGAAAATCAGTATATTATCGAGATAAGAGTGTCATCTTGTCTATCGGATGTTAGAGCTATCTGAACCCAGTCAAATGTGAGAGTCAGATAAACGCGTGTATTTGCAAAAAATGTCTTAAAACTTGCATCGACATGCAAAAAACTTTTAAAATCATCATAGGCATGCATTATCATGCAAGTTATATGAAATATTTTTACTTTTTGCGTGTAAATACAAAATATAAATACACGCGTGAAGTAGCGTTTTGTAACTAAATGGACAGAAACACGAAATTTGAAATTTTTTAATAAAACATGCGAGATTGTGCATAAAATCTACTCATGCAGATACTCGCATGCGCTTCTCTCGCATGTTCATACAAAACATATGTCTTGCATGAAAATGCTAAAACGTTATCTGCGTGTACTTGCAAAATAGTGAGATATTCTCTAAAACTTGTATGTTAACGCAAAAGAAGTGTATTTATGAAAACTATTACTGAATCGATTCTGCGTTGACATGCTAAGTTTTCCTACTTTATACTCTACATGCCTCTTCTTGCAAGAATTTAGTTTTTCTATCGAAACGTATTTATTTATTTCCTATAAAAGTTGGCACGATTTTCTTATAGCTATATTATATTTACTTAAAAAACTTCACTTTTTAAAATTTTTTATTATTGTTAGGCTTAAATGTGAAAGAAATAAAATCAGATTTTTTTTGATTGATTAATTACATTGGTTAAACTGATTTTTTTTAGTTTGAAATCAATTGATTCTAAATTTAAAAAATAAAAAAAATAAAAAATATCTGATTCCAGATGGTTCATCCTTGAATTGATGTTTTGAACAGCAGAGATTAAAAATTTGATGAGACATTTTTTTTTATTTTCCTGATATTTTTGAATAAATTAATTTTTTTGATTAAACTGATTTTTTTGATTTAAGATTAATTTTAATCAAAAAAATCTATTTTCCCACCTTAGTTAGATTTTATGCAAATGTGTATATAGTAGTTAGTGGATGATCATTATAAACTGAATTTGGATTATATCTCCTAATGTAAGTAAATGGTCGAATGGCACAACAGCTCGTCTTATAAAATAAAGTAAGTATGTTCGAATCTTATCTCTGGAAAAAAAGCTTGTGCGTGTTCATGCATGTCCACAACATGTACTTCATTTTTGGATTATTATAATATTGTCATGCATGTCCTCGCAAGGGAAAATAGGAAGCGTGTAGATGCGCAAATTTCCATGCATGCACTCGCGAATATAGTAAACTGTGTGACGCGTCCACACGCATGCTATCTCATAATGATGCATGCGTGTACACGTAACGATAATACTGCATTTACATGCGCTTTTCAGACTTTTACATTTGACTGGGAAGGAGGAGATAGTTTAACTTTCATATATACTTTTAAATTAATTTATGATAGTCCATAATGTTAACACACAGTATAAAGACGAACAAGGTTAAAATGTTTCTCCAACTGCTTGCTCTCTTTTCAATAGTTTATATATTAACAATTAATATATATCTTTTCGCATACACATAATCCATCATAATATTGACTGCTGATCGAAACAACATCTCATTAACCCTTTGAGTCCCGGCGAGGTATATATACGTCCTAGTATTTGTTCACTGTTGATGTATATCTCACGTATTGACTAATCCCTGAAGGATTGTTCCTTCTTAGCTTATTATCATTTTGGGATATTCTAGGATGGGAATATTCCTTGTCTTTATCACCTTCTATAGTACTATGACCTGTAAGGTCCTAAAGGTCATACGTTATGTCATCTCTCAAGTTCTGCATATCTTTTCTCTCTTTCTTTGTGTCATATAGATCCCTTTCCTTTCTTCTACCTTCGTACATGATGTCATGTTTTTTCTTTGCTTATTCCACAAACATTGCAATCAAAACACCCTCTAAGGAACTAGGCAATATGCACATCCCATAATGTCCAAAGTGATACACAGTATATGTATGTTGACTACAATGTACCTCTGTGTATTGTTAGTTGCTTTAAAGACTATCATACAGAAATGGACTACTAATGCTTATTTGACGCAGAAATGCGGTTTCTTTCAAAAAAACTAAATAAAAGGACCAAATTTAAACATTACTTATAAAAATTTGGATTTTCGCAAAAAAGCCGGGACTCAAAGGGTTAAGGAAGCCTTTTTCTTAGCTAAATAGAATCATTTCAAAAAATTTTGAAAAAAATTTGTATCATTTTGACCCACAAAATTAAATTCATCAAGTTTTAGGAACTAACGATGGATTTGGATTCCTCGGTCCTTAAAACCCTTGTACTCGATTATTCAATTTCATTGTTTTTTTGACCTTTGATTTGTCATCAACACATAGGCAGGCTTATTTGATTTCACATGATCCTTCACCTTCAGTCAACGAAACATTAATCTACCAGTTGATGACGATCAAAACATTTTTGACGATCAGTAATAGTATTCGATCAATTTTAGTAACAACACTTATACAGAGTTAAACCACTTTATGTGTAAATTCAACAGAAAAATATAATCTCGAGAGTAAAGCGGAATAGAAACACTTCACATTTCATCACATGAATACATAGGTATTTGTTTAGAAAATAATGTCACTTAACTCGAAAGATGAAAAGTCTGACATATTTATTATTGCTTGACTGAAATCATTTTCAAATAATTCAAAACTGATAGATATGTTAAATGTTCACAGGATTGCTCGTTTTTCATCAGGTTACGAATTTGTGTTGAACTGATTTGACTTAAAGGTTCTGTTTGATTATCAGGACTGTCGTCTCGCACATAGTATAAGTTCTCTGAAGTGATGAAATGCATCCGTTTAATAAGATTGTCTTCTTCACCAGATCGGTAGACAACAGCAACACCATTCCACGGTGAACGTCGCATTCTTTCCATACCATTACAACGATTGAATAGATCGAGACCAGAAACATATATAACACGAACAGGTCTTTCTAACTGAAGCATATCATTAATAAACGTTTGCAGACTAACTGTCACTTGGGAGAAGGAAATAAATTTCGGAGCTAAACAAACAACGAACGAATGTCATTGAATCAAGATTTTTAAAAAAATCGATTTTTTTCTTACCCATACACTCGGCTTTATCAACACCGAGCCAATGTTGTTGGTTTGCTTCTTTTATAGCTTCTTCACACATTTGAATTCGATGATGTCCACTAATATATTCTTCGCCTAATTTACCTTGAACATAACGATCATGAGTAGGCGATAAATATCCACCAATAACACGAAAACCATGTACACGTTCTAAATATTCTTTTGTTTTGATCATATTGGAAATATGAGCACGATGAACAGGATTCAAAGCACCAGTTTTGATTAAAACTACATTTTCCTTATTAGTATCAGTAGTTCCCTTTAAATTTGCATGAAGAATCGAAAGATCGGTTGTTGATATCGAATGCATATGTTACCTAACGATAGCAGAAATTTTTCAATCTACGTGTTGTCACTATTAAAACTGCACCACACTGGTTAAAGTTCTGTTGAATTTATTAATAATGTGAAAAAAAAAGAATTTCATTCTCTTTTATGACACATTATTTACATGAATGATGACTCATTGCAGGGAAAAAACTACGATTTCATTGCGACATTGAAATAACATACAGATTTATATTTTAGAATATTTATACTGCGTTTTCTCTCAACACACTTCTTAACTGTATTTCGTAATTAAAAATTTGATACGTACGTTGTTTAATTGTTTCAATTACAATATAAGAAGCTTTATTATGTTTCACATTTTAATTCGACCGAAAATGCTCTAATAGCTTTTTACTTTGATAACTTTATAGTTTTTATAAACGTTGATTGGAAGAAGAAACTTGATAGATATTAATAGCGTAAATGGTTCTTTGTTAAAAAAAATGAATCGTTTTCATCGTCGTTATTTGACTGTATAGTTATTAACTTAAGTTGGAAAAAAATATTCTACAGGTGTCAGCATTGTTTGTAGACAAAAAGAGAAAAAAAAAACGTTTTTTTTTTTTGCATAGCTTGCTCGATTAAATATTTTGTTACATGAGTGAATAATTAACATGAAGCGCTTTTTTTATCCATAGTTCGTCAGTCTTTATTAATCCAAATAGGTTATCACATATTGTATTTTATACATTTAGTTTACATTAATTAATAACGAATATGTTGATTTTTAAAGTAAAAATTTCATTACATCTTTTTAAAAAAATATATTTTAGACGTGAACAACATAAATCTTTTTTTAATAATCATATTCCTTTGAATAAGGAATATCTCTTTTGGATTGCATACAGTTTGTATTATCTTTTGACATACCCATGTCTATCAAAACGGTATCGTTTGCGAACCGAAAACGAACCGTAAAAGTGATCAAAACGGGATCTTTACGGTAGTATACCGGATCGATTCGGGCCATTTTCGGTTCGTTTGAACCCGTATTTCCTGGCACAGAAATACGCACCGTATTGTATCCGTATAGTAAACGCACCGTATTTGGTCGTTTTCTCTCCGTTTACAGATAAAATTTGAATTTTAAGGTAGGATTCTAGTATGTTCATGCTATGAACTTGTGCCAGATCTTCTGTTATCCATGCAAGATTTTATTGGAACTTCAAATATAGTTTTTCATCGATCTCAGTGCTCTGTTCTAATCTGTGATATTTCCCTATCCTAATCAACCGTTCTTCATTATTTTCTTTGATTTTCCATTATTTTTTATCAAACACCATCACACCTGTGAACCTGATTCATACTTACCGTTACGACGATGTTAGCAAAATCATATCTAAATAAAAACAATAAAAATTTAATATATGAAATTTATACTAACATATACCACGATATTATTAAAATAGCTAAATAAAAATAAAAGAAAAGATCTTATATGTTAAACTTATAGTTGCCTGTTCGGCGGTGAAACTAAAATATCTAAAAAGAAAACAAACATCGTATATAAAGTTCTATTTATCTATTTGAGAATATCATAATATCTAAATAAAAAAAAAATAAAAATCTAATTAAAATATTCAGACTTACCACACTATGGTATTATTGATACATCTAAATAAAAAATGAGAACTCAATATATAAAAATCCTAAGTGTTCATTCCAAAATTTGATTGAAATATCTAAATGAAAAACAAGTATATAAAGTTTATATATATAATTCATACATTTTCAATAATATTATTTTAATATCTATATAAAAAAAGAATTGTATAAATAAGATTCTTATTTGTCCATATCGACGACATGATTAGAATCTTGAAATAAAACAATTTTAATATATAAATTTCATATTTGTCTGTCGACGATAAAAATGAAACTATCGAAATAAAAAAATGTAATCTCTGTATAAAATTCATACTTGCCTATTCGATGGTTTTATTGCATTATCTAAATAAAAATAGAAATTTAATACATTAAATTTATGCTTATTTTTTCGATAATATAGCCTAAATATCTAAAAAAGAAAGAGGAGAATTTTATATATAAATTAATATTTACGTATTTGACGATGTAATTCAAATATCTAAATAAATAAAAATAAGAATTTTGTCTATAAAATTTACACTTGTCTATTTGATCATATTGATGAAATATCTAAATAAAAAAGAAAGAAGAATTTTACAAATAAAATACATACTTCCCTATTCAACGATTTTATTGAAGTATCTAAATAAAAAGAGTATACATTGTTTATATATATAATTCATACGCTTTCGCCGATATCGTTGCAATACCTAAATAAAAAAAAAGAATTTAACACATAAACTTGATATTTCGTTTGTTCACGATAATTTTGAAATACCTGAATCTAAAGATAATAAAAATTATCCATATAAATTGTTTACTGCAATCGACAATGATGTAAAATTATATATACGAAAAGTAAGATAGCAGACTAAGTTCATGTCCTATATGCCTGTTTATCTTTATTGAGCTATGTTGACGAAGAAAAACTTTAGTTGCGCATGGTTAGGTATGACTTTGCAAGATTCTGATCATCAAATTTTATTCAAATCTTATACTAAGAACCTTGTAAGATTTATTTTAACATCTTATTATAAGACACATTAAAAACGGCTAAAAACGCCACTTAAACGGTGTTTCATTACGGTGTAGTGAATGGTGTATGCTAAACGGCCCGTAAAACGGCCTGTAATGTATCCGTATATATGTAATTAACCGATACTCGTAAGCGAAAAATATCTGGACACCGTAAAGATGCCGTTTGGTATCGGTTTACCATCGTTTACGGACCGTCAATATAGACCTGGGTAATCAAATGTTTCCATTTCTAGTTGTGTTGTCATCAAAGTAAGATGAATTGTATGATTGGACCAACTCGTTTGATCTGAAGAATGGAAATTCGACTAATACTGTTTCTTGTATAGTAATATGTTTCTCATGATTGCATAATCAATGCTCTAAACACTTGATATTTATCGAATAAATATTCTTAGAAAAAAGAAGGATCATTAGGGACCATATATCATGCATGTCCTTGTTCTTTTGGTAAGCTGCTATTACGTAATATGAGATGGTAATGAATATGATAAAATCAATAAAAAAAAAAGATTTATTCGATATATATATCGATGTCGAAAGATATCAGCTGACAGAGTTGACCAATCAATTAACTATAGCTATCTACGTTATGGTGATTGAAAAATAAAAGAGTACTTTTCTGTCTATGTCCTGACTTATATTATATTGAAGGTAAAATTAATAGTGCTTGTAGAATTTTCTTTTCTATTTGTTTCCTAGTAGCAATAAATTTTGTCTGGAAGTATATAATCTCTATTCCTTAATCAATACTTATTAAAATTTGAATAGAAAGAGTAGCTTGGAGAATAAATGAACCTTGGGTATTATTAGTCTATTCAGATTTGCATACAGTTCTATAAATTAAAACATACGTATTCTTAGATTTCAATTTTTTATTTACTAGTCCTTTGCTATTTTATTTATTTCGAATGATTTTAAGCGATTTTTTATGGGTCTTATAATGTATTGATTTGAGTATTCAATAAACATTGTCATTATCTCATGGGAAAGCAGTAATACGATTACTCAGTTAAATTCAACGTAATTGTTGCTTCAGTCTTAGGTGAATCAGAAGCAATATATTTTGTACAAGTTGTAACGTCTGTTAATGTCAAATTTGAAAGAGGAGCATTTTTACATTGAAATGAAGAGGACTTTTGATGATATTAAGCACATGATTCTGGTTAAATTTGAATCATTCTTTTAATAAATCTTGAGAAAAATCGGACTTACAAGATTGTTTTTAACAACACTCTAAATCAGCAATGATAGTTGAGAAACGGCATGTTCTTCTTCATGAGCATGCAACACTATGGATAACAACATCAATGTCAGAAATTCAGTTCAGCATATAGATAATCAGTCGTTGTTAATAATAATTTATATTACAAGTCTTACATATCAGTTATTTTGTACTGTATTAATACAATAATTTGTCTTTTTCGTAAGTATATGTTATGTTCTCTTCTCTTTCAAATACGTGTTTGTTGTAGTGAGATACATTTATGAGACTAAAGAATTATTTGATGTTATTAATTAAGATGCGAAGCATCTGTATTATAGTGCGTCGCGAATTTTCTTTATATCTATCTATCTTTCTTTCTAGATGTACACATAAAAATGGTCATTTTGTTTCGTGATAATCTCAAGAATGGAAAATCACAAAATATTTGTTGAAACATGAGATGAAAATATCGGAATCAAATCGTTTTAATTCGTTTTTCGATTCTAAATAGGAGATTCCATTTGTTTACATTGTGCCTGTGAAAACCGTGGTTTTGTCTTAGGACTTTTAATAGAGTTTTCTTAGCAATAAACTTCATAATATTCTCTTTTCCACTAGAAAACAATCTATCAATATTAATAAGAGAAATATTGATTTATTCTTGACAGTTTCTCGCTTTAAGCTTTAATCATTCTTGATAAAGTTTTCCATGATTTTTATAATTATAAAATAATTAATATTTTATAGCTAAACAAAAGATCATTAAAAATCATCACGCAATCTTTTTATTTGATTTTTAAGATAATAGAAATGTAAAAAATGATGGATTCAGATATATCAACATCTTATTGAGAGAAATAAGTAAGAAAGATATTTATAGGATAAATACAATATTTTGTTATTTAATTTATTAATTAAAATAAACATGATCTTATAAAATTAAGAAGATGTAGAAGAAAATCATACTTTTAAACAATTTAAATTAATAAACATCAAAATATCTATTAATTCCATGTAATAGGATCTTATTCAACTGTAACACTGCATTGTGTTTTGCATCTTATTCTGTATTCTTGACAAAATCAAGACACCATCTAGTTTTGCTTTGCGAGATGAAAATTAAAGTAAAGGAAAGACAATACAAGTATCGTCGTTAACAATAGGGTATCTTTTAATTTATCGTTCATAGAATTGAGATATCACAGCATACATGTATAAAAAACAAAACTTTAGTATTTGTTGATCATGTTCTTCCTGTTCGAGAAGAAAACATCAATATATTTTCAATGGAGAATACCTAATTCTCGATGATTCAATATAACTAAATTTACGTACATTAAATATGGAATTAATTTATATTCGTTTTCATATCATATTAGTTAGAAGAATTGACCTAGTAATTCGTACTAAACATCTTAACTTAGCTTTTATATTATCCATGTAATCGTATTTCTGGTATTATAATTGAAATAAGCAATAAACAGCGATATGATGATTGTTTTGAAAACAGACTTTTTTTTTTACATTAAAATGATTATATTTCTTGAGAAGCAACGAAATGAAAATTATTCCTAAACAAATAAACAAAATTAATGAAAGTTTACAATCAATACAGAGTTATTCAATATTCATCAGTCTTTAATCTCTCAATTTGTTTTGTAATTCAACTAATTGTAAAACTAAATCTTCAATTGTTTTCTTCAATGGAATATACGTAACATTCAATTCTTTTTGTGCTTTGGAACTATCAATAGTAAAATGATCTGGTAGCTGTTGACCTTTTGTACCAATTGGTGTTGTCTCCTTAATATTATCCGGAATAATGGTACTTTCATGAATAATATCAGCTATTTGTTGATAGCTCCAACTTCCTGCTGCTATAAGATAACGTTCGTTCTTGTCTATTAATTGTTCTAAAGCTGCGATATGTGTATAAGCTACATCTCTCACATCAATTTCTGCTGGTAAACGCGTTTCTGGAATTTTAGCATCTTTACCACTTGTTATCAATGACCATATTGGCTTGTTGGAAATATTTATATCATTTAATGAATTGAAACCACTTACACGTGGACCAAATACCACTGGTTCACATATAGTTGCAATTGTAAATGAAGGTTTTTCTCTATCAATAAAATCCCATGCAGCATGTTCAGCACACACTTTTGATACACGATAAACTGTAAGTGGATCATTTTTTGCAGCAATACCTTGTTCATAAGTTAATGGATACCAATCTTTTTCACTATAAACATAGCCAGGTCGAAGTCCTTTACTTGGATCAAAAACTGAAACGAATGATGATGTAATCACAACTCGTTTAATCTTATTTTGATTATTTTTGTTGTATTCATGAGCAGCTTGTAGAATTCTTCTAGTTCCATTGATTGCTGGTAAAAGAAAATCTTTTTCCGGATCGGTAACTTTGAAATGATGTGGTGAAGCAACATGAATGATACCATCAACACCTTGAACAGCATCTTCAAACGAGTCAGTAGCGATATTATTAATGTATACAAATGAAATTCGATTTTGATGAACTTTGGAAATGCTATCGAGAACTTGCAATTGTCTGGCTTGAGATCGAACTGTTCCACGAACATTGTATCCTTTTTCAATCAAATATTTAATGATCCAACCACTAATAAAGGAATTTGCACCTGTAACGAGAATAGTTGAAGGCATAATACTCAGAATCTGAAAAAAAAAACAAATAAGAAAAGCTTCAAATATGAATCAAGAAATAGATTTAGATGGCGCTTTTAGAATCTCAAAATGAATAGTAAGACTTTGAACATAGACTCTTTGTGTTCGAAAGCAAGGATGAACTGACCTTCACAACACAAAAAAAAGAACTGACCGTGAATGATCTATCGTTCAATCGAATGAAAAAAAAAACAAAAGATAGAAGAGGACAAAGGAGATATATAATACATATAGAAGAAGGAATAAAAGAAGAGAGAACAAGAATAATAGATGTCGTTATGTCCTAATAGCTAAGACGTTTCGAAATCATTCAAATCAATATACATAACTTCGGTAAAATCGAAATAAGATGCAATAAAGCTTTTCTAAAAGTTATTTTTTTACTCATATAGTAAGTTATTAATTAATAAGACATTTAGTAGAATATGATTTTTTTACCAATTGTCCAATCATATATCTACTATTAATAAATTTTCGTTGCTAGATTTTCTTGAATTATATATTCTTAAATAATAACTTTAACTGCCATAGTCTACACCTTTATCATCGTTCAGTTTCGAAATACATACAATGTGTTGACAGAAAAAAAATACTGCTACACATCGTTGAAAAGGTGTTTATACACATTGACGCAGTGATGCGTTCGATAAAATGTAAGGAGAACAAAAAAAACGTGTTTATATAGTCTATGTGTATACAGATAAACTTGTATTACATTATCATTCTGAATATTCAAACGACAACGATTTTAATAATGGCTGATTCATGTTCTCTTCAACGTCTCAAAGGTATTTTATCAATAACTGTGCTCAAAGCAAATAATTTAATAAAAAGTGATTGGTTTGGTGAGAACGATTGTTATGCAGTCATTTCACTTGAACCATTTTCTATGCAAACAAAAATGGAGTCTAACGACAAAAAACAACAAACAGAAACATATCAGAAAACACAAATTCATGATGGATCGAATCCAATTTTTAATGAAAAATTAGCATTTCCTGTACCTGAAAAATTAGCAGCTTTGTACGTTCAATTATGGGATTCAGATAATGATAAAGATGATCTTTTGGCTTATGGAACTCTTAGTTTACTTGATGATGAACAAGGCGGACGATTTGATACGAATACAGACAAAGAATGGCTTCATGTGGCAAGCATTTCAATGGTTAGTGAAAAAGGTGAGCCTGGTGGTACATTGGAACTTATACTTCATTTCATTCCTGAATCTGTCGCTGAATATATGGGCAGAAAATTCGATGCTACCCAAGCAGAAATTAAAAAGCAACTTACACAGAAAATAGTATCGAAAATAAGTGATGCTGCTACAGACAAAATTCGAGGATACGTTGGAATTGGTGTTTGAAATTTAGAAAACAGACTAAGATTTTTGACAATGCTAAAATTTTACTAAATATATACCTATTTTCAGCTTATAAAGAGAGCACATTTACTTTTTTTTTTCTTCGAATATTAAAGAAAATAAAATAGTTTTCTATGAACAATGATATGTTTCAAATACTACGTAGTAGAAGTTATGATGAATGGGTTGATCAAATTAAAGATGATAGACAGTTGTTTTTTTTATATATAACGAGGGATACTGACACTTCTAATTAGTAAGAATGATTTTATTGATTATTCAATGCCAACATTTTTTTTGTTTCTACTTTATTTGGAAAGTAGACATATTAAGTTGAAGTTATTCTAAAGTACTTTTTCTCAATTATGAACTTCAAACTTGGAAGTATTGGACTAAATCAGTACTCTTACAATCATAAATTCAAAAATCTATTTGATTGAAAAACAAATGAAGCATATTACGAAATAATATATGTATCTTTAAGACTAACTCTTTTTTTTTCACTTCATCCCATCTCCTTTACGGATAATAATTTCTTGAAAATAGTTCTCTTTCATTTAGAGACAAGCTGTTTTACAAATTTTTTTCGAATAAATTTCATCTTCTATTATTTTCTCGATTCTTATTAGCATGTATATATATCTTATTGAAAATTATTCTAATATTTCATACTCAGTCATTGTAGATTGTGTTTTTTTATGACTAGTACACTAAATCTAGTTTAAATCAAACATGTATACAAAAGTAAAAGATGTTATGGCAATATCAAGGTGACTTTATTATTATTCAAGATTCTTTTGATAAGATTGTATAGGGTATTGGAAAGTAATCGATACAATGGAGTTCTATACTATTTGAATTAATTCAGATTAGAAGAAATTCAGATCTACAAAAATGGTTTCGATTGTTTGGACTATTTATCGTTGAGAACTACATTTTTGCAATACTGATTGTGCTGAATAGAGCATGTCATTAGAAAAGCTAATAAACAATAAAATGAGCTGTTGTCTTTCATATGTCAACTGATGAAGAAAGTTGTACAGTAGTCGAACCATTAACCAGTCGTATTATCAGATAAGGGTGTTATTTTCGTTGATATCACAAATGAGCAGCTATATATGGGTGTTGAAAAAGATTTACAAAAAGGGACTAGAAGAACCTATATGACGTAATGGAAGAATGACCTGATGAACGAACATACATGATGTCATGAGATTGAGAGAACGAAAGAAGATATAAGTGGAATATACATATATATATAGTGACGTCACAACAATGATATAGAGAAAGAGGTGGTGCATATGTCGGAGGACAGATTAAAATTGTCGTAGCTCAATTCAAAATATCGTCCTGAACTAATGTCCCTTTAGAAAAAGAAGGTGGATGGATATTTTTTGAATAACTTTCGATAGGAACAAGATAGGGAGCTACAGTTTTCCCCATTACAAAGAGGAGATGAAGGCGCATCGAAACTTATATGGGAAGATTTCTCTAACTACTTGTAAATGCTGTTATATAAAACTCTTAGAAAAACAGTATGTCTCGCATCAACGTCACATTAATTCGTTCATTTTCGGGAGTGTTCTAGAATCGCCAGATCAAGAATTAAAAAAACACTTTTCTACCTCATTTTTCGGGCAAAAAATCGAAATTTTTGCGGTATTTTAATTAAAAATCGTATTTCACGTGTGAGAAAAAGGCGGGTATTTCAAAATATCTAACTCTCAGTCTTCGAAAAGTGGTTAGAGAAATCTTTCCATATAGGTTTCGATGCGTCTTCATCTCCTCTTTCTAATGGTGAAAACGGCAGCTCTCTATCTTGTTCCTATCGAAAATTATTCAAAAAATATTCACTCGCTTTCTTTTTCTGAATGGGCATTAGTATCTTTATTTGGTTAACGTTATTAGTATCGACGACATACATAGATCTAAAATAACGAAGCAGTATTTCTTTGCAACAAAAGCTATTAAAATTTCAATATTGATTATAAAAAATATTGCACGAAATTAAGTTGGTTTAATCAATGATCAAATCGTAAAACGGCTTTATTAATCATTAATAAATTATGGATTGAAATAGAACTGAATTCAAGTAATTCAACCAAACTGCATGTAATATTGACTTTACCTTATTTAAGTAAATCAAAATCTCGATTATATCGAAAGCAAGATTACCCCTCGGATCAGTCTTCTTAGATATCTATCGAGAATTACATACGAACCCAACAGCAGAACGATGATAAACATCTACAAATCAATTGTACGCACAATGCTTATTTATGGTTATCCTGTTCTACTGACAGCTGATTCAAAAGTATGGAACCGAATGCAAGTTATGCAAAACAAAGCACTTCGAGCTGCACTCGGTCTACCAATTTACACATCGGTTGATTACATACATAAGATCAGTAATGTCCAGAAGATCAAGGATTATGCAATAGGATTACTGAACAAGTCAATTCAAAATGCAACTGTAAATAATGATATTATCTTGAAGAATCATCTACAAGACATATTTAATTCAATTTAAAAAAACACCACCTACCCAGTCTTATAACATCAACATCGACATACAAGATCACTGATGGATCAATAAAATTCATGTGGAAAATGTTATATCGGATTCGGCTATTTCGATTCAGCTATTTCATTTCTTCATATATTATCATATTATTCAATATGATAATGGATCAATCTATTAGCTTATTTGTGTTCTTGTAATCATTCATAACGAAGTTAAGTTGATTTATCGGCATATTCTAACAACATCGATTAATGATACTCATTTACCCTGCTTCATTTTCATATCTAATATGAAGTGAAGTAGATTTATCGGCTTATTCCAACACCATCGAACTATATTATTCATTTACCCTGCTTCATCTTCATATTCAATATGAAGTGAAGTAGATATATCGACTTATTCAACCACTATCAATTAATGTCATACGTTTACTTCACTTCATTCTCATATTATATATGAAGTGAACTAAATATATTGGCCCATTCAACAACCATCGAATAATGTCACTTACTTATCTCGCTCCACTTTCATATTATATATGAAGTGAAGATAGTCAACTGGCTTATTCGTACCATATCAATCACGAACTGTTTTTCTACAGCTCTATTTTCATATTTAATATGAAATGGAGTAAATCTTCCTCTTTATTATATTCTTTTTCTTTTTCTTTATCATATATACCACTTTCTTTCTTCCTTTCTTTCTTTCATGGTTATAAACTATGTTTTCCATATACACATTAGTCTTCATATTCATCTCTTATCCAAGAAATGTATATTTCTTACCCATTCTGAGACATAAGACATATGTCACGAGTCTCGTCGTAGCTTTCCTTAACCCAGCCTTATTGAAAAATCGGTTGTGGACTTCTAACGGTTGTGTTTTTCTTTTCTTTATTTTTTAAATAATAAAAGGTTTTGACTCCAAAAAGTAAATCAAAAAGTTAATCAAATATGTTAATGATAGAGGAAATTGATTGGCTCAAAAGTTGGCTTAAGGTAACAATTTTCTGTATAAATTAATATTAAACTGATTGTTCTCAAAAATATGTGAGTAAAAATATATGGTTATTGTTGAAACTTTGTTAGTGAATGAAAAATATACTTCCTTATTGTTAGAAACAATGGTAAACGTAACTTCATAAACTCTTTCGATCGACTCTATCCAAAAGAGAGATGGATTCAGTGTCTTAATTTAAAATGCTTGTATTTTGAGAAGACATAGTGCCATAATATGATGAAAGTTGTATGTATATTTTAATCAATTCAGACTGAGTCTTAGAATGACATGAAACAATTGAACTCATTATGTAAGGTTCCAGCCTGCTCAATGTTCTCATCAAAGTTTACATAAGAGATCAGATATTTGATATTTTATAAGGTTTTTAAAATATAATTGGATATGTACAACGCAATTTTATGAAGTTAATATAAGACTTAGAACACGATTCTCTATTTCTCTTGAATACGAACGAATAATTTTATTTTCAATGGATGAATATTCGTCTATTCATTTATAGTTACGCTAGTTCTATATCTCTCTTCCTATGAGATATTTCATATTTAAATAACTTCGTTTTTCACAATTGTCTCTTTTTTCATGTGTTTGTCTAATTATAAGATAAGCCATTTAATGCAATTCTTTAACAATGAGATATACAATAGAACTGCCTTAATGTTATGTCCCGAATTGTGTCAATTAATACAGTATTTATAAGAAATGTAGTGATATTTAGAAGAGTATTATTCTGTCTTTTTTTTTGACGAACTCCGTATATTGAGAAGAGTGAGAAGATAAAAAATAGCCATAAAATGGCTAGCACTATGTTTATCAAAATAAATAATCAATGTCAACATCACTGGATATGAAATGAAAAAATAGGTCATTTTCAATAATTAGAGTACGTACGTTCATTCTTTTAGGTTGAGTAGAATCCTGGTCTATAATAAGAGTATTAGAAAAACATTGAGCATATATACTGCTTAATTTTTTAATTTGAATGATAAGAATATAAAAAATGAACCATTTGATATGTGATCATTGTAATATAAAACTATGTAGGACGATATATTACATACTTTAAAAATACTTAAATAAAATACTCGGTTTCTTATCAGTATTTATAATAACAGAAGCAAACAGATACGGTACTCAAGTTGTCTTTGTAACAAGCACACCTTTGCCACTGGTTATTTCTAAAATGAAAATATTGCTTGCATGTGCATTTGTTATTCTTAGTTATTTACTGAATAATGTACATGCTAATCGAACGATTATAGTTTCTACTAATTATGGTGATGTACTCGGTTATGAAACAAATTTGGCTCGTATTTTCTATGGTATTCCATTTGCGAAACCACCTGTTGATGATTTAAGGTATATTTCTAATTTAGATTAGTCAACCGAATTTCTTTATATCGAATTTATAGATGGAATCTACCAGTACCTATTCCAAAATGGTCTCCGAAAGTGTTGAATGCCACACAACGAGCTCCAGCTTGTCCTCAACCTGCATGTAGTGGTGTACCATCAGTTCTCTGTCCACCAGCAGTAAATACATATATAATCATTTTTATTATCATTTATGAAATTATCTATTGTTTTTATTCTATACATTTATAGTTCTCTGAAGATTGTCTCTATTTGAATATATTCACACCATTAATGACAAATTCTTCACCAGCATCTCCCTTACCTGTTATGATCTTCATTCCTGGTGGTAATTTTCAATATCTTGATGCTTCAATACCAGTCTATGAATCTGAACATCTTGTTAATAGCACACGTGTTATTGTTGCTCTTATTCAATTTCGTCTCGGTAAGTATAATATGTGCTAAGAGAATCATACTTTTAATATTAAACATAAAAAGGTGCACTCGGTTTTCTTGCAACGGGAACTGGACCAAACGATATCAAAGGTAATTATGGTATTCTTGATCAACGATTAGCTATTGCATGGATTAAATCAAATATTGTTGCTTTCGGTGGAGATCCAAATCAGGTTTTGTTTTTTTTAGAAAGATCAATAATAAGCTTACATTTATTTTATTTCATTTATAGATTACATTATTCGGTCAAAGTGCTGGTGCACAATCAGTAGCTCTCCATCATTTAACAAGTGAGATGCAGCCTTTCTTTCAAGCTAGCATTGTTCAAAGTGCTCCATTTGCAATTCCTTTTCGGTAATAATAATGATTCGATATAGAATACTACTAATTTCTCTTAATTTAGAACTTATGCAGAGTATATAACACCTGCTGCTCTTTTAGCTGAAGAATTAAAATGTGCTGTAGGAGATATTAGTTGTTTGCGAAGAGCAACTTATCAGGATATTGCCGCTGCTCAAACAAGAGTCAATAGTAAATTAACTTCATTTGAATTTTTACTCTTCTTTGAACCATGGGTACCTGTGATTGATAATAATATTATTAAGGGTCAATTAATTGAAATCGTTAATAGTACATCTTTTCCATTGAAACCACTTATGATTGGTAGTGTAACTGAAGAAGCTTTATTTTTTATTTATGAAGCATGGACACAACCAGTAACATTATCTATGTACATTGAAGTTGTTGCTTTTACATTTCGTGAACGTGCATTGAAAGTACTAGAACGTTATCCACCATTTGAAGTTGATGATCAACGAGCACTTATATCTAAGATAGCTACACAATGGGTGTTTGTATGTCCGACGCGTATTTATGCACGTAATGCTGCTTCATATTCATATGTTTTTGGTTTTCCACTCGATTTTGACGGTTGGGAAAATGAAACATTTTGCAATAATCATGTATGTCATGCTGGTGAATTACCGTATACATTCGAATCAGCTTGGATCAATTTTACAGATGCTGGCAGACGTGTTGCAACGAGTATGACTACTTATTGGACGAATTTTGCTAAAAGTCATGATCCAAATCAACCAGTATCATCGTCAGTAGTCTGGCCAAAAAAAAATATTGATGAACCTTATTTGTACTTTCAAGATCCATTAGATATTCGAAAAGCTTATATGAAAGATGACTGTGATTTCTGGGATCAAATTGGTTACAAAGCATATCCTCGTCAGTTAATGAATTATTCATAGATTCAAAATGACTAGAAAAAATGGATACTTGTCCTTTTTCTTTGAAATAAATTTTATATAACTGAAACTTTTCGCAAAACTAATTGCCACAATAGTGCAAAACACCTCTGTCTGTTATTTTATAAAAAATTTCACTGACTTTTCAGTAGATCACTACTTAATTAATATGACCTAAAAATATAAAATTTTTTGATAATATTCATTAAGTATGACGAAGTTTTTCATGGTTGTTTTCGAGCAGAAAATTTCTTCGCTATTCATTTTTATAAATTTTCATAACAACTCTGATTCAAGTTACACTATATTTGTAGCCTAATGAGCACTGTATTAACAATAAAATACTTGTATTTTTCTATCGATTTCTCGAATTCGTGCTTCAAGAAAGTCATTTTAAGATGTAAAAATTTTATCGTCAAAACAGCACTCTTTTGACTACAATATGATGTAATTTGAACCTGGTTTGCTATAGAAACTTATGAAATTTTACAATAGAAAATTTTTCAGTTTGAAAAGTATTTTAAGAAACTTCTTTGAACTTAACGAATTTTATGCAGACAAACATTGGTTATAGATTACTCCATCTAACGGCGAAAGTTCGAGCTTGAATGGTGCGTTATTCGTACATTTTCGTTTAATAATTACATTTCACAATACTGTTCTCATGAACATCATTTTTTTTCATTCTGTTTCAAAAAAAGAAAACTGGAGGTATTTGTAAAATACGCTCTCACCCACTCTGACCGCCGTTTCAATCGAAGATAGTATCAATCCATAGAGCATAAAACTCTTCACTCATACAACTCCACTCTGACCCACATCTTAACGAAACAAGTAACAGTCGTGAATAAACAAAACTATCACAGGTACTCATTAGGTATACACCCAATCTAAATCTTGAATTTGACTAAATTTAGTTGAAATAGATCAGATCAAATCTAAATACGAATGCAACGGTACCCATAATCGTACCGCTGGTAACCGGTATATATAAGTCCTGATGCTCTATCCCATAGAAGTACCTCTAGGTCCTTATAGGCTATTTGGAGTATCCTTCATAAATCTTTATGGTCTATCATGGGGTCAGCAATGAATAAGGGCTGAAGAACTATGAAGGTGCCTCAAATACGGCATAAGCACTTATAATGAGTACTTCGAAATAGCTTATAAGGACCAAGAGGTACTTCTATAGGATAGAGCATAACAAATTATGGATACACTACAGGATAAGTTATCAGGCCTTATCTATACTTCTTCTATTGGACAACCAATGAAGACTTGTGGATATCTATCGATGAAACGATTATCAATTCACACCGGTTACCAGTGGACCGATTATGGGCTCCGTTGCATTCGTATTTAGATTAGATCTGATCTATTTCAATTAAATTTAGTCAAATTCAAGCTTTAGATTGGGTGTATACCTAATGAGTACCTGTGATAGTTTTGTTTATTCACGACTGTTACTTGTTTCGTTAAGATGTGGGTGAGAATGGATCTATAAAAATGGTATTTGATTCATTTTTCAAAGATGTTCTGTAGATTGAGGATCAGAGTAGGATCGTATGAGTAAAGAGTTTTATGCTCTATGGATTGATACTATCTTTGATTGAAACGGTGGCCAGCGTGGGTGAGAGTGGGTGAGAGCGTATTTTACAGATACCCTAAAGCTTGCATCTCTTGTCGTCTTGTTGGCTATTCTTATCATAGAGCAAATATCAATGTATACGAACTCAGTGGCAAGCGAACGAGATAAAGAAAAAAAAACATGTTTGTACAGCATAGTCGCCCATTATTTTATTACTGTTGAAATCATCGACAAGCTCAGGTGTGTAATAGAGACATTTTCATTCGCATTTATATGTGCTGTATTTAGACACGTTAACGAACATGGTTTTCATAATTGTGTTTATCCTATTTGTCTATAGCGCTTATCGATTGTATCAACACTTCTTTCCTGCGCCAGATATTGATCCTCAAGGCAAATATGTTCTCATTAGTGGATGTGATAGTGGTTTCGGCAATATACTAGCCATTGAACTCGACAAACAGGGTTTCAATGTCTTTGCTGGTATTTACAGTGCCGATAGTAAATCTGCACTAGCCGATCAACTTTCATCACGAGCAACTATCTTTTTACTTGACATTACGCGACAGGAAGACATCGACTCGGCTTACGAGATGGTCAGAGGAAAAACAAACACTCTTCATGCATTGGTCAATAATGCAGGTATCATGACTGGTGGACATATTGACTGGATCACCACAGAGTCAATGCGTCAAGTGATGAATGTCAATTTTTTCGGACACGTAGCTATGACCAAAACATTTTTACCATTGTTGATTACCAAACGAGATTCGCGTGTAGTGAATATTTGTTCAATAGCGGGTATCGTAGCTCCGCCATCCACTTCATCTTATTGTGCTTCCAAATACGCACTAGAATCATTTTCCGATTGTCTTCGCCGTGAAATGCACTCTTGGGGCTTGCGTGTTAGCATCATTGAGCCAGGTATTATGCAAACACCTATGATCCAAAAGCATGGTGTGGCTACACATGAGGTGAGAATGCAAATGCCGATTGATGTTCAAGAACGATGGGGTGAAGACTTTTTAAAATGTCATTTTGATAAACTAAAAAATAATATTTTTATTAAATTGGCCGAAAATCCAATGAAAGTAGTACGTGCACTACAACATGCAGTAACAAGCACGGCTCCACGTATTCGCTATCGACCTGGTTGGCAATCAAAGTTCCTCTATTTTCCTTTATCAATCATTCCCTCCTGGTTATCCGACTTTTATTTTGTAAAAACACGTACCTTACCTGTCCTACCGGCTGGTATAAATAAGCAACTCGAGTCATAAATTCAATTTAGTTTGACAGTTATGGTGCAATTTTAAATTAAACAATTAAGCATATAAAAAGACTACAAATTTTCATTATAGAATTCATGAAAACATTAATTAATATTAAAATATTTTTGTATAATAAAAAGAGAAAAAAAAGGTTTAATAGCAAAAAATTAATTACTTCAAATATATTTAAACAGCGATATGTAACTAACAAAATATAAACACTTTTAGATTTTAAATATTAATATATTCTATCTAGCATCAAATCCAATAATATTTCATGCCATACAATACTAAGTCCAATTCATACTTGTTCTAGACGTTATTACAATGTTACTTTCTTACAAAGTGGTTTTTCTACAACTTTTTTTATCAACAATAATAAAGACAAGGGGGAAAAAACAGATTTCTTTGTACATCTGGCCTCAAAACACAATAGAAATGTTTTGACACTGGAAAATGCTAAAAATTCCGTTCCGATTAACAGAACACTTTTGTTCTGTTTGTAGGTAAAAATCAAGAGATCAAATCGTACTTCTTACCAGAAAAATCGTCTTATGATTAGAGACCAGTGCCATGTTGAAGGCAAAAGTATAATTTCGATAAAATCAGTGACTTCTCAACTAACTTTTAAATAGAACCGATTTATGGACAAACCATCTCACATTTTTTTTAGTTTAGAAAGAATTTAAATATTATATTTGTCAAAACGAAATTTACTAAATTTTGAGTTAAGACGATTTGTTATCAGGATGATCCTTAATCAACATTGTTAACGATTTAATTTATCAATTTAACAGAAAAGTATCAAAATGATCTATTTCAACAAACGATATTCCATAAAGTATAAATATGCTAATGAATAGATATTTTCTATTAACTTTTCAACGTACAATATACATCATTTCTAAAAACATTCCTAGCAATAGAGTTTAACAACTAGTATGATTAAGGCATGGCCATATAGTCACACTACTCCAAAATCGTTTTGGCACTACAATCGCCAAAAAATGACTCATACTCGTCATTACGATGCAGATCTAAATTTAGTTTCATCGAACTGGAACCAAAACTAGACACGCATAAGAATTTGTTGAAGTAGTAAGATAAACCATTTCCTACGTCTAAAACAGTAAATAAACACATAAAATTTAACAATAAAATGGAAGTGTCAGTCACTTGTTGCTTTTAAGAACGCAAGTTTTGGCCTGTTCATAGCTATCTGTAGAAAAGACAATATTGTTAAATCGTGTCCTATCTCGCTGACTACCTAATAAATATTATAATAACTTTGAAAACATTCTTACAAGATGTTCAAACATTTCTTTCCTTTCGACAGTATACGAACCAATTGCTGTTGTTATTATAGTCCGTATTCTTTTATTATGCAACTATATCAACAAAAAATTTATGGATCGATAATGATACCAAGAACGACTCTGGACAAGGATTAATACTGGTAATGAGGTGAATACTGCATCCAAGTTTTGATCTTTGATAAGAGACTGTTCACATCAATAGACGGTGCTGTACAACTTTAACTCTATTATTACTATTATTATTATTTCATGTTTGATCCTCTTTGATTTCTTTCTTTGATTGTTCTTTATTGTTGATTGTTCTTGTTTTTATTCATTCTCTAAATGTTGGTAAAATAAAAACTTCTATCTATCATAATAAAGGGATTAAAATATGATGAGAAAAAGAGAAAACAAGAAAGAATTTAGCACAGCACAACAAGAAAATAGGCAGACTAACTATTGGCCAACTTTACTGGCCGTTTCAAGGTCTCTTGTTCTGTGAGCTATCAAAGTATAAATTTCAATGTATTTAATAATTTTCAATGTTAATGATGTATAAAATAATAAATATAACAAAAGTTAAAGATGATAACAGATAATAATAATAGTAATAATATAATCAAAACAAATAAAAAAAATAACAATAATCAAGAACAGAAAAAAATCAATCAACCATAACAAACGATCAAAGGAAGCAATCAAAGAAGATTAAATATAAAATAATAATAATAGTAATAGAATTGGCGTCATACAGCACCATCTATTGATGCTAACAGAACCATGATTGTGGGCACAAAATGCTTCTAGAAGTAATGTTGAAGACTACTATCTTCTCTTAAATGCAGAAGGGATGTTTAAAGATTGGTTTCGACAGAATCAGTGGTATACAATAGCATACTATTACTTATGAAGTCTTAATATTTTATCTATCCTGTACAACGATGAGAAAAAAAAACAAATTAAGCCTTGGTACAATACATATGTTTTGCAACCTTCGATTTATTCTCTCTCTCACTTTCGATTAAGCTGCTGAAGCAGTGAATAAGAGAATAAACAAATCAACCATAATATAGGTATAAAAAAAACATACGATATCTCAATAATATACGATTACGTGCTATTTTGCGCATAGGAATAGATGCATAGAAAACAAACTTATTTTTTTGTATAGAATAACTTTGATTTATTACAACATTATCCTGTTCGCCAGCGCAGAAGCCATTGTAAGAATACACTGAGCAAACGTAAAGTTTTTTCGAAAGCGCATGCTCTTCAGAAGCCGTTCTTTATTAATCAACATTCGGTGGATTTTTCTATTCTTAACTAATACCATTAATGACGAAACATTGTCAAGTGGTTCACTCTGTTTACACTCATATTATACTCATGCCTATAAAACCATTAGATAGGGACGAAAGGCAATAAAAGGACTAATAGAACTAGAGAGACTAAAATCCACTAAAGGTACTGAAAGGGGTAAAGAATAATAAAACGTTCAAATGATTCACATGTTACACATTTGATCGAAATTGATGATAATAGTGATGAAGCATTGATATCGACTATTAATGACATGGATCTGATCGAAAAGATATCAACAACGATAATCTAGGTAAGACATCTATATATTCTCTGATAAACGGAGGGTGAGGGTGAAAAATTGGAATATTTTTTGGTTGATAGCCTATCAAATGCGCATCGAATTGATGCATTCATTTTTTTTTTCGCGAAAAAAGAATTCTTGAAAAAAAAGTCATCCAAAATTCAAACTTTCTTTGCCATCTGATATTTGTTTATTACTTTACGATACTAACTCTCCGCTAGATCTGACGAGATTATTGAGAGAGATATTTTTATCTGGTATAAACATGCATTAATGGGCGATTGGAAGAGTTTTAGACAAGATGTTTGTTTATTTTTGACTTATTGGAAAGAGTTTTTATTAGTCAAAGGTTATGAATTAAAATAAAAAATTTGTGCTGTTTTCGAATATAGGACTTAAAAGTTTTATCTGTTTTTTTATTCAAAAGTAGTGGAATGATCTTCGAAAAATTGAAAATATCATTTTAGACAAATTTATTTTGACACATTTTTAAAATTCATCATTCTCATCTACATCACAAGCAAAATCTGTTAAACTTTGGTAGATTATTCCACATGCTTAGTAATAGAATTAACGTGTATTGTTTTTTCAATTTTTCTAATCATTTCGATGAGGTAAAATCAAAGGTCATGTTTTGTATTTCAATTTTCCATCACTTAATACATTGTATTAGAAGTAGAAAATATACTACAAGATATATTGCGAAAAGTTCTACAATCTGCAATGTAAAGCTTAGTGTAATTGTATGTCTCTGCTTTCAAAAATTTTAGGTTAGTAAGAATTTTTTGCATTTTTCTTTATATTGTCTTAAAATTTTGGGAAACATCAGGAAGTTTTCATATTTAGGATGTATAAAAGAAGTACAATAAAACTATTAGTAAAGAAACTAGTTTCGGATTAGAAATGGAGCTTTCTTATAGGGAGTTCTAAGTGCTTTTACTTCATGAATTTTGTTTGAGTCGTATAGAGTTACCAAAGTCGCAAGTAACATATGTAGTACAATAGGTAACAATGTACTCGCCATTCTCACAGCGCAAGATTGGGTCAATCGATTTAAAAATGATAACTTCGAATTTGGTAATTCATCTGACTTTGAGGCGAACATGTACACGTTCAAACGGCTCATTCAAGAAGAAGCGAGATCAATTACACGCTATCTAGCAGAACAGCTTGGATGCTCTTATACTGTGTTAGAAAAAACATCTAAATGAGTTAGCCAAGACGTAGAAATTGGTGTTTGCACATCCCACCAATTGTTATCACGTCCGTCCCAACACAGGGTGGACGTATATATGAACCTACTGACTTCTCATCGTGACTATAACTGACTCTCATCCATAATATAAATTATAGATTTGCAACTTTGGAGCTATTTAGTACTAAGCATGTGTAATAATCTTCCAAAGTTTGAAAAGTGTAAACTGAAAAAAACGGAAAAACATTTTTCGTTTTTTTAGAAACGACTATGTTCTAAGAAGTCGACGGTGGAGGTTACTGAAGATTTCGCTCGAGAAATTTTGTTTCTGAAAGTGGAAAATTTAAGCTTTCTTTTCATACGTTCATCTCAACTTTCATGCTTTTGAAAAAATTTAACTCATTTTTTTGAATGAGAGGAAGGGTCAAATGTTTTCGTTTGAATAAAATTCAAAAATATATTTTTATTGGAAATTAATAGACCTAATGCCGAAATTTTTAAAAGTCATTAAGTGCAAGCCTTCTTTCTAACGATGAGAATCCAACTTCTATACCTTGAAACGTTAAAAAGTTATTCAAAAAATGGTCATTAGTGCTTTTAAAAAATTTGACATTAATTGTTATCTTAAGAATTCTTATAACTTTGAAAAATTAAATATTTCTAATGTATGTATAAATCTTAAAAAATAATTCAATTTTTCTCTTTAAATTGAAATGTATGAGATAAAAAAAAAACTTTAAATGATTTTTATCTTCATTGCAATTAAGATTTAACAATTTAAATGATTGTCTCATAAAAAGAATATAGCTACTGTCCATTTCAAAATAGCTTTGCAGGATCTGTGTAGATATTGTGTTTTACCCGATAGTAAAACTTTAAAAGGATCTGCAGAGCTCCTGTTTTTCGAGTAGAGTAATGAACTTTTGTTAAAACAATGGTTTTATATATTATAGATGAAAAATATTGCAATTATTGGCTTAGGCTATGTTGGACTTCCTTTGGCTGTCGAATTTGGCAAGTATCGTCCAACAATTGGTTTTGATATCAATAAGGATCGTATAGAAAAACTTAAATCTGGTCATGATTCTACATGTGAAACTTCAAAAGAAGATTTAAAATCAGCGAAGTTTCTGAAATATTCCTCTTTCTTGGATGATCTTCAGCAAGCACAAATATTTATTGTCGCGGTTCCTACACCAGTCGATAAAAATAATCGACCTGATCTGTCATTGTTAATCAAGTCATCGGAAATGGTTGGTCAAGTTCTAAAAAACGGCGATATTGTCATATATGAATCTACAGTATATCCCGGTGTAACTGAAGATCAATGCGTTCCAGTTTTAGTACAAACAAGTGGTTTGAAATTTAATGAAGATTTTTTTTGTGGATATTCGCCAGAACGCATTAATCCAGGTGATAAAAATCATCGACTTGTTGATATTTGCAAAATCACTTCGGGTTCGACACTTGCCATTAGTCAAGAGATCAATGCATTATATAGTGAAATTATTAAAGCGGGTACATATATGGCACCATCGATTCGAGTAGCTGAGGCAGCTAAAGTTATCGAAAATACTCAAAGAGATATTAATATTGCTTTTATTAATGAACTTTCGCGCATTTTTCAGTTGATGAATATCGACACTCACGAAGTACTGGAAGCTGCTCGAACAAAATGGAACTTTGTATCCTATGAGCCGGGCTTAGTTGGTGGTCATTGCGTTGCCGTCGATCCTTACTATTTGGCACATAAAGCTTATGAATTAAAATATACTCCTGAAATGATTCTGGCTGGACGTCGTATCAATGATAGTATGGGACAATATATTGCCAGTCAAGTTGTTAAATTGATGACACGTAAAAACATTCCAATTACTGGTGCGAACGTGTTAATTTTAGGAGTTACCTTTAAAGAAAATTGCTGCGACGTTCGAAACTCAAAAGTATTTGATATTATCAATGAATTATCAGAATTTGGTTGCATAGTAACTGTTATTGATCCAAAGGCAAATTCTCAAAAAGTGTATGATGAATATGGCATACGTTTAAAATCGATTGATGAATTGAAAATGGTAGATAAAAAACCAATTATCGAAAATTATGATGCAGTGATTGTGGCTGTAGCTCATCAAGATTTTCAATCATACGACTTCTCTCCTATGTCAACTTCAAATAAAGTCATCTATGATGTCAAAGGAATTTTACCTAAAGATATAGTCGATGGACGACTATGATTTGATCAATTTGAATGTGTACCAATAGTTTCGAGTAAGATTTGTATATATATATACCTTTATAATCTAAAACAAATAAAATAATGTGTTTTGAAATATATTATTGTGTTTCATTAAAAGTTTGTAAGTGAGAATCAATTGAAGAAAAAAATATATTTAATTCTTATTTAATATAATAATAAACATGGAAGTTTATTCCATATTATCATTCTTGATTAGCATTATATATAATAAAACATCAATATTCATAAATTGTTTCAATGACATTTTTTTAGTAAGAAACGTTGTTTAACAAAATTTAATATTGTACATCATTTTGTCTGGTATTGTTTATATGATGAGAAAACGTATTACCATGCACTTTGTTTAATAATTTTTCCGCTATAAAATACCATTGCAATCACTTTTAAATCTTATTATTAACTAGAGGATTGTTTATTTAATTAATCATTACCATGTACCATATAACTATTTTTTCTTGATTCAGTATTTTCTTCTTCAAGACATACAAGGTTTTGTTTATATTTAACTTTATAGATCATTTAGTTTTAATTGGTTTTTTAGATAAATCTACAATGAAAATATTAATTACAGGTGGAGCAGGATTTATTGGTTCGAATCTCTGCGAACACTTTCTCGAAAATCATGAAGTAATCTGTTTAGATAATTTTTCCACAGGATTTCGTCATAATATTGAACCATTTTTACTTAATCCTTCGTTTCAACTTATCGAAGGTGATATCCGAGATATGAAAACGTGTCAAAAATCTGTTGAAAATGTCGATTATGTCTTTCATCAGGCTGCTTTAGGTAGTGTACCACGATCAATAGATGATCCACTTACAACCAATGCAGTCAATATTGACGGTTTCTTAAATATACTTGTTGCCGCACGTGATGCCAATGTAAAACGATTCATTTATGCGGCTTCATCATCCACATATGGAGACTCTAAAGAGCTACCAAAAATTGAAGAAAATATTGGTAAACCGCTCTCGCCTTATGCAATTACCAAATACGTTAACGAACTTTATGCTCAAATATTTACTGATTTGTATGGTATTGAAACTATTGGATTGCGTTATTTTAATGTTTTTGGCAAACGACAGAATCCAAATGGTGCTTATGCAGCAGTTATTCCAATGTTTATAAAAAGTTTACTTAAACATGAACGACCGACAATTAATGGTGATGGAAGTTATTCTCGAGATTTTACTTACATAGACAATGTAGTACAAGCTAATGAATTAGCAATGAATACTCCAACTGCTACTATTTTACAGCAGTTAAATATAGACGTAAATTCTCCGAAAATAACGCAAGTAAATATGATATTTAATGTCGCATCTGGAGGACAAATCACTTTAAATGAATTATATACAGCTTTACGTAAAAATCTTGCCCTTTTTGATCCAGTTATTGCGGATATTGAACCAATCTATGGTGCGGAACGAATTGGAGATATTCCACATTCGCAAGCTTCAATTGAGAAAGCGAAAAAAATACTTTCTTATCAACCGAAATATGATGCTTATCAAGGTTTTGAGAGAGCTTGTAAATGGTATTTCGAAAATTTAAAATGAGTTTTGAACAAAATAAAAATTAATTCTCATATTTTTGATTTTTGTCCAGGGACAACAAGCGAATATCTGTATTTTCAATGTATAAAACTATGAAGAAGCACTAACAAGTAGAAGAATTATACAGATTTAAGCTGAGATATAGAAAGCTCATCATCTAATAAATGCATACTTTTATCAGTTAATAACCAATAAACTGATTCCTTATAAATATATTTGTAACTGCCATGAATCTTCAGTTTAAACTCCATTATTCCTAATAACGACGGAAAATTTGTCTTATCCTTTTTTTTGATTGGTATCCGACTGTTTCACATCTCATGAAAAATATTCTTATGTTTCGATGATTCTTAGATTCGCCTCTTTCTAATGATATAGAAATTTCCTTTTACTTTTGTATTAGTATATAGAAATCAGCGGTGTACGATGAAGGGATTTGATTTTTATTATTATATAAGTATCGATTTTCTAATAACGACAGCTAGTAAAATTATTGATCCTAATAATGATACATTACCCTGAAGAAAAAACAAAAAAAAAATGATGTATTTCGGTAATTCTTAGACTCTGCGCACTTCGAGAGTATGAGAGTACGCTGTTTCTCCCTTGATGGGCTGTCACTGATGTTAAAGGAGATGATCATTTAGATATTACTGTTGGTTTGATTTATTCGCACAATACAGCTGTGCTATTTGGATATGAAAATTGGAATTTTCAAACCCAAACAATAGTTTTTAACTGAACTTGAAGATGTTGGCATTGAATCGCTGTTGATGATTTTAACGGTAATGGCTTGTAAAACAATGCATGATATTCCAGTAACAATCACTTAAAGTGCATTTTCAATAATTCTATTTCTTAATAATATTGGAGAATTTGTTCTAAAATAAAGGTCTTAATTGGCTTTGAATATTGAGACTCACATATAGTATCGAAAAAAACTTAGTTGAATAAGACATAGCCTACACTGTCTTATATTTTTCTTTTTAATTTTATATGAATATACCTTTTTTTAATATAAGTTTTGAATGAAGCAGGGAAAGAAATAAGAATTTTACAATGATTGATAAGTGCCCAGCCTAAGATTTCTAAAGTGATAATAATTCTATTATGATTATGAAACTGATTCACATACTTTTCTCTCACAATTGATCTCTAATATAGACCTTCAATTATTTTCTCATCATAAATCTAAAGACTGCAAAAATTAGCTTTTGTTTTCCAGGGATTTAGTAAAAATGTGTGATTATCATTAATCTGATGCAGATAGAATCTTAACTATTGAATAAACGAAAAGAGATCCTTCGATTATTCCACGTAAGTAAATAAATTATGTTACTTTGATTACTATATCTTTAGTCAATATAAAGCCTCTGCACGTGTGTACAGTGGAAAAATTTCATTTATTCATCAAAATCAGTAGAAATTACTTTTGCTTTGTATTCAATAAAGTTCTTTTGCCATAATCGAAGATGAGGATCATTTTGAGACCATGACTCCTGTCCAATGTCAATGGCACGTTTGCAAAATAAGATAGCTTTTGAATAGTCTCCCATTTTATCATATACTTGTCCAATACGATTATAGATAATACCAAAATCTATATTGTGTGGAGGAAGAAATTTTTGATAGATTTCGAGTGCTTTAAAATAGAATTCGAGTGTTTTTGAGTACTCTTCCAAATTCTGATACATCAAACCTATATTACAGTACGTACTTCCCAACAAAGGATGATTTGAAGAGAGACATTTTTGTTGAATTTCAAGCATCTTCTGATAGAATTGTAATGCATTTAAGTAATCTTTCGTAGTTTGATGTACTAAACCGATGTTATTGTAAATAGTAGTCAACCATGTATGATCTGAAGGGAGAGATGTTTCACAGATTGTAAGTGCTTTGTGATAGAACTCGAGTGCTTTTGGATAGTTTGTCAGATTTTTATGCATCAAAGCAATATTACTGCAGGTAATAACTAAATTAGGATGATTTGATGAAAAGCATTTTTTTTCGTTTTCAAGTGCTTTCTCATAGGATTTGAGTGCGTTGAAATATTCTTTTCTATGCATGTGTACTGCACCAATGTTGTTGTATATAAAAGCCAACTTTGAATAATTTAGAGGCACAATATTTTGCCAGATTTCAAGTGATTTTTGATAGAAATCAAGTGCTTTTATGTACCGTCCTGCATGATCATGCACTAAACCAATGGAACCATAGGTTTCAGCCAAATCTGGATGGTTTGGAGAGAACAATATTTGTCGAATGTCAAGTGATTTTTGATAGAAATTAAGTGCTTCTTTATAATCACCTTTGCTCTTTTTAACGTATGCAAGTTGATCATAAAGGAGAGAAAGTTCTTGTTTATCGTGTGTGGATGTTTCTTGGAGTAGTATTTGACAGACTTCTTCAGCTTTATCGAAACTTCCCGTCTTAATCAACAATTTACCTATTCGATGCCATGCAGTTGCTCCTTGTGTTTCCTTTCGTACATGTTCTGTCAGACGTTTAAGTTCTTTATCATCATTTTCACTAGCTGATGTTAGTTTTATACACCAGAGTCGATCATCAATAAGTTTGATTTGACCAATTCTAAATACTGTGTGCATCGAAAACAAAACTTCTTTTTCTGAGTCTTTATAGAAACTAATTTTATCGAGATATGCAAATGGTGTTGACGATATCGATGGATTTATAGTCATTTTAAAAAGAATACCAATTGAATCAGGTTTATGTGATGCTTCTTGAGCAAACTTCAATGAGACCTTTTCATTGAGACTTGTAGATAAAAAACTGTTGAATGCCAAGAGACCACCTTTGCTATTTTTGATTTTTTCAAAGTCACTATTTGACATACATTGACCTCGATAAACGGTAAACGAATCGTAGCATTTTATATGCGAATGTAATTCTTTGATTTGTTGATGAATATCACGTAATAAGAAGCCCATTTTAATGATAACTTCAACGTCTTCGATTCGAAGAGCACAATTAAGCATTTGATATAGGAAAGATTCACGTGTGTACCACCAAATGGGTGTATATAGAAAATAGTTTCGTTCGAATTCGTCGATTATTTTCAATTCATACAGATTAGTAGAATATTGTTGTCGACAAAAATCAGCAAGTTCTGCTTTTTCCTTCTCATTGTGTGGCATTTCAATAAGAATTTCTTTAAGTAATTGTGTATACATAAATGATGGATTTAAACGACTCAAATCACTACTTGTTACACTGATTGGCATGGAATCACGATCATATTGTCGAATATTTCGTTTAAGTACATCACAAATCGAAGTTATTTCACTGAATATGCCTCGTACTTTTGCCCATTCATTCTTCCACTGTTCTTGTTGAGACTCATTTGTAGAAAATATGTAGATCGAGTCAATTTGGGATATATCATGAATACGAGGTATGACTGATTGCAAAAAGGCACCTGATACGATCATGAAGACTTGTATATCGTTGATTTCGCTAAGAAAATTGATACATGCACCAACATCTCGAAATATAGAGATAGTATTGACGATCTGTCGAACTTGTTCAAGTGATTGTTTAAAATCTGAATCAGATTCATTGATATCTGAGTCCAACCAGATAAGTGTGAAATTTTGAACAACACGAATTCGTGATGGTCTTACAAACTCATGTTTATTGTTCAAAGTTGCCGTAGCTGCGTTTTTGGAAACGTTTAATGTTTTTTTCGGGTTGCCCTTAAGAATAAGACTAATTGCTTTGATGGATGGTTCGCAGAGCTTGGAAGCCACTAATTCTTTCGGATTGGAATGTGTATTAAACTTGGTTGAAAGTGGTTTTTTTCTTTCAGAGAATGTTGATGTTTTGTTAGATATTGGTTCCTTTCTTACAAAGCTTGTATTAGGTTTGGTGGACAGCGTTATCTTCGTTATTTCCATTTTTAAATCAATTAACTACGAATTTTAGACGTAGAATAACAGAAGCGATTTAATTCAAATTGTGATTCCTATATTAAAGAAAAACTTTATAATATGGTACGATTCTAATTCTTCTCTCAGTTCTGTACAGATTCAATATTATTTTGCTTCAAAAACGTATAAACATTAATTCGTAACCATACTGATCAATTACTCATCAAAAAATGTTTTGTATATTACACTATTCTTGATAACGAATGTATTATTAACATCCTCAAAAGAGTAGGAGGTATAAATTAATAATTGCAGAAAGAAAACATTTTTGGCAGTCTCCTTTGTCAACAGTGGCCTAAAATAATATGCTTCCTCAGATCTTGCTAAATGAATTTTTGAGACTAAAGCATGTTTTACCCAATACT
Source organism: Macrotrachela quadricornifera (assembly GCA_022393335.1). Lineage (NCBI taxonomy): Eukaryota > Metazoa > Rotifera > Eurotatoria > Philodinida > Philodinidae > Macrotrachela > Macrotrachela quadricornifera. Next base: position 564,007 of record JAJEKB010020494.1, on the reverse strand, counting down.
TACAAAATTTCTTATCACTATATTGAAATAAATATCAAAATTTTATTCTTTTGATTACAGGTTTATCTCAACGTTTCATTCGAAATATCATCTCATTAAAACCAGCATTAACCATTTCTGCATAGACAAGAAGTGTGTGGTATTTTATCGCATGAATTTTCAATGCAATCAAATAGTTCCTTTTGACTTTCAAAAATATATCCAAACCGTGAGTATGCTTTTTCCAAAAACTGACCAAATAAATAGAAAAACAAATATTTCTTATCCGAAGAAAGTACAGACATAAAACGTTCGCTTTTTACGTTGAAGGAGTACAATTATTAGAGTTATGACTGATATAATATACGTTCTTTTTGTAAAAGTTAATTTAGCCTTCATTATTTCTACTTTGGAAGAATAGTGATCATATTTATCTGTTACAGAGATGAAATCTTTATATGTTGAAAAAATGACATATATATTAATGGACAATATAAAATGGCGAAAAGAGTAAATCAACTTATCTGTATTACCTGTATGCAGTATGTCGAGTTTTAATGATATCAATGCAGAGACGGACAAATTTTACAGGCAAACAGAACAATATATATTATTACCACGTGTGATAATAGTCACTTTTTTTTTTCTTTCCCATCTTGACGTTAACATCTATACGATAATAAACATCCAATACAATTCTTTTTACAAAGATGAAGCAACATACTTTCATCGGTAATGATGGATTATTGATATATACGATGCTATTTTTTGTTTATTGCCAAGATACATGCAGTGACTCAGTCTGAATTGCGACATATATTTGCTTTCTATCATTAATACATAATCTGAATAGATTTGTCTTTATCGAGACAAAATCTTAGTAAAGCAACATAAAAGGCTAATGCATGAAACAGAATACGTGATTATACATTATGAAAATTGAAATAAGATGTACTTTTATCTTTCTGTTTTCTTAGAGATTTTATATATTAAATATTCTTCAAGCTTCTATTTTTGGTTTATAAAATGAACTTTTAAATAACATAGAAATGCAGTAATAATGGTTAGATTTTGAAAAGTTAAGAGAAATATTTTCAAAACGCCATTGAGACATTCAACACTCTATATATCAAACAGTCATACAAGATATCTATAAGTGATGATCAGTAGAACTATCCATATAACACTTACAGACAACTAGAGAGGAAATGTCAATGTCAATATGCTGCATATAAAAAATTCGATATTCGACTAGTGATGATAATTATCTCTTATAATCTATCCATCTGATGATTAATCATCGCAGTTTTGGCATATTGCAAAAGTACCTTTTAACCCTTTCGCTCCCGGCGACACATATATGTGTGCAAATGTATTTATCCAGTAAAAGTCGTATTAGTATTTGTTCGAACCGTTTAGAAAAGCTTCTTATCGGTTGTTAGAAAGTGCCATAATGATACATTTCTTCTTTCTTTCCTTTCTGTTGATATCTTTACTCATACACATTCTATCCATATTTTCTATCGTTCTAGTACAATCACTTTTTTCGTTTTTTTCTTGGTATTTAGTATGCATTGTATTCTGAAGCTGTGGCTGGTGTGTTTTTATCTTCCTGTAAACTTTTAGTTGGCTCTCTCTCTTCTACTAAATCCGAAACATTCTTTCCGTTTCTAATCAGTGCTGTATATATATATCGCTCGAATAAATAAAAGATACAAGTAAGAACGAATAATAGACACTCTTCGCTGCGTAACTATTTCATACGCCTTCATCATGGCTACGCCGAAAAAACGACATTTGGCTGAGAAAACTATGAATAATTTTCAATCCAACTTATCGTCAGAAGATGGGCTCTTGGTAGCTCTCAGTTCCATCACCATTGGCTCTAGTGATGAAGAACTTCCAGCCGAACGTCATTGGCAGTCTGGAAGATTTACACCGGTGATACCAGAGTTTCATGGTGAGCCAGGTATCCGAAGTACAATTCTACGTGGTAGAAAAATACCTTTTGATTATTTCCAACTATTTTTCAATGAGAATACAATGCAGCATATAGTGGACGAAACAAATCGCTACTATTCTCAGAATCCAGCAGACGAATGTCAACATATGTCTAACTGGCACGACGTAACCTCGATGGAAATACATACATTTCTTGCAATTACAATGCTCACTGGACTAATTAATAAAAATAGGATTCAAGACTACTGGAGCACCGATCCTTTATTATCTACGCCCATTTTCAGTCAGTATTTTACAAGGAATCGATACCAAGACATTCTACACTACTTGCACTTTGGCAATAATGAAGACATTTCCGACTACAACCCTCTCGAGAAAATAAAACCAGTCATAGATGGCTTGCAGAAAAATTTTTCAAATTGTGTCAATCCAACACAAAATCTTTGCATTGATGAAAATCTTATGTTATGGAAAGGAAGGCTTGCATTCAAGCAATATATTCCATCGAAGCGTCACCGATTTGGAATCAAATCATTTGAGCTTGTCGATTGTGAAACTAAATTTATCCTCGACTTCATCGTTTACACCGGGTCAAATACAGAGTGTCAAATTACATCTGAACTTGGATTGAGTGGATCAATTGTATTGGAAATGATGCGGCGTTATTTGAATAAAGGTCACCATCTATACGTCGACAATTGGTATACAAGTCCAACACTTTTCGAGCTCTTACATCGAAATAAGACTGGTGCATATGGTACCGTTCGTAAAAATAGAAAAGGATTACGACCTCTTGCAACTAAATTGAAGAGAGGCGAGAGTCAATACTCTCATACAAATATTTTACTGGCGCTAAAATGGCAGGATAAGCGAGAAGTACACATGCTTTCAACCATTCATTCAACAGCATATGTGAATGCAGACAAGGTAGATCATCAAACTGGAGAAGAGATTGAGAAATCTGTCTGTATTCTGGACTACACCAAAGACATGAGTGGAGTCGATCATGTTGATATGCAAATGCCATTTTCAGAGTGTATAAGAAAATCGGTAAAATGGTACAAGAAAGTTTTTTTCCATCTATTAGATATGGCAGTATACAATGCATTCGTAGTTTATAAACTGCAAAATGATTTATCACCTCACTTATCTGATTTTCGACTCGATCTGATCAGGGAAATTTTAACAAAGTTTGGATCACAGAGATCAATTACTATCGGAAGACCATCGACAAGGCCTCCTTCTCTCCGTTTAACTGCTCGGCATTTTTCTGCGCTCATTCCACAAACAACTCAACTAGAACAGCCTCGAAGACGATGCGTGGTGTGCTCATCTCATGATCTTCGACGCGTTATACAATGCATGTGTCCTGACTGCTTCAAAGACTATCATACAAAGACGAACTATTGATGTTCTCCGAGCCAAGGCTGAGTTTTCTTTATGAAAAAAAATTAAAATCGTACTTAAAAATTACTTTTAGAAACCTTAGTTTTCTCAAAAAAAGCCGGGAGCCAAAAGGTTAATAACAATATGCAAGTATGATTTCGCACCAAACGGTTTCACGCACACTGCTTGGTATGCAGGTGAATGAGAAAATGATTACAGCGAAATATGCAGGATGTACCCGGAGCTTGAATGATCATCGTACCCCATCCAACATGAGGGTGAGGGCGAAATGATAATAGCACAGGACCCAACATGAGGGTGAGGGTGAAATGATTGTAGCACACAATCCAGCATGAGGGTGAGGGAGAAATGATTGTAGCACAGAATCCAGCATGAGCGTGAGGGCAAGAATCACTACATCATCTAACCATGCATACGGCTGATGGCGGAAATGAATGTAGCACATCAGCGAGCATGCATCTGAGGGCGGAAATGATTCCAGCACATCACAGCGTGCGCCGATGATAGCTGGATCTCATCGAGTCCACACATGGTCCTACCATGGACGACAGGATAACCATTGCTCAAAAAAAATTGTGGCGCTGAGAAAGATGTCCGCATTGCATTATACTTTCGCCGACTGTTTGCCGCAGGCTTAGCATAACACTTTACTACTTTTTCTTCACACCAGCTGTGTCATGCCGACCTACTGATATACTCTTAAACGCCGACCATTAGAGTCAAAATGCATCCAACTCGATTACACTTCAGTACCATGCCCAGAAAGAACTCCCATAACTGATTTCAGAATACCACACAACACATTAAACGTGTCTGCCTACCAAAAACGAACCAAGCACCACATTCATGCACACCTTTCACTCAATTTTCTAATCGCTATAGCTCAATAACTTGAAAATCGACCAGACATAAACACATGACAACCCTCACACTTGGAGGCCACCAACCACATTCCAGGAGAAAAATTTCGCATACTACAAGCAATATGGTTAACTTCGACCAAATCAGTATCACCGTCATACAAATGTTCTCACAACTAAAGAGGCAGTGAAAATTTTGTCGTATCCATGTCATTACCCCAAAACTTTCAAGTATACCGTGGTACTGAAAATTTTGTCGTATCCATCTCATTACCCCAAAACTTTCAAAATTCTCAACAGTGCGAGGGTGGGTAATCGTAGTTTTGCTGATGATACCTCCGTATAATGTACCTTATAAATCTCGATAACCATCTTTAGGATATTATGACATCCCTCTAATCATATATAATTGATTATATAAAATACTATGCACTGTAAATTTGGGATATTAGTAGTGTCCGTTATTTATCCAGATGTGATTCAACTATCTTTGATTATCAATCTTCTACAGATTTCAACAGTTATGTTATTCATATTTTAAACAATTATGGTATTTACGCATGAACTCTTATCAATGTATGATAATTCGTCTTTACAAAATCAATTCCATTCGAAAGCTATAACGATTGATATGTAATCTATCATCATATATTGCTATTGTATTGTCTTAAATATAAAATCAGGCATGACTTCACAGTAGTGAACTGCGGAGTCACTCCGAAATCCGACTCCAACTCCGACTCCGTGGAATCGGAGTCGGAGTCGGAATCGGAATGATAAAAAATACTCGTCGGAGTCGGAGTCACAAAAAAAATTTTTTCGGAGTCAATATTGGAGTTGCATCAGTATAGCAGTCAAGTATTTTTATTCTTGTTTAAGAACACGTTTATTCTTCATATGTTAACTAACGAACAAAAAATATACTATTATTAACACTATAAGTTTTAAGAAGAGCTCATACTACCAAAGTATTCATATTAACAAGCATAGCAAACAAATTAAAAATACTAATCCATGAAAATCTCTGTATCACCTCAGTCACCAAAACTCTCATCGGCTCTAAGCCGTTGTTGTTTAGGATTTGTGCAAATAGATTCTTCACAAGACGATGCAGTTGTAGATGACATTGATATAGTTCGTTTTTTACGGTTATTGTTCACGCTTACAGTTCCCGTGATTTTTGAAATTCAAGAAATGAATAGTAGATTCTACACTTATACAAGCTGTTCGTTTTTAGTGATTCGTTTATATAATCATCTATTCATAATCTTAGATACTACAATGATTTAAACGTCACTAAACCACAAAAAAAAATTTCGGAGTTTTTCGGAGTGAAAGTCGGAGTTGGAAAAAATTTATGCTCGGAGTCGGAGTCGGAGTCGGAATTGAAAAAAAATTTTTGCTCGGAGTCGGAGGCGGAATTGAAAAAAAAATTTTTCGGAGTCGAATTTTTCGACTCCGCAGTTCACTACTTCACAGAGCAAGAAATATTATCACTGAATGATGCTCAGAATTTTTAATCTTCTGTCATTGTATACACAGTGATCTAAAATGCATTTTAATATTTTCGTATGTGTGTACAATTTAATGGAGCTTATGATGTCTATAGATAGAGAACTGTGCGAACTACACACGCGCATTAATAGAAATACAGCAGTGTTTCTTATTGTTTTATAATAAAACCAATCCGGATACTTTTTAAACGACAGATGTAAATACCAAAATTTCAAAGCTCTTTTCGATTTTGATGCACGTCTAGAAGTGATAGAATAGTCGTGTATTTTTTCCAACATTTCATGCATGAGTGACAATATGTATTACGAGTATGAAGCTGTGACTAAATAGCAATGATGTTAGACAAGGATGACTAAACTTTTCTAATTCCTATGCATCAATAATAATGCGCATTAAGAGTATCAAGGTAAACATAGGTAATAATAATGATAGATAAAGACGGTTAATATTTTTCAGCTTATTATTGTTGGAAAAAACCCATCAATTAAATCATTCAACCTTAGAAAAAGGAAGTACGCTGAAATGTATAAAGGTAATACTTTATTCAGCAAACGAGCATTTACGACGTCTTAGAGCGTGTATTTCTTTACGTTGTAACGGTGAAAAGGCCTTCTTTGGACATATTTGTTTAAAGCTCCATAGATTTTTCAATTGCTCAAGCTCAATAGCTGACACAAGACGTGCATGTAAGTACCACTTCGATAGGTATCGAGAAATGAGTGTCATGGAATTATTAACATTTTCCATGAACTCATTACCATGATTTTATCGATTTCGGCAGCGTACTCATATTTTCAAAAAAGCATTGAAATTCACTTAGAATTCTTCGGCTTTCTTTTCATGAGCTTTCTTTGATATTGAAGCGATAACATATACAGCACTAATATCAAACATAAGCTCTGTTTTACTAGACCTTTAGTCTCAATCTGTCTTATTTTACACGAATTTCGAATAAATTTATTTCCCTATTTTGCTGCCCTCTAGATTAGATAATCAGTCATATACAGATTCTGCTCTCTAAAGATGACTATGGGTGAAAAACTAGAGACTATTTAAATACGAGAGAGAATAGCTTCAAAAAGTTCTTCGGAATGTGAAAACAGCTCTTTAGTTCTACAGATGTCTGCGACTACAAGTAGTTACTAAAAAACTCTTCCATACTTACACACTATTCACTGTCACCTATATCCATAATCACATCTTCATCCTAACACTCAAGAAAATCGGTGTAGTATTTAATAATTTCAGAAAATACTTACAATCTGAAAGAGTAAAATTAACGGGTGGTTCAAGAGAAATGAGCCTCTCAGTATTTTTAAGATTTTTTTCTCTAATATTCTTGTAATTAAAGCTGTTTTTATTATTAAAAGAGAGCAATTGAAATTCTCTAGAAAACAATATATGACTATATCCCAACACAGTTATATATATATATATTTGTAAAAACAGGAAAACAAAAGATATAGAGGAGTTGTAAAACAGTAAATATGTCATCTATAAAAAAAAATGGCCTTACTTTGCATTTCATATTTTAATCTCTCGATACGTTTTATTATAAAACAAAGTATCCCATCAAATGTAGCATGAAAAGCCCTACAAATTACAAACTAAAACTAATATTAATCGTATAATTTTGGTATTTAACAACTAGCAAAACTCTGTGTGACTAATTTTCGCCGATGCAAAAGCCGATCAGACAGAATTTGGATTTTTTAAACATAAAAAGTGCACAAATAAAATGAGCTGTTCTTTCTAAGTTGTACACTTTTTCATGGTACATCTTTTTGCATATATTTTTTTAAAAGAATACATATTAGGTGATAAAAACATAAAATAAGTAAAAGCAAATTCTTGTTCGTGTAAAAAAATGGTTTTTCCACGATACCAAATATCGGTCATACAGAGGCTTGCTTTTTTTTAAAAATAAAAATTATACAATTACTATTAGTTTTAGTTTGTAAATTATAGAGCTTTTCATGCTGCATTTGATGGGATATTTTGTTTTATAATAAAATATATTGCAAGATAAAAATATGAAATGCACAGTAGGATCATGTATTATGGGACATATATTATTTACTTTTTTTCTGCTGTTCCTGTCTTTAATTTCCGTCTTTTTTCAAATATGTATAAAACTGTTTTGAGGTATAGTCACATATTGTTTTCTAGAGAATTTCAATCGCTCTCTTTCAATAAAAAAAAAACAGCTTTAATCACAAGAATAATAGAGAAGAAATCTTAAAAACAATAACAGGCTCATTTTTCTTGGGACATTCGTTAAAATCAGACTCTCTTTTAGTTTACAGTAAGATACCATATTTCATGTTGTCTTACATTTCAAATTTAAAAGATTTCTAAACAAAGAAATAAGTCGCACTTTCTCTGCTTATACTTTTGGAGTCTAAATGCATGTATTTCAAAGATTTTTAATAGCAATATCGAACGAAAAGCCTAACTATGTATAACGTTTATAATTGGGAATTTTTTTCTGGGTAGAATTATCTGTCATTACAAATATGTAGATTAAAACAAATCTATAGTTTTCACGATCAACTGTTAGAAAAATAAAACTTCATTCTCAGATACAATGGCAACTATTTAAACAATTGAAAATTTAAATCTCACTATTAATAATACATGCTTCGTAAGTTAAATCGGCCATGTTTGAAAACAAAGAGGTACTCGCCAACAATTTGCTTTTGTTCAAGTTATTGATAATAAAGTCACTAAATAGGTTAGTTCAAATTTAGTGATGATAAATGAATAAATATATAATAGTGACAATATAAATTATTCATTTTTCATGAAATAAATCATGATTGCATTCTCTGATTGAGTTTCTTAATTCGTTAAGTAAATGAAGAGATATATCCTAGTCATAAGTCATGCATGCAATGGTATCATAAAGAATGCATTGTTAACTATCATAACCCATGAAAGATTAGAAACAAGTGATTGTCCAACCTAACTGTCGATGGGTATTTCGATGTCCATCGAACGTTCAAATCAATTACTCGAAGTAACATTTTCCGATGGGTCGAAAGCACGGCGATTGGTCATTTCGATGGCCCATTTTAATTCTTTCTTGAAAATCTCAGAATTTTTTTCAACGGGTCCATACCTATCGAAACACTCTTCGAGGGTTCGGAAAAAAAGTCAACGAAAACATTTCAGCATATGCACGGCTGTATGTCGAATCCTCGGTACCTATCGAACATATGTACTTACGACCATGAGCAATGCATCAACGAGTTCATCTAAACATATCTTGATCTTCTAACTATAGGAACATTTTATCAGTATATCAACTGCCCTACATGTTATTTCTTTTATTCATTTATGTTTCGACTCATATTTTTCATGAATATAGCTTCTTTCTTATTTTCTCATTTAGTTAGACAACAATCATTCTTTCCTAGAATATTTTTTTCAACTCAGCATATTATAATTTAACATTAATAGAATATTGCGAGATCAAACCGAGAAAGAGAAATAAACAATAGATATCCATACAATAATCATACGAATTGATTGATGACAAGAAAAATTAAGATTAATTAATTTAGATCTGTCTATAATTAATAATAATAGAGTTCACTAGGAACACTATTTTTCTGGAAACCATGTAATACTATTTTTGTTCGGATTGATTGATAATTGATACTAGCGAGTATTAATCGACTTTCAAACTATTGATATCTTGAATGGAAGCGAATTCTAAGATAGTAGTGTAAAGAATTTATAAGATTTTCAATACATTTAATTGGATTTCTTTGTTATGTAGCTTAGAATTCACGAGACAATAAAGTGTAGCTTTGATTTTGAGATCATCAGCGATCGTATCCATGGGTTAGGAATTTTCATTAAAGCATTTCTATAGCTGATCTTTGAGAATTTTAATAAGCTTCTATTGCACAAAAAAAGTCGAGTGGTCGAATAGTGGGCTTCGATGTGTTTCTTTCACCGAGTGCTCGCTATTTCGATAGAACCAGAGCGTTCGAAAAAAAGCTGATTGAGAGAAAGAAAGGTGCAACTCTTCAATTCGTTCAAAATATTTTCACGTTAACTGAAATTCGAGTACTCGGAGAAAATCGACTGGTCGATTATTCTAGATTGAGGGATCGAAACTGCAGCTAGCTGTATATATTAGATTTTTCGAGGGGTGCGCATTTTAACAGAACGGGAAAAACTTGATCGAAATGATTCTCGAGCAGTCGCCGTGCCTATCGCAGGCCTTTTTAGATTTACTTGGATGAAACCATTCTGAAGGATGTTGTGACCGCTCAGTTATCATGCTGTCTGCTATGTAACAATATCATGAGAAAGTTCTTTTCAAACTAATTATATAAGCGAATGAGGTATCGATAGATGTTGTTATAAATATTCATTTATTATCTTATCAAGTCACAAAGTAGTTATAAAAGTTTCTTAGTTTGATAAGTTGTAGAATGACAAATTGATGATCACTGTCTAACTTAGATTTCCGATTTAATTATTTAATTAAAATCACAACTTTGTTTCTAAAATATACATCATTATTGAATTAGTACATTAGATATTTTATAGCAAACGCTGGTTAATTATTATACATTCGCCAAATGATGTAATATAAATCTATTCAGTAACAATACTCTTATGAAGCTAACGTTATATAGTATATGTGAAAAGAACATTCTTAAACTATATTCATGTAATATGTGATCTTAAATTAATGTATTAATATTATTTTTATGACTTAAATATAGACGCAATAGATTAACAGAAATATGTTGTTATTCTTTCATCTATTTCACGAAAACCAATTCAATATCAAGGCAAAAATTAAGCGATAGGCATCCTCTTCAACTTCATGCAACTACAGTACGATATTTATTCAGCATCTATATTCTAAAATATTGTGTTCAGATGAAAAGAATATAGTGGAAATGAGATGTTAGAAAAGGATATTAGTGCATGTTAAAACAAAGAATTTTTTGTATAATATTCACACGGTTAACTAACCCATGCACAATATTTTCAAATGAAAAAAATATGTGAGCAGAATCTTAAAATGATATCGTTTCCTTTGTAGTCTCAGAGCAAAAAAATAAAATATATCTAGACATTAAAGTGTTTTGAAAAACATGAAGAAATGAATTGTAAAGTGAATTCCCGAGTTCCAAGTATCTGCGAACTAAACTCGACATCAGCATCATTACTCCTAAATGGGCTCAAAAAATGTATGAAACAATACTGAGAAAAAATTACTTTTCTTGTGAATTTTTATAATATTATTAATGAGAAATTTATTCTCTATCGAGAACAAAATAGATTTATGTAAAAATGTTTAGAGTAAAAAATTTACTATTTAATTTTTAACTAGTCTCTAAATCTCAAATAAGTGCACTGAAGCAATCAAAATTTGTGAACACTAAAATGATCAAGCCTTTTGACTTATCATTTTTCAACAATTCAATCAATATAAGGATTGTCTCTTTGTACATAAAATAGATGAACAACGCTATTTTGACATACAACCTTTTATCTTCCGAAATCTTATAGATCCTGGTAAGTTTTTAGACACCCAATAGTTAATACTGAGTTACTACTAATAGTTGCTAATAAAATTTCCACTGAAGATCAGACCAAGAATAGATATAAATCTAAATTATTTTATTAATCATATACATCATATATTTTTTAAAATGATCATTTATTTGATAGAATCACTCAGGTAATTGTAAAGATGTATTAATTGAAAATTTTTTGAGATTGAAATAAAGAAAAAGTTTCCTTTAAAGAGCCGTATAGTGCATAGTTTTCTTTTCAGTTTGACGTTTTCAATTTGAAACTCTGCCCATGGACAAGCATTCAGTAACAGCTGCAATATTTATTTTCTTCGTGGTGATCACTAATGCGCCGATGGTTTCGAGTAAGTCAACTTTGCATTTGTTAAAAAGATCTTTCAAGTATAAAACGTCATGGATTGTTGAAGTTGAAGATGAAAGGAAGTTTATCAGTTAATTCAATCGAGCCTGTCACTATTTCATAAGAAGAAAGAACTAAAATTTCATTTCACAGATGATTTCATCATAAATGTATGCATTTTTCAAGAAAGACATCTGATATTTATTGTTATCTATTGCATTTACCAAACTGCATACGATTTTAAACTATCTAGTGAGCCGTCTATTTCAAATGTTCTTCGTACAATGTGCCTCTTGCTCTTAATACTAAATTTCCTTTATTTATTAACACATTTGAGGCGATGGGATCCACCGGTGGACCCCACTATATTTTAATAAAAGCCTGATAAAAAACCACTTTTCTTTCTTTTATTCTTAGGGGACAGATTAGATTTAGTAAGACCTATCCTATTTTCGCTATTATTAAAATCATTTATTTCATAGCACGATGCTTCTCGTTAAAACAATCAAGATAAAAAAAACTATTACAGTCAGAACAGAATGTTTTTATTCTCATTGTTGTTGAATGACACGCTTCCCTTGATTGTTGTCCTCTGTTTTTCTCGTAACAGCTGACATAGTGTCTTCGAACATCGCGGTCAAATCTTTTCTTTTCTTCGAGCTTGTGATCAACTACTTTCCGCTTCAAATGACTTGTTGATCATTGTTTTGGACCAGGTTTTAGATTCTCGCATGGCACATCAATGAGTAAAGATCGTACGAAACTCTCACGAAACTGTAGAACAGTTATGTTGTCTGTTGCATAATTTTCTTTATATATCAAATAACTATTCACTATTGATGTTCCAAATATCAAACCAAATGTCATCTTTTGATACCATGTTATGCATCGTCTCAGAGATGTGTAGTACGCCGATAGTTGATCCGACAAATTTGTACCTCGTCTTCCTTTATTGTAATCGAGTACAACCTTTAGCTGTATAATGCACTCGTTGGATGGAGTATTTTTTCTGGCGTTCACAAGAGCAGTTGTATGGAATAGCTTGGTATATATCATCAAAACTCCTATTTTATCTTTTAAATTGATCAGCTTAATACCATCACCATTCTGTAGTCCATAAATCTCATCTTTCTTGAGTTGTTTCTGGACAATTTCTTTTTCAGAACCAACACGATTACTTCTTAATGTTCGAATGAGGTAGGTGTCATTTTCCAACAATCGCCTGACGAGTGCACTAATCATAAAAAAAACTGTCAGCTACTACAGTTCGATAACATCCGAAAAGGTCTTCTAATAATTGAATGGTGACTGTTTAGAAACGTACAAGGCTAGGCGTTGGGTTCTGTTTTCCTGTATAAATCATAAAATTTCAAGGGTATCTATTTGTGTCTGCTTCTTTCTACATTTTAATTCCATACTTGTAGGCTTTGCCTGGAACGTATTGCCTAAAGGAGAGTCGACTTCACCAGAGCACCATTGTTTCGTCAATGGTGATGAAAGAGCCAGGTATATAAACCGACTTAAACCTAGCTTTGAATAAGTGCAAAAGTGGATCCAATTTAGCTTGCCTATCTTGACTCGCATTCTGCTCATTACTGTTCGAAAAATGTAAGAACTTGAAAAGCAATTCAAATTTATCTCTCGACATTGTATTTTGAATAATCTTTGATCCATATAATTGACTTTTGCTCCAATAATAGTCTACTTTTAGCATTTGCGCTAAACCTATCTCGATGACTATCCCCAGAAATTTTAGCATTTTTTCGTTGATAGTTACTTCCCATAGAGGATTTTTTGATCATTTGATAGGTTAGTAAGTATTGTTCTACATATCAATTAGTTTCGTGAAATATAAAGCTTATAACCTCATCATTAATAAAGTGTCGATAGTAATCGATAGGATTAATCGTATCATCTTCAGAAGTTGACGTTACTTGTTCAAGAATTCCATAATCTTCTAGAATTTGCCATCAGATTCCGATTCTATTTCATTCCAGACGTTTGAATTCGCCTCATCATCTGTGACTTCTTCGTCAGAACTTGCAGATTCGAAGTGCATTCTAGCGAAATAATCATCCAAAGAGCTTACTTCAATGAGTGAGTCAATGCTATCTCCTGTACTGGCTTCTCCTGACAACATGTAAAATATGTAAGAAGTCTGACAATTTTGACTGATTTTGTACTTATGTACAGTAGTAAGTAGAATAAACACGAATTCAACAGGAAAATCTAGAAACTTCCTCTCTTTGTCTCGCATGTGATATATATATTACACGCTATAGAACGAAAAAGTAACTTGAGCCATTATACGGCTGGACATTAGATTTGATTCACTATCTTATTGTACTACAAATCAGTACGATAACCAATCGCTAAAATAGAAAGAACAGGTCAATAAGTGCATTTACTCAAAGTTTACTCTATGTGGAACTGAGTATCTCAATCAATTTCTGTATGAAAACTGTGCTTCGATTCGATTTCATGAAATTCATGAACCGATTCTTTCTCTGATCTTTAGATGAGATCAACAAATACTTCGATATATGAATCAAGTTCAGCAATTACAATTTCTCTCAGTAAAACGTTTTCGACCATAACTCTTCAACAAATTTCTTTCGAAGATTGATCCATATATGCCGAGAACTAGTTAAAATGAAAACAATTATTCCTAAAATCTGTCATCAATGTCTCTTCTATCGCACTTTTCCCCAATCACTCGTAGTTATTCCTATAGTGTAAACGAATCGTTAAACGTGGGTTTCCATTGACCGACTACTTGGTCATTCAACTGACACAGAATCCACCTCGTTTCTATCTATCAAAATTTTGTAGCGTAACTTTACAATTATCTGTTACATTGTAATTTTATTCAAAGCGTTAGTAGCAACTTGCTCTGATGGAATGAAAAATGGGCTCGAAACAGGAGTCGACTGCGGCGGAAGTTGTCCACTCAAATGTGACCATGAGAAATGCACATTCGACACCCAATGTAAAAGCAGTCGCTGTTCAAGCTATAATTATTGTCAAGGTAGGCAACTTGAAACGATCTTTGTACCAATGAAACATCTGATTATAGAGCCTACTTGTATCGATAACGTTCAAAACGGTGACGAAAAAGGCACTGACTGTGGTGCCTCGTGTGTCAAGCAATGTAATGCCCAAAGTTGTGGAAAAGCTGAACAGTGTTGGAGTGGCGTTTGCGGCACAAATAAAATTTGCTTAGGTAAGTAAGGTCAGCTCAAGATAACATCTATGCACTTGCTTTTAGTACCAACTTGTATTGACAACATTCAGAATGGAATCGAGAGAGGCGTTGATTGTGGTGATGTTTGTCAGATCAAATGTGACAACGACTTCTGCACCACTGATGCTGAATGTAAAAGCCGTCTCTGTTCAGAGTATAACTCTTGTCAATGTAAGCGATTTCATAAAATTTGTTTAGCTATCAAATTCAGATTTTAGCGGCTACTTG